>OZ024747.1:70552889-70570389 GCA_964016885.1 Eledone cirrhosa
TTGCTCATAAAATCTGTTCAGTGATTCTTTCCTGAAATATTCTAACCACATCACCATAATATTAGAGATGTGATCTCTCAATTCAGAGAAGTAGTGGTTCTACCTGGAGCGACTCTCTGATTTACAAGATACACACTCTATTCAAGTAACATTATTCGGTCACTTGTATTTGCGATTGTATTCTTTCATTCATTACTCAAGATTCATGTAAAATGTGTCTAATTTAATATTATTTTTGTTCTTTTTTAGGACATGCTTGTTTGCATGGAGCTTTTAAATAATGTGACTACTTTTTTGGCACAGAGCCCAGCAATTACTCAGTGCATTACTGGTACTTTATTTTATCAACCCCGTAAGGATGAAAGGCAAAGTTAACCTCGCGGGATTTGAACTCAGAATGGAAAGGGCCGTAACTCTATGCATCAAAGCATGGCATCCGACCCTCTCCTGATACTGCCAATCCACCTTTAAATAATGGTGATTAATTTATGAATTTCTGTTAACTGAAAGAGCAATGTGTACTGTAGAAATCTTCAGTATTTTTTGTCTTTTGTTCAGATGGTAGGAAGAGCACTTTATATTTTGTCTTCTAAATCTCACTGGTTTTACTGGCAATTTATTTTGTCACTAACTTCTTGCTGTGCCATCATTAACAAGGTTCCCCACAACACAGGGGAACTTGAGGTGGCCTGTGTGACTTGGAACCAGCTCAGTCTTTGCCCTGTTGACATCCATTCCCCTCATTCATCTGTAGATATCCATTCCTCTTAAAGAAAATCAGATGCCTTCCAATGCAACATGACCTCAGACAGGACAGTGCACAGCTTGACCAGCACCATCTGGCCTGGTTTTACTTTGCATACCAACTCCACAGCTGTGCCTGGCTTAACACCAAACCCTTGCTCTCAACTAGTACTCAGCTTAACAGTAACTGTTTGCACATCAGTCTTTCTCTGAGGCTCGACCTCTAGATCTGTGAACCACACAATTTCCACTGTGGATCTAATGTTGACTCTTTTGGACTCTTTCCTTTATCTTACCATAAACAATGCTGGCTGCCTACCATATCATGCTACTCTCAACAAGATTATAAAGCATGGCTTGCATGCCAAAAGTTTTTCTCCCCCAGCTCGAATCAGCTGGCTGAACCAAGAGGATGGCAAAAATCCTGACAGTATAGCAATCTTTCCATTCCATGATGCTACATACTATGACACTTTCTCCAGTGACAACCTGCAGCATTTGGTGACTAACCTAGGTTTCACTGCTCATCAAATCAAAGAAGGCAAACTATCAAAATATTAATTTGCTCTCCAGTGGTTTGTGTCAAGCCTCTAGAAATGGAGACTTGCACCATGGACCACATTCCCTACTCACTACTATCAGGGTAGAGTTGGCTACACACAGGAGTGACTCTTCCCCACAAGATGGAATGGCAATTCCAATACGTCTCCCTTGCCATCCTGTAGAACAGTGTTTATTTCCATTTTGTTCACTAGGATCACAAGGTGGCCCTGCATATGTATGGGTTTATCTTCAATTTTCAAATCATAAGTTTTGTCTTTCATTTTTTTAACAATGAGGATGATGATGATTTTCATTGTCCTTATATTGGCAGACATTCTTGCCATGACCAATTCCTTGTTTCCTCTGTCTATGCAATCAAAGGCCACGTATACAATGTGTCCTCTTTTAACATGGGCAGGATGTGTAATTTGAAAATGATTTAGCTACCATTCTAAAAATGGCTGAATAGCCATACAGAGATGTGTTTGGTGACTTGAAGTACATTATTTCTTCCAGCAGGGTGAACTTAAGAATAGAGAATCAGTAATTTGTCTAAAAACACATCTCATCTGAATGAATTTATAAGATTTGGAAATATAACACCCCATCAACTAAACTGTTTCACTTCAGCTGCAATTTTTTAATTAAATATTATTTCCAATGAAATATATCAAGTCATGGGACAGTAATCCTATCATATGCAGATATATGTGTGTGTTATACTGTGCATTTTCATATGCACAAATATCACGTGTGATTTCTCTTAGTTGTTTAGAGGGTCTAATTTATTACTGTTATAGTCATGATAGTATATTATATTGAAGTCTTAAATCTATGTGTATTTGTGTATTAGTGCATATATATGTGTGTGTGTGTGTATATATATATATATATACAAACGTTTATGTGTGTGCATGCCATCATCTATATAGATAATTATATATGTAAATACACCTACATATCCATATAAGTTGTAGTGTCCCGTGTCCGCAATAGCATTAATTTCACTAACCTTTATTGATTCCTTAAATGTGTTCAAAGATATTTCTTCACTCTCAACTACAGTGGTAAATTTATCAGTTTTGTTGATTTTCACATGCATACGCACAACTGCATACACACGTGTGTATATATATATATATATATATATATATATATATATATTATAATATATAATATATATTATATACACACATACATACACACACTCATATGTGTGTATATATATATATATATAGATATATAGATATATATACACACACATGCATACATAAAGTGTTTATGGTAGCCATATTGGACTCACGTTTCAGCTTGGTTAACAATATGATATAAGAGAGATAGTTAGACAGTGTTGCTAAGGTTAATCAATTGACTTAGATAGAATAAGAGTTCTGATATATCTTGTTACGTGACAATTGCATTAATGAGAACTGCAATAAATATCATCAACATCGCCATAAACAATGAAAGATGGTATCAACCAGTAAGGAATTACCAAATCAACAGAACAGTCCAGTTACTTTTTCCATGAATAAGACTTGAAATTTATTATTTCTGAACTGTTCGCAGCATAAATCTATATAAATTTTCTTTATATTCCATAGAACTTTGACTGTTCACAGCATAAATTTCATGTAAATTTTCTACTATTTTAGAACAAGCTGTCAAGAAATTTTATAAGAGCTCTGTATACATTTATAAATATTTTTCTTACAATTTAAAGTGTCTCATATGTCTTGCTCTTTCTCTGTATGCAACAAATGAAACAAAGCAAGGAGCAAGTAATTATGCTATTGTTTTGCTAATCTTCTGGTTCTATTTATTTATTCTAATGAAGGTATTTCCATATTCTTCCTTTCTAGTAAGTTAGTAGTTGATATTTTCATACTTTATATAGCAATTCTGCTACAAAAGTTTCTTAGAAATCCTCTACAAATGCAGTACTAGATTAGTCTAAATTATACATTTCTTTGTTTTTTCGAACTTTAAGGCATAGTAACAATTGTTATATGCACTATACAATATAGAAATATTCTATTAATTCTGGAAGGAATTTCATATTAATTATGCATAATATGCTATAAATTAAACAGTAAAAATGTTGATATTACATATCTCTAATATTAGTATGACTGAGCAGTAAATATTAAATGTAAATTATTTTTATAGATTGGGAGAGAAGAGCAACATACATAACACTTTATTTTTTAAGGGCCTCCCAGACAGGTCAGAGGAAGAGAGAAATTATTTTCAAACTGAAGATTTGGTGCAAATTCTTACAATAGTGAGAATTCTGCTAAAAGAAGTCAAAAGCCAGGATGTGTTGTTAAACTTAGGTGATAGATTAAATCATCCACCCCTGGATTACAAATATGTAATTTCAGACTCAACTGAAACAGTATTCAGTCGTATAAAATATTACTGTGTTGTAATTACATATCATGACTAATGTTATAAAGTTAGTATGAATAGTATTGAGAACTACATGATGCAAATATTAAACATATGTTACAAGCAATTTAATAAAACAATAAGGTCTTTGGTTGCAACTCCAATCTGAAGCTTATTCACTTTACCCACACTAACAATGGGCTTGAAAAAGCAAGAACATATCAGAATCATATTCAGCCTTCTTAAAATATTTGGGTTTCACAACACACATTAAAGAAAAAAAATGATACAAAAAAAATATAAATAAAATTGATAAGTATACAAAGATCTCATAGAATTTGTAAGTTTTCTAATACGACATTATTTGCATTTTTACATTTGATTTGAAATACATTTGAATAGATAAATAGGGAGGTTTTTACTCTTAACACTAAGACATTTTCTATAAAAATCTCATTAACCAATAAAATACTATCAAAATAATGCTACACTATTCTTTAACCAGGATTCCCTATGCCTTTCACAAGGATATTTTCTATTTACTTACGTCAACAGATATGCTTTTTGTTACCTGTCTACACAGTTCCTTCATCTTTTGTTTTGTTTCCCCAAGAAGGGAAAAGTAGCCCAAATTAAAATAAAATAATAATAATAAAGTTGCATGCGATTGTTTATCATTCAGATTTCCTTTGAGTGAATGGTATTCAGAGCTAACATAACATTTTGACAGCTGCCTTCTAAGTTAAAGCTTTACTTTAG
Source organism: Eledone cirrhosa (assembly GCA_964016885.1). Classification (NCBI taxonomy): domain Eukaryota; kingdom Metazoa; phylum Mollusca; class Cephalopoda; order Octopoda; family Eledonidae; genus Eledone; species Eledone cirrhosa. The sequence goes on from OZ024747.1 coordinate 70,557,327, forward strand.
TTCTTTAGTTTTTAGCCATCACAGCCAACGTCATGATTTTTATGTTTAATAAATTATACTTCTAAGATTTCAAAGCCTTTATTTTCTTATCTGTTGTAAACTTTTGTTCTGGGTGTTAAACACCAAATTCTACATTTTGTGCCAAATAGAATTTCTATCTTCGATCTTTTTATTTATAATCAATTTTATTTAAATTTTGTTATCCACTTTTCTTTTTCTACTATTTTATTTCATGGTGTTATTTATATTTCAAAATGTTTTATTTAATCCCAGATACTGCATTAATATCTACTATATATCTTACAGAGTGTAATGTTACTTCTATTTAGGATAACTGCAGGTTTGTGTGGAGATATACTTCAGTATAAAAATATTTTGAATATATTATTTTCCCTTAAGTCCTTGTTTTGTAATGATTTCATAAGAAAAGTCTTTTCCCCATCTAATACCAAATTATTTGTGTCTAATATTAAATTTGTAGATAGAAAAATCACTGTAACATTAAATGTAAATGTGGTAAGAGACCAGAGGCTACAGTGTTTGCTGAGTGAACAGAAATAATATTGAGTTTACAAGGATACTTCTGTTTGGATAAGCATGTGACGATACCTCTAGTCCTGACGCCATGACAAAATGTACTCAGTTCATTCTGTAAAGTAGTAGTGCTAGTGCCACAAAAGAAAATGTTGCCAGAATACTCTGTAAGTGGTTTGGTGTTAAGAAAAGTATCCTGCCATAGAAACTATGCCAATATAGAACATATAAGCAAGATAGGTTACTCTAACCTATTCACCCTATGCCAGCCAGGAAAGTGGACATAAAAATGATGATGATGAAGTGGTATTTTTAAAAAAGTGTTTTATGTGTCTTGCTATTAAATTATTTCCCTGGAGTTACGCTTTATACACATAAATTGTTCATACAATGTTGGGACTTATTTAATATGGATGAACGTTAAACACATGACAAAACTTATGCTATCTTGTGCTTTATTTCTTTAAGAGGTAACCTCTCACAAATATACAACTACTTGATAAAGCAGAGTTATAAAATATCAACAATGTGAAAAGAAAGCCAACTACACTCAGCAGTTATATAACATCCAATCAAGACTGAGCTATACAAACTACCACCATATTGACTCCTTCAAAACCAATTTTGATTGACCAGTCATATCTTTGCCAAGTTCAACAATAAAACCAATTTAACATAAATGTTGTATATGATGCTACCTTCACCAACCATTAACTTCCTTTATTTCTTGTCTTCATCAATGATCTTGTTTCATTAAGTAAAATACTGCTATACACGCTTAGAGTGATGGCTTGATTTTTCATAGGAATTTTGCTGTGGCCATAAGCTTTTCCTTTTCTGCAAAGTAGCTATCATCAGCCATGTCTCTTTAAATTTTCACTGCAGTTGAACATATAACAATATGTGCTGTTATATATTTATAACCAGTCACGAATCCCAAGCAATATGTGTTTAATCCAATCAGTATACCTTATTGATTTTTAACTATCACTGTCGTAATGTTATAATATTCTTAGTTTCATTATTTGAAAAGCGCAGTTTTTTTCCTTACTTTTTCAATGCATGATTATCGTTGGATAAACATTAAAAGAAACTATAATTAGTGACTTTTCTCTGTAAATATCTGTTATCTTTATATAGAAAATATTGTTACTTAAAACAAAAAATATACTCAGTTAGTAAACATGTCTCACTGTCTATTGAACTGTTAATTTACTGAGTTCATTCAAGGAAGAGGCCTCTAAGCATTCACTGACACAACTAGAAGCTGAAACCAAAACTCTCTCACATAAAACACTAATATGTAAAGCAAGGAAAAACATGTATAATTTAGTCTTAATTAAATTGTGTAAAGTTCATGACTTAAATATCTTTGATTATAAATCTTTTTCAAGAGAACTAAACAACAACAAATACTTATATATGTGCACATGCATAACATAATGGTCTATATAATAAAATCATATTAGAATACAAGAACTAGATTAACAACTCAGTAAATAATTGTGATGAAGAATGTGGGATAAGATTATTCTTTGGATTATCTAGTCCTAGATCAGCTGTTGCCAATTGGTGGTCCAAGATAAAATTTTGGCAGCCTACAGAAAAATTTGGATAATTATTTGCAATTTTTATGTTTTATTAATAGTAAAACAAGCAAAATATTTTGTTAAAATATAGTTTATAACACCCTTAAAAAATGTTTCTCCTCAGTAAAGAACTATTATCCATGAAAGAATTTTACACGATTGTGTCATCTATCGACAATATGATACGCATACACTTAGGTATTGACTAATAAAATGGAAGTTCTCTGATTAGATTGGCAGTATTGGTTGGACACCATGCTTTGCAGCGAAGAGTTATGGCCCTTTATGGTTTGAGTTCAAATCCCGCCGAGGTTAACTTTGCCTTTCATCCTTATGAGGTTGATAAAATAAAGTACCAGTAATAAACTGGAATAATTGCTGACCTTGTGCCAAAAGTAGAAAATTATTTTACAAATGTATTCATCTTTTTTAAAAAAATTCATATTAGTGGTCTGCACGCTTTAAAATCATGAATTTAGTGGTCTGTGGTGTCCAAAACGTTGGCGACCTCTGTCCTAGATAAAGTATGCCTGAAATATATTTTGATGATCATGCAACAGCGTTCATCAAAGTTTCACTGGAACAGGGTTGAAGTGGAAATAAACAATAATAGCCTCGACAGTTATTCATGTAAATACATAGCATTTCAAATAAGATTTAAATATGTGAAGATGTATGACAAAATTATATTATACATCATACATAAATTACTTAAAGAACTGAGATTTAATGGAAAAGTTATATGATGCAAAATATAGCAGTAAACAATTTTATATTCTCTGCACTCTTGGTTCAAATTCCACTGAGCACAATTTTGTCAATTGTGTTTTCATGAGGAGTGAACTGGTGGAAATATTAAAGTGTCAGAGAGAATACTTTGCAGTATCAAATCTGGCTCTGTGGGTTTTGAGTTCAAATCTCACCTTCATTTCAGGGAAAAGTGGTGATGCTTCTGCCAGAAAATGTGACTAACAGATAGTATCAACAATGGTTAGACTTATGAAAATATAGTTTTCTTGGTTCAATATGACAATCAGCTTCTTACCTTTTTGTTTATAGACTGTGGTTCTGCCATGAGAGGGATTTCGGTGCAGCCAACAGGCCTGCTTCTTGTCTCCCAATGTGGATGACCCATCTAGCCCAGGCAAGCATGGAAAAATGGACACTAAATGGTGTTGGTGGTGATGATGATGATGATTAAATATATATATATGAAAGTGTCAAATCGGTACAGTCAAAAGAATGTTGATTAGAATGATTTGCAGTGTTCGATCTGGCTCTCTGCACTCTCTGAGTTCAAATCCTGCCGAGGTCTATTTTACATTTCAGCTTTTTGAAGTCAATAAAAATAAGTACCAATTTAGTACTGGAGTTGATACTTTCTTTATATCTTTTTCTCACTTTCTTTTTCTCATTCTATCTCTATTTCTCAGGAAGAAATCAGTTGTAATCAGACCTAGAGAGAGGATTGGCTTATCCACATGTAAAATAGTGCCAAGACATGCCATATGTCATGACAGTGCCCCTACAACTCCATCAGGAATTATAGGCCCATACATACAAATATATAGATATAGGGAAACACATGTATATAAGTACTTGCATGTAATTACATATTTGTGTGTATGTCAATGTATTCTTCTGCAAGACACATTTGATTCTTTCTCCCAGTTTGCTTGACTGAACAAAAAACAGCCTTTCAATTTTAATCCAAAGTTGAGTGGATAGTGGTAGGAAGTGCATTCGGCTGTAAAAACATTTGTCCCAGTGAATCAATAATCTTACATAGGCAAGTAACATGATTAAAACCATGTAAAATGGCAAATATATATATATATCAAAGCAATATGGTGTGCATGTCCTCGTGTGCATATCAACTACAATTTGCAGTAATAAGTTTTTCACTTACTTTACTATGTGCTCTTGAGAAATGTGACAATTCTGATATTTGCATTCAACCTACTTATATCTATCAAGCTAGTCACTCAATTATGAATATCAAAAGCTTCATGTATTTTACTATGTATTGCTATAGTAAGAAGAAAGAATATAAATAAAGAACGATGTAAGTGCTGACATGACAGTGTGGATAAGAATTTTGCTTCATACAATATGGTTTCAGGCTTGATACTACTGTGTGATATCTTAGGCAAGAGGTAACCACTATAGACTTGTGCTGACCAACATTTTGCAAGTGAATTTGGTAGACAGAAACTATGTGGAAGCCAGCCACACACACACATATATATATATATTTATATTGTTAAACAATAAACAAATAAGAAAAGGTTTTAAAGCAGCATACTTGATTCCAAGCTTAACTCCTCAGAAGAATACTGCTTCAGCATCTTCTACCACTGTCGTTTAGTGTCACATAATATGTCTATTATACGTAATAAATATCTTGAGGACTATGTAAGCATGTAAGCAGTTAACAACAAGATCCATTCAAGAATTAACTCAGTTTTGATGTGATATTATTTCCAATGCTTCCAAAATGCATAATTCACATTCCCTACATTCTCTCTCGTAGGGTTTTGCCAAATTCCTTTTGTATCATGTGAGTTGACAGTCAACAATTTTATTTTTCAGTGCCCATATGTCTTTTACCAAAGATGTAGTTTGACCCAAATTTGCATTTTTAAATGTGTGGATATATAGATATCAGCAACTCCAGTATAACTAGGTTTCACTTCTGAGAAGTCAAATATACATTTATATACTGTTTCTTCTTAAGCTGGTACCCTGCATCAGACAATTCAGTAATTGTCTGCAGCCACAGTTCGCTGAACACATACTGTCACATTGAAATTAAAGATTAGTGAGATATGAAAATTATTTGTTTATGTAAAACCTGATATTCTCTGAGTGCCTTATAAGTTGAGCTGTGCCAAACATCAAGCCTATGGAAATACACTACCCAACGCACATACACACACACACACACACACACAGACATCTATATATATATATGCATAAGTATGTATCAGTTTGAACTGTTTAAACAGTTTGAACTTATATTTCCCTTAACACAGGCAGAAGTGCCAACATGCCATTTATTCATTCATAAATCGTGGTTTATATATCATGCAATGAATTGATAGGACATGATGTTTGTCTTGTGAGCTTAGTAGTAATATAAACAAACATACTTCAATATTATTATCATAGGAAAAAATAAATAAACAGAAACGTCCACAACTGAAGACACAAAAACGAATTGTGTTGACATTTTGGATGGAAAAAAAACAATGAAAACAAAAACAAGAACACTTACAGCAACATTCCATCATTTGCTCATGTTGTAATCCCCAAAAGTTAATCAACTTGTCTGGATTTAGAAAAAGAAAAGGATGAGTTATATTACTACAAAATGTGCCACATTTCCCAATTAATTTATACATGAAAATACAATGGAGAGGTGACATAACTGTATTTATCTATATATTCTGAAAATAGAAGTTGGAAATAGTTATGGTCAATGTATGGGTAGATAGATGAAATCGACTGGGGCAGGGTATAAATGCTTGAATTTAAGAAACAAATATGAGGCAATGAGATAGATAGAGCCAGTGTGCTACATGCCTGCCCACAGGATAGTTTCTTAGTACATTGATGTCTGGAATACTAGAATTACAGCAGAGAAATATTGACACAGATACTGAATCTTGACATTTCCTTTTATGAAAAAGTATTTGAGATCAGAGGTGACTTGTAAAATCATTGGTTTGGGTGGAGTCTATAGGGACATCCAGACCCTAATGGTCCATTCCTACCACCTTTAAAGAACTGGAGACAGTGTTATAAACTATTAACCATTTTGATACCAATCTGGCTAAAACCACCTCTGGTTCTAAGAATTAAAACCATCTATTTGAAAGGGAAATAATTTTAATAAATCCCTGAAAGGTCTTCATTAATTAAATGAAACAGAGTATATTTCATTAGGAACGTAATGAGGAAATGGTTATGGAAGCTGAGGGTAGATCAATAACGCTAGTAGGAAAGGGCAGAAAACTCTAGTATTACTAAAAAGAAGTCATTTGAATGCTCAGAAAAGGAGGAAAAGAAAAGCAAAAGAACACAAACAGTGGGAGCACCAACAATCTTAGGCCTCAGATGTGAATAGCATGGCTGCTGCCAACACTCATTCCAGATCACCACCAGTTACTCAGCTGGGAGAATAGCCAGGACAGAAGCAAATAAAATTGCCTCATTTCAATGTCACCAGCATTGGCAGCGTTCTATGGTGACTTGGAAGCTAAGGAATTGTTTTATCCACATAGGACCAATGTGAGACTATGCATATATGTATGAGCCCATTGTTTTACATCGATAGGGAGGTTAGAGAATGGTGTAAAATTGTTGGGACAGTAAGAAACAAATGCAAAACAAAATACTGAATACAATAGAATGGAAGTCCAACAGGATGTGCTACACAGATGGTCAGATTTATGATTGCTCTAATCTACCCATGTTGTGTGTACACACTTTTGTAAAGGTATGTTGCCCTTACTTTGTATTTGGTTTATATACTAAATTGTTAGCCTCATATTGTATCAGGTTTTTTGCTCTAGCCTACCCACACCACTTTTATATATATATGTATACTCCAACATATTTTGTAACCCCTTTTATATGATGCATTTCGTATTGTGAATTTGTAGGTAATTACAATTATCATCACCATTTGTAGTAGTAGTAGTAGTAGTAGTAGTAGTAGTAGTAGTAGTAGTAGTAGTTGCAGCAGCGACAGTAGTAGTGAAACTTATCGTTACTATTATTATGACTATTTTAATCAAATTTCCTACATTATATTTGTCTGAAATATATATGTCATATTTTTATGATATACAGATTTTTGAAGTGGAGATAATAAATAATATAATATTAGAGTGCACGACTGTATCTAAGAAATAAACTATAAGAAATAATTTTCTTTATGTGCCAAATTTCTTTGACAGGACTCTGCCTGAAATTTCACAGCAATATCTTTCAATTCAAGCAGTTTTCTTGCATGGCATTGGCTTAGCATTAATTACACTGACATAGCCCCACCTGAACCAAAGAAATAATAAAACTACCTGAAAGCATATTAGCTTATACACTTTCAAAGATATGTTGCAACATAAATTTTTCTTACTTAGAATTTCATATGTATAAACTGAGAAACACATAGACATATGTGCATCAACAAAGAACTGTACACACACAGAGACGCACATACGTATTGAGATACTACATATACATATATATATATATATAAATATATATGTATATACACATACATATATACACATACATATATACACATACTTATATACACATACATATATACACATACCTATATATATATATATAAATATATATATATATATATACATATATATATATATATATATACATATAAATATATAAAATATATATCATCATCATTACCGTTTTACGTCCGTTCTTCCACGCGAGCATGGGTTAGACAGGTTGTCCTGTTGTGGGCAATAGCCGGTCGACTGACCATGTCTTGCTCATATGGGAACTGATTCTGGCTTGATTTCTACAGCTGGATGCCCTTCCTAACACCAACCTCATTTACAGTGAGTGCTGGGTGCTTATATATATATATATATATATATATATATATATAGAGAGAGAGAGAGAGATTTAAGTTTATATACATTATATATCATCATCATCATTGTCATTTTCAACATCATTATTTCACATCCATTCATTGTACTGGTATGGGTTACACAGGTTGTCATGTTCTGAGACTTAACATGTCAGGTGTTCGTTGAATGTCATGTCTTAACTAATGCCCACTACTCTGCAGCATGTAATGGCAGCATTGTACCAAGACACAGACGCCAATACTTTGTAATGCAAATAACTATAGATAGTTGTTGAATAAGTCAGGTAAAGTTACAAGCGTAATTTAACTGACTTCTTCCACAATTATATATAGTTAGCAGCTGTATTTATCTTCATTGTGGCTAATATATATATATATATATATATATATATATATGTATATATATATATATATATATATATATATATATATGTATATATATATATATATATATATATATATATATATATATATATATATATATATATATATATATATATACTATATTAATAAATGGAAACTATATTTATAAAACCATATTTATTTCATTATACATATTTCAGGGATACCAAATTAAATTATGGTATGCCTTCATCAGACAAAATACAATATATAACAGTTTTACAAATAAGCTTTGACGTACCCTATTAAAATGCAACCATTGTTTTTGGAAGCCATCCGGATAGTGATTTGTTTATATTACTTTAATAAGTCATAGTGTTAAGGACAATTAGAAAAAGACGGAGAGAAAGAAAATAAAAGACCTTATATTGAAAGAACTAAGGAAAAAGTACAAGGTAGCAAATAAGGACGAACTTGAAAAACTGAATACAGATGCATCTTGTATAATGCATGAATTAGACATTGAGAATAAAACACAACCCTTCATGCCTAGGAAACCTAAGATCAATATGAAGGATCACAAAAGAAACTTTGAAAATGATTTACCAGTCAGATTAATTGCACCATCTAAATCTGACCTGGGCAAACTTAGCAAAAATATTCTAGACAGGGTAATACAATAAATTAAAAACTTACCTAATTTATCTTACTTAAAATTATGGAAAGGGACTAGTGAGGTTATCGATTGGTTTAAAGAAATTAAATATAACTATAATAATAAGTTTATTCAGCTGGATATTGCTAACTACTATTCATCTATCACTCCTAATCTACTGAATAAGGCACTAAATTACGCATTTAAACATACAGACCTAACTAGCAATGAAATGCACATTATATTATCGGCAAGGAAAACATTGATAGAATTTAATAACCAACTCTGGACTAGGGCAGATAGAAATAATAATTTCGACATAACTATGGGATCATCAGACTCAGTTCAGGTAACGGACCTTGTGGGCCTATTTATAATTAATTCGCTACATAGGTGTAACCGGAGGCTTATATCGTGATGACATGCTTTTACTTATACAAAATAATAGCTGTGAACTAAATAGAAAAAGAAAACAAATTATACAATTTTTTAATTACCTTAATCTAAAAGTAGAAATAGAGAATAACCATACAATACTCAATTTTCTTGACGTAACACTAAATCTCAACACATGTCTTCATTATCCATTTCACAAACTAAATGAGAACTTGAATTATGTTAATTTTAACTCTAATCACCCCAGATCTGTTAAAAATATTATAGTGAACTCTGTTCAAGAAAGAATTTCAAGAATTTCATCTAATAAAAATATATTTGATGAAAAAGCGCAGTATTACAACGAAGCGTTAGGTAGAGCTGGATATAGAAATGAAATTAAATACATTGATAATAATAATAATAATAAGCAAACTAACCAAAATAATAACAATTTTAATTATGGTAACAACTTTGGCAACTATAATAGAAAACATTACAATAATTCCAAAAGCCGAAAAAGAAATAGAACTAGAAACATATTATGGTTTGCTCCCCCTTTCTCACTAAATATTAAAACCCCTATTGCTAAACTATTCTTTAAAGTTCTTGACAAACGCTTCCCTAGAACATATAAATATTACTCAATTTTTAATAGACACACTATAAAATTAACTTACTCGTCCACCAAAAAATTTAGCACAAAATATTAATAGAATTAATAATAGAAATTTAAAACCTAACCAAAATACCAATAATAACCCAAGCAATATTCAATTGAATAACTGTAACTGTAGAAATAAATCTAACTGTCCGTTAAATAACAACTGCTTAGCTAAAAATGTAGTGTACAATTGTAATGTTAAAACTAATTTAAATTCATTTAACTATGTTGGTTCTACCCCTACTGAATTTAAATTTCGCTTCAATAATCATAAAAATATTTCACAGATCCAAACAAAAAATCTTCAACTTCGCTATCTAACCTACTATGGGACCTAAAACGAGATAATGTTAAATATTCGATGACTTGGAATATTATTTCATAAGCTACTCCTTTTAATTCCTCTTCAGAAAATTGTGATCTTTGTATTGAAGAAATATTCTTTATATTAAAGTCCAAAAATTCCCTTAATTTAAGGAACAATTTATTCAGTTGCTGCAGACATAGATTGAACTCAACGTTTAAATATAAATATAAATTTAAAATGTAGTATAATTAATTAAGTAATTTAGTTAATATATAAAACCTGTCGATAAATCATTAGATCCCTTCACCTTTTTCTTTTTAAACTTTCTTCCTAAATATAAACATAGATATAATAAACTACTTTAAAATGTCTATACTTACAATATCTTAAATAAAATATACGTAGGATAAATTTCTATACTAAATATAAGGATATCTGTAGAATCCTTGGGTTTTTTAAATCTTTTAAATTTTTGAATTTTAAACATTTTATTTTTTTAATTTTTTTTATTTTTTTTTATTTTTTTTTTTTATTATTATTATTTTTTTTTTTTTTTTTTTTGAAATTTTTAAATTTTTAAATTTTTAAATTTTTAAATTATATTGATATAATATTTATTTAACTTTTATTTTATTTTTATTTTTATTTATTTTTATTAGTTTTGCTTTGATTCTGATAGCTTCTCATAAGTCTATCCTTTCAATATCTTGATTGAAATATAAGTAGGATAATTTTCTATACTTAATATATGAAACATTATTTTAACTTAAGATACTCTATAGTGTTTTAAAGATATTTAATGCTTTGACATTTCTAGAATTCGTTTGTCCTTTTGACTATACTAATATGGTTGTATTTCCAAAATATAATCCTTTGGTATTTTAAATGTATATTGGTATAATTATATTTCCAAAGTATAATCCTTAGTAATATATTGATATTTGATTATCTCTATACAAATGTCTATGTGTGTATTAACATGCATATAAAAGTGTTATAGGTTTTTTATGATTGTATATATGTCTGTATGTATACATGAGTGATGCGTGAAGACGCACGCAGATATTTATTTATACATATATAGGTGTATATGTATATGTATGTGTGTATGTATATGTGTGGGTAAGAGTTATGTTGCATAACCACGCAGTTTGGATTACAGATATGCATAATTTTAACAAAATGTTAAATGCATGAATGGTAATCATATATATGAAGACATGAATGTTAATCGTATATATTTATGTATATATACTGTGAACTTTTTATAACACAAGGAATGTATAGCAGTGATTAAGAGAAATCGTCTGCGTTTTATATGTCTATATTGTTGACTTGAGTAAATATAATTTCTATTTTCAGGACGTGCGTGTATATATATATATATATATATATGGAAAGTTATATTTAAATTGTTGGGTTACAACTAGTAAATATTTATAACTGATATAAAAGCACTCAACAAGTATTTGGAGTATATTTACGATATTAAATAAATGGAAACTATATTTATAAAACCATATTTATTTCATTATATATATTTCAGGGATATCATATTAACAATATGTTATGCCTTCTTCAGACAAAATACAATATAGACAGTTTTATAATACAAATCGATGTTGAACGGTATGTCAAATCTATTTATCTATAAAACTGTCTATATTGTATTTTGTCTGAAGAAGGCATAACATATTGTTAATATGATATCCCTGAAATATATATAATGAAATAAATATGGTTTTATAAATATAGTTTCCATTTATTTAATATCGTATATATATATATATATATATATTTGTGTGTCTTTGCCTGAGATACTGACTTCTCTAGCAATGTGTACATTTTGGAGATTAAACCCAAATTTTGGTATATGATCTCAAGGTTTAAACTAAACATATAGTCATTATTAAACAATGTTTAATTTCTCATATTATATATTTATGTCCCATTCATGAATATTAATATTTATATTTTTTATTATTCATTTCATATGAATTGTTAACTCAACTTAATATGACATGACGTAAAGTTTTCATAATCTCCCTCTCTCTCTATATAATATTTCTCTCTCTAGAGTTTTTCTATCTGTCTGTTGACTTAATATCTCTCTGTTGCTTTCCTCTGTTTTTCTTATTTCTTCCTTTTTTCTTCTTTCTTCCTTTCCTCCTGTCTTTACATATCTCTTTCTTTTTTCTCCATGCATCTCTCTCTCTCCGATATTTCTCCAGGTTTTTTTGTTTTTTTTTCTTTCTCTCCGTCTTTTTCTTTCTCTCCGTCTTTTTCTAATTGTCCTTAACACTATGACTTATTAAAGTAATATAAACAAATCACTATCCGGATGGCTTCCAAAAACAATGGTTGCATTTTAATAGGGTACGTCAAAGCTTATTTATAAAACTGTTATATATTGTATTTTGTCTGATGAAGGCATACCATAATTTAATTTGGTATCCCTGAAATATGTATAATGAAATAAATATGGTTTTATAAATATAGTTTCCATTTATTAATATCGTATATCTACTCCAAATACTTGTTGAGTGCTTTATATCAGTTATAAAATTATTTACTTGTTGTATCCCAACAATTTTAAATAGAACTTTTGCATATATATATATATATATATATATATATATATATATATATATATATGTGTGTGTGTGTGTGTGTGTGTGTGTGTGTATGTGTGTGTGTGTGTGTGTGTATGTGTGTATGTGTGTGAGTGTGTGTGAGTGTGTGTGTGTATGTATATACATATATATATATGTGTGTGTGTGTATGTATATATATATATATACATATATATATATGTGTGTGTGCATGTGTGTATGTATATATATATATATATATATATATATATTAGAAAGTGTGATTTTTTTTACAAAATGAAAAATAACTGAGGTGTCCTACACGAGTGAAAGTATAAAGAATAAAAAATGAAATCGAAAATGCAACTGGAGTCGTA
>OZ024747.1:70572889-70665389 GCA_964016885.1 Eledone cirrhosa
TATAGAATACCAAGAATGTTAAAAATATAAAAAAACAATTTCTGGTTACTATTCCCTAACGACAGTCATAAAGTCTCTCACTGGTACTGCTAAACTATAGAAAAGTTTACTAGGTGGGACCGAATTGTAATGAGAGCATTTTAAGAGTTAGTAGTAATCAACCGAGTATATCTTACGGTGACAGGTCAACAAGTGGGGGGCCAAAATACTAAAGAAACTACCACGAAATAATAATTCAGAGTCGCGAAACTAATACAAAATAAATGTTTCTACCCTAGGCACAATGCCAGCAAACATCCAGTGCAAAAATTAAACTAATACGAAATAATAATTCAGAATCCCGAAAATGAATACTAATACTATCTCTAAGGGTGCCGCTACGATACAAAAATTCTAGTGTAAACTCGTACGAGGTATATGAACAATTTGATACGGAAAATTAATTCAGAATCCCCCCACCAAAAATAATAATAAATACTGATATACGAGAAATTAAAGCAGAGATACCACTAAGAAATGTAGAAAGCACGGAAATAGGGCAGCCATCGGATAAGAAAGCAAGTATCTGGGGTCTATCACATCTGCTATGAAAAGCGAAGTCAGCCATTTCTATCATAGAATAGGGGATGGGGGTGGGGGTACTTAGGCTACAAAGGACCGAGGGGCTGCCTCGGGTGGGCGAGAAAATGAAAAGGACGACGACAAAGAAGGAGTACTGGGGAGGAAGGATTAGGAAGGGATGGTGGAAGAAGGAAATATAGAGGAAACGATAAAAATATATAAAAGATCTTACGTCTACCTTTGCAAGCAGGGGTTACCCATTACAAAGTCGGCAAGTGGGGTGTTACAGCCCTTGTCTTCCATCGGATCATTATGGGGTTTGAAGGCGAGGTAAGTCCTACGCAATCTGTGTTTGCATGCAGTTACCAGTTCGTCTTTCTTGTTTAGGAGTGGGTCCGTCGAAAACAGCATTTGTAAAGTTTCCTCCGAGCATAAATTGCACGGACGGCGTCCTCCTGTGTAAGAGTTGGCTCTGGACAGTAAGCTCCAAGTGTGATCATAGGGATCTCAAAGATAACAATATTACCTATGATCTCACTTGGATAAACCACAGACCCTCCATCTCAACTCACCTTTTGAAAAGCAGAAGAACTGCGAAACCGGTAAAGGAACCAAATAAATATATATATATTTAAAAAAATAATAAGACTCCAGTTGCATTTTCGATTTCATCTCTTTTTCTTTATACTTTCACTCGTGTAGGACACCTCGGTTATTTTTCATTTTGTAAAAAAACCCTCACTTTCTAATATATATATATATATATATAGGAACGAGTAGGATCCCGACGGCTGAGCTCAAGCCGTTTCGAAAGCTAATTCTGGACTAAATTAACATTTTTATCCTGGTATATGAATAGCCGAGCTTCTCAGGGGGTAATCCCATATATGGTAAAAGTGATCTCTCTCTCTCTCTCTCTCTCTCTCTCTCTCTCTCTCTCTCTCTCTCTCTATATATATATATATATATATATATATATATATATATATATATATATATATATATAAAACATGAGAAGAAAGAAGAATACTGCGTGGTTTGCACATGGATTACATATGATAAAAATAGTCCTTCGTCAGTGATTTTCCAACCATCATTGGTATTTCATCGCATTAAAAATCATATATATATATATATATATATATATATATATATATATATATATATATATATATATAGAGAGAGAGAGAGAGAGAGAGAGAGAGAGAGAGAGAGAGAGAGAGAGAGGCACATGGCTTAGTGGTTAGAGCATTGGCCTTGCAATCAAAAGGTTGTGAGTTCAATTCTCAAACCGGGTGATGTGTTGTTTCCTTGAGCAAGACACTTTATTTCACATTGCTCCAGTTTACTCAGCTGTAGAAATAAGATGATAGGCACTGGGGTCCATATCATTCCACTACAAAGTGGTCGTGGAGGTGCCACCGCAAAAAAGCACCCAGCAGTCACTGTAAATGAGGTTGGTGTTAGGAAGGGCATCCAGCTGTAGAAATCAAGCCAGAATCATTTCCCATCCCACCCTTGCAAGCAGGGAAAAAGCGGACGTAAAATGAAATGGAAATGAATGAATATGTATATAAATATGTATATATATATATGTATATATATATATATATATATATATATATATATATATTGTTATACTTTGGGAGGGTCATGTTGCCAATAAGAAACACACGCACCAGTTGCTTCACTTCAATTTATTATAATAAATTTATAAATTTAGGAATTTATGAATTTCCGGTTGGTTGGTTGGTTCCACAACCAGATGGTTGTTTATATATTGTGAAAGTTCTTTCGTCACACATTCTGTGACCTCTTCAGTGACTGGGGATTCTTTTCTTTGTTTTTGTGCCTCTCCTTTGTTCTGTCCTACGACATTTTGTTTCTGTGTGTGTGTTGTGTGCTCAGTCTGTGCATGCGCCACATCCGGGTGTCTGTGTGTGTTTATATTCGTTTATTTATTTGTTTATTTACATGTTACAGGTTGGCTGTTTGTTCTATGTGCGTGTGTGTTTTCATTTTGTCCTTAATTGTAAGTTGTGATGTTGCTGTTCCACTCATGTTTTCTATTTAATTTTGGTTGTAATTCTTTTATGTTTATTGCCTCTGTGATTTGTCTAAAGATTGCGTCTAATCTGTGTGTAGATTCTATTTTTATTTCTATGTTCTATTTTAGCATGTTGGTAGAGTACAGATGATTCTTTACTATCTTGAAGGTCTCGCCAGTGTTCATTTATCCGTTCCCCTACACTACGAGCTGTCTCACCCATGTACACTATATTTTTGTCTTTACATTGTCCTTCAGTACATCTTATGCTATATACTACATTTGTAGTTTTACAGTTAATATGGGGGCTTAATTTACAGGTTATACATTTCTTATCTATACAGGGGGGTCTTTGAAAAGGGTATGTCTTGCTAATAAGTGTTTTTACGGACGTACCTGGTCTTTCTACTATCTTAATATTGAGTTTATGTTTATCTAGGGCCCTTCTAAATTTGTAAGCTAATTCACCTCTAGGGGTTGTATCGATGAACATTACACTCTGGTATTTATTGCTATCATACCATGAGTTTATTCTATTAGACTTATTCCTAGTTCTTTCTATTCTATTCCAAAATTTGCTCCTATACAAGGGGCAGGTCCCATTTGTGTCATTATTTACCATTTTATCCCATTTGGTTCTGGCTCCTCTATACACGCTGATTTTATC
Organism: Eledone cirrhosa; assembly: GCA_964016885.1. Lineage (NCBI taxonomy): Eukaryota > Metazoa > Mollusca > Cephalopoda > Octopoda > Eledonidae > Eledone > Eledone cirrhosa. Next base: position 70,576,165 of record OZ024747.1, read on the forward strand.
TCTCTGATTGTAACCAGAGAACTGCATACGGTGGATGAAGTGTTGTATGTGTCTCTCTAGTTCTTCGGGGTTGCACATGCGGGACACGTTTCTCATCACCCGTACCAAATCCGCAATCAGTATGTTGATTTTGGTATGGTCCGAAACAGCTGAGTTTCGGTGGATCAGATATTTGGAAGTCATGGGTTTGGCATAATGGGAATGGAGGATTTGTTTTTTGTTATTAATGGTATCTAACCAGAGCTCTGTGTCTAGTACAGGTAATCGATGGTTGGGGTGTTTACTTGGGTAGACTATAGTAACTCTAATACTCTGGTGGATGGAGTTAGCTATTTGCTGGATGCTTTTCATTGTGTGTATATATATATATATATATATATATATATATATATATATATATATATATATATATATTTAGTCCAGAAATAGCAGTCGAATCGGCTTGAGCTCTGCCGTCGGGGTCATACTTTTTCCTATATATATATATGTATATATATATATATATAATATATATATATATATAAAATATATTTATATATATCATCATCCTCATCATCGTTTAACGTCCGTGTTCCACGCTTGCATGGGTTTGGACGGGGGTTTTCCCACTTGAGGCAAGAGTGGTTGTCTTGCTCGCATAGGACTGTCTGGCGGGTTTTCTACAGCTGGATGCCCTTCCTAACACCAACCACATTTACAGTGTGGGGCTCGGAGGTTTTTACCGGTTGCCTACACGGCCACATTACAGCGTGGACTGTCTGGCGTGTTTTCTACAGTTGGATGCCCTTCCTAACACCAACCACATTTACAGTGTGGACTGGGAGGTTTTTACCGTGTTGCCTACACAGCCACATTACAGCGTGGACTGTGTGTTTTTTGTCGTGACACCTACACGATCTCATTTGTTTCGGCCTGGATGTTGTGGCACCAACATAACTTTGCATTGAAGGGGGCGGTGTGGATGGGGTGGGGGTGGTGGGACGGCGGTGTATTTTGTTAGAGATGCCTACTGGCTGTAGTAGGTTTTACTTTGTATTTAGGTAAGGCGGGTGTTCTCTGTTACTGAGTACCGCCAAAGGTCTCGGTCCAGTGACATTGTCTTGGAGAGGTGTAAGTGTGTGAGGTCGGAATTTATCAGCTCGTCCCAGGTTTTCCTGGGTCTGCCTACTCCGTGGCTACCATCTATCTTTATTACCCTGCACTTTGTTATACAGCTGTCGTCTTTCATGCGCATCACGTGACCATACCACGTAGCCTTCTTTTGAGTAAACAACATCTGATCCCTCTTATTTCTAATTTTTTCCTTAGTTCGTTTATGCTTTGCCGTTCACGTATATTACTATTACACATCCAGCGGAGCATGCAAGCTTCGTTCCTCTCCAGTTTGCGTATATCTTCTGCACACAATGCCCAGGTCTCACTGCCATGCAACATTGCTGTTCGTATACAGGCATCATACAACCTGCCTTTCATTTTTAGGGAGAACCCTTTAGCGGCTAATAGTGGTATAAGCTCTCTGAACTTTTTCCATCCAGTTCTGACTCTAGCTACTGTACTTTCAGAGCACCCTCCCCCACTGCTGATTTTGTCACCCAGGTAATGGAACCTGTCCACTATTTCTATAGAACCCTCTGCGCAATTGAAAGGGCTAGTATTTTGTATATATATATATATATATATATATATAAAATATATATATATATATATAACCCATGCTAGCGTGGAAGATGGACGTTAAACGATGATGATGATGATATATATATATATGTCCGTATGTGGTTGATGGCTGGGAGTAAAAAGTACTCAATACTGAAGTAGAGTTTTAATATTCATTTTATTAACACTAAATAGTAAGTCTTGCTATTCTTTCACCTGTTTATCCTGTGATAAACAGGTGAAACTCCAGAGTAACAAAACTCACTATCTAACTGTAACAAAATGAACATATATATAGATGATGATATATATAGATGATGATATATATAGATGATGATATATATATATATATATATATATATATATATTGTGTAGGTGCATGGCTTCGTGGTTAGAGCATTGGGCTTGCAATTGAGAGTTTTTTTTTTTTTGTCTCGGACCGGGTGATGTGTTATGTCTTTGAGCAAGACACTTTATTTCACGTTGCTCCAGTTTACTCAGCCGTAGAAAAGAGTTGCGACGTCACTGGTGCCAAGCTGTATCAGCCATTGCCTTTCCCTTGGATAACATCGGTGGCGTGGAGAGGGGAGACTGGTATTCCACAAAACGAACCTTGCTCAGGCTTGGGCCTCGGAGGGAAACTTTCTAGATGCAAAACCATGGTCATTCGTGACTGAGTGGGGCCTTCACAATGTATATATATATATATATCCATATATATATATATATACACACATATATATATACACATGCACACATATATATACACGTATATATATATATATATACACATACATATATATATACACACAAACACACACACACTCAAATACACACACACACACACACCAATACATATATATATATATTAAAATAACATATATATTTATTGAGCCCTCTTTGGATTTTAGTCTTCAGCTTTATTATTAATGCTATATATACATGCACATATATATATATACATGCACTTATATATATATATGACTGTGTGAGAATCAGGTGAAACTCCAGAGTAACAAACTCACTATTTAGTCTTAATAAAATAAATATATACATATATATGTGTGTGTCTGTCTGTATGTATGTATGTTTTAATAGTCATTTATATAAAGCATATATGATATATTTATGTTCAACATACATAAGTTTCACTAAGGGTGTTCAAAGATTTGATCATCTCACAACTATCTCCTGTCACCATGTGAGTATGTTTCCACACTTGCAACTGAGGCTACAGCTTATATAGATTTTTGCTTATAAAATATCTGCTGCAGATGCATGCCTTAACATACACCTCTATTATTATTCATGTTTTGTTGGTGTTACTTGGAATTTGTCGCAACAGGTTCACCATATAGATGTTTGACACAGAATATATATATATATATATATATATATATATATCAGTGATAATTTATCTTAACCACAGTTCCAAGAGTTCCTGAAGATGGGGATAATAATACTGAAACACTAGCCTGAGGTAAGTGTGACATGATCACAGCTTAATTTTATGTTGGTTAAAGCAAGACTTATGTAGGTGTATTATACAAAATCACATTGTAAATGCTTTCATATATCTCTCTATTGTGAATCACTTTAAGTTAGTGGTGCCCCTAATACACACACACACACATATACATACTCTTTTACCCATTCCGGCGAACTGGCTGAGACAATGCTGGGGCACCACCAATATATATAATTAAGAGACGAAGTTTGTCATATATATATATGTGTGTGTGTGTGCATATATATATATATATATATATATATATATATATATATATATGTATGTATGTGTGTATTTATATATATTTGTACATGCATATATATATATATATATATATATATATATATATATATATATATATATATATATATATATATATATATATATATATATATATATATATATATATATATATATATATATATATGAGAGACGTAAGATAAGAAAATTATAAAATTATAAAGAAATTATAAAATTGACTTACTTACTAAAATATCACTTCCAACTAATTAGTTTCTGGAATGGAGTAAATATATTTTCCGAAGAATATATGGAAAAGCATTCCGTCGTCAGGAAAGTCTGTTTTCATATAAGTTTCCAGGCATATTTTAGTAAGTAAGTCAATTTTATAATTTTTTTATAATTTTATAATTTTCTTATCTTACGTCTCTCATGTTATTGTTCTGCAACCCCATGCATTGAACCACAATGTTACTAAGACAAAACCTATATATTTGCTAGCATTGATATGCATCTGTATGTATATAAATGTTACTAGATATAAATTCTTTATATATATATATATATATATATATATATATATATATATATATATATATCATCATCATCATCATCGTTTAATATTCCACGCTCGCATGGGTTTAGGCGGGAGTTTTCCCACTTGAGGCAAGAGTGGTTGTCCGCATAGGACTGTCTGGCGGGTTTTCTAAGGCTGGGTGCCCTTCCTAACACCAACCACATTTACAGTGTGGAACTGGGAGGTTTTTACCGTGTTACCTACACGGCCACATTACAGCGTGGACTGTGTGTTTTTTTTTGTCGTGACACCTACATGACCTCATTTGTTTCGGGCTGGATGTTGTGACACCAACATAACTTTACATTGAAAGGGGTGGTGTGGATGGGGTGGGGGTAGTGGGCAGGGGGTGTATTTTGTTAGAGGTGCCTACTGACTGTAGTAGGTTTCACTTTGCACTTAGGTAAGATATATATATATATATATATATATATCATCATTTCATTTCATTTTACGTCCGCTTTTCCATGCTTGCAAGGGTGGGACAGGAACTGATTCTGGCTTGATTTCTACAGCTGGATGCCCTTCCTAACACCAACCTCATTTACAATTAGTGCTGGGTGCTTTTTTGCCGTGGCACCTCCACGACCACTTTGCAGTGGAATGATATGGACCCCAGTCCCTATCATCTCATTTCTACAGCTGAGTATATATATATGTATGTGTGTATTTATATATATGTCAGGTCACCAGTTGGTGCTACTGGTAACATGTATCCCAGTACAACCTGTCTCATGGTCGGGTCGTTGGCGACTAAACTGGCAACCCCACCAAGGTTTCTTGGTGAGGAGGGTGACTTTGGACATCCTGCAGGACTAAAAACAAAACCTGTCAAAGGGCAAAGGAGCTCTTAAGAGTCAATGGCCATCCAAAATCACCGGGAGAGATGACCCCTTAGCCTTTGTCAAGGCAGAATTCTAGGAGAAGGAAAACTCTGATATAACACCTGCAACTCTGATGGTATCCAATGATGTTGACTTGTTCTTCTTTTTGGTAAATATCATCTTGGTTAAGAGAGTGGGACTGGCTTTGTGCAGTGCCTTTGCTCACTATAAAAGCTTCACGGCACAGGCATTGCTTTATATCTGGAGATCTCTCTGCACTTGTTGTCATATGGTACCATGGGCCCAGCACTATGTGTCAATAATTGTCACAAGTGTAGTGTTTGTACCAGAGGTTTCAAGTCGCTGGCTGGACTAAAAAGTCACACTCGTTCAGCGCTTCGGTAGGGGTTATCCTACATGGATGTAAAGTAGTGGCCGTACTCGAAAACGAGTTGGCAGCCACCATATATATATATATATATATATATATATATATATATATATATATATATATATATATATATATATATGTACATGTATATATATAAATATTGATGTTGATTTGGTTATCAATATTAATGTTATTGGGTACCCACTGAAGATTTATAAGAGCCCACTTGAATAAATATCTGTTGATCAAGCTTCTACATAACTTGGTGAAATTTCGCCCAACTTGTAGAAATCTTATAATGAAACGAGTCGTCTGGGAAATGATATATTTGATATATCTCATATGAAATAATACAGCCAATTATGCACACAATACAATATAGTTAGCACCCCAAACGATTAATTGGGAATATACTCAGGTATTCTCTAATGTTTGTTGACTGAGTTGGAATTTGGCTGGAGTATCGCTTTTAGCTTTCTCCGATTATGTATTTATATATATAAATGTATATATATATATATGTATATATGTATGTGTATATATATATATGTTTGTGTATATATTTATATATATATATGTGTACGTATATATATGTGTGTATATATATATACATATGTATGTGTATATATATATGTATGTGTATATATATATATATATATATATATAAGAAAGATAGATAAATACATAGTTATATACACATATTTGTACATAAATTGAATGTTTAGGTGAGTCATTTGTGATGGGATACCTTTAAACACAAACTTCAATGTAAACTTTTATGTAACAACCTATTCGGCAATATCTTTCAAGTATCAATACATCATACTGCAGAAGCTATAAGATTGATGTTGATCATTATGATAAAATTTAATAGGGCATTATTTTCTAAAATATATTGTATATTTTTAAATGATTGTCCACTATATAAAGTGAGCAGTAACTGCAAAACTGACAGGAATTTCATATAATATATTAGAATAGAATATATTTTGTGGTTGATTTTGGCAGCAATTGGTGACCCTTTCAATTACTTTGTACATTATTTCTTCCTAATAAATTACAAGGCTTCTATCACTTGTATATGAGTTTTTGTGTATTCCTACATACATGCAAACACAAAAACGGTTATACTTATCTACAAACACACTCAGAAACACACACATGTGTACGTACACACACACACATACATAAATACATAATACATACTTTATCATGGTAAAGTTATAGGTCTTGTTATTCTGGAGTGTCAACTGTGTACTCACAGGCTCATCAGAGAAGATTGTCTTGTTTGATAATTCTGCGAGTACACAGGAGAAAGTCGAGAGAGAGAGAGAGAGAGAGAGAGAGAGATAGTAGGTGTGTAGTCACTAAAATGATATGTACATTCATGCAGTACTCACCATTCTCTGATCATATTTAGTTTTCTGAGGAAGTATGCATATATTATATGCATTTGTAAATCTACAGATACCTGTGTGACTGTACATATATGATACAGCCTTATATTTACCTTTTACTTGTGTTTATATATATATATATATACAATGATATTAAATAAATGGACACTATATTTATAAAACCATATTTATTTTATTATATATATTTCAAGGGTACCAAAAAACTTTGGTACGCTTTCTTCAGATAAAATACAAAGTTTGTTTTATAAATAGCGACATACCCAGGAAAATCATTTAATATCATTGAATATTTACTCCAGGAAACTGTTGAGAGCTCTAAATCGGTTATAAACATTTTTATTTATACTTGTCGGCTTTCCAACAAATTAAATATCCCTTCTACTTATATATATATATATATATATATATATATATATATATATATATATATATATATATATATATATATTATATATATATATATATATATATATATATATATATATATATATATATATATATATATATATATATATATATATATATATATATTATATATATATATATATATATATATATATATATATATATATATATATATATATATATATATACGTATATACATATACATATACACACACACATATCACCACATTTAGGTGTGCCCCCAAATCGCGACCACCTGGTACGCAGTTCCTTCCCGGCCTCTCTTACAACTCCACGCGGCTCTAATCCTTGTTCTCGTCCCTGCTGTAACATGTGTCCTTTCATTTCCAACCTCACCACTCTCACAGGCCCCAAAAGTTCATTCCGTATCTGCCACTCCTTCTTCACCTGCACCTCAAACTACGTTGTCTATGCCCTCTGGTGTTCCCTTTGCAGGTCCTTATACATTGGACAAACCGGACGCCACATGCCGGACCGTTTTGCTGAACATTTGAGATACTCCCATCGCCCATCATTTCCATTCTCCGGGTTACTCTTCCCTACATGTCTCAGTCCTGGCTGTCCTTTTACATCACGGATCACAGGCCTCACGCACTAGGACCGAATAGAGTCTGATTTACTGCCTTGGGTACTGTTTCCCCTATGGACTCTACTCCCCTCCCCAATTTCTTTAATATTACACATATACATTTATGCTTACTTCTCTACCCTTTGCCCCGTCCATTATCACACGCACACCCCTAGATTCCTCTGGCTCTCTTATGGTCAAAAACATGTACTCTTACAGCTGATATAGACCAACAAAATATGCACACACCTCTACTTTTCCCATCACAGATCTCTATACACACACACTCCCTTATATTAACATACTTTTGCTCACAGCTTCATACTTACAAGTACACACACACACACTTCTACTTACATATACGCACACATCATCTTAGATTCATACGGCCATATAACAACACATTCATGTGCACATACGCATGCGCATAGCTCTATATACAAAACGTTTTCTTTTCCATTTCAGGTAGACACGCTCTGTCGTCCAATTTTCTAAAAAGTATATCATACACAAAACACCAGCATCAACAGTTTTCCTAGTGATGGCAACATGAATGGACCTGCTATTTTTCTCTAAAAACATGTTTTCTGATGCCACCCTACCCATCCCTTCAATTTTTTTAATTTCTCATTCTTTCTTCTGATGAGGGATTAGCGTCCAAAACGTTAAGACCCTCTTCCTGCTATTTCAAGTGTTAACCTAATATATTCCTTCCATATACTGAACCGATTATCTTGTTATTTCTGTATATATATATATATGTCTGTGCGAGTTTGTATGTAGACAAGTTCTTTTGGGTACATTTGATGTTCAGAGAATGGGATTGGAACCCTGCAAAGCCTTTTCTCACTTAAAAAGGATTCAAGCACAGGCATTGCTTAATATGTGACATTATTTATTGGATCGGCGGTGGATTGGCAGTATCGGTAGAGGGTCGGACGCCATGCATTCTAGCATAGTTACGTCTCTTTACGATCTGAGTTCAAATCCCGCCGAGGTTGACTTTGCCTTTCATCCTTACGGGGTCGATAAAATAAAGTACCAGTAATGCACTGGGTAATTGCTGGCCTTGTGCCTAAAGTAGAAACAATTATTTATTGGATTGGCAGTATTGGAAGAGGGTCGGATGCCATGCTTTGATGTATAGAGTTACGGTCCTTGCCATTCTGAGTTCAAATCCCGCCGAGAATAACTTTGCCTTTCATCCTTACAGGGTCGATAAAATAAAGTACCAGTAATGCACTGGGTATTTGCTGGCCTTGTGCCAAACGTAGAAACAATTATTTATGCTGGCCTTCTGAGGGCGGTGAATTGGCAGTATCGGTAGAGGCAAGAAAAGAGTTCCGAGGGTGTGAGTGGGAGTGGTGGAAAGACATTAAAAGGGGGGAGGGGGAGGGGAAAATTAAAAAGAGGGTAAAAAAATTTAAATGAAACAAGTGGTGAAAGGGTGTGAAGCGTGTGGGGGGTGGATGGAGGGGGAGAGGGAGACAGGTGGTGTGGGGGTTTGTGTGTATATTAGTGGAGGGGTTAGTGGGATGTGTGCGGGGGGGGGGGGGGAGAGGGAATGAGAGAGAGAGAAGGTGCTGGGGACAGTATGAGTGAGTGTAATGTACTAGTGTGTGTGTGTGTGTGTGCGCGTTTGGGTATGAGTGTTTGTGTGTGTGGTAGAGTGGGTGTTAGTATTATTGGTGGTGGGGGAGTTGAATGCGGGTGTGTGAGTGGGGGTTAGTGGTGGTAGTGTGAGTGTGGACTGGGTGGTGTACAGGTGTGTACGTGGGTGTGGGTGAGAGTAGTGTGCTGGTGTGTGTTCATCTGTGTGTGGTGAGGGGGAAGGTGGGTTGGGGGATGTTTAGTGTTATTAGTGGTGGGTTGGTTGGCCATGGGTGTGTGGGTGGGGGTTAGTGGTGGTAGTAGGCTGTGTGAATAGTATGAGTGAGTGTATATATGTACTGGTGGGTGTGTGCGTGTTGAGGGTGTGGGTGCGCATGTGATAGATGGGGGGGTTAGTATTATTTATTGTGGGGTGGGCCAAGGGGGTAGGTGGGGTGACTGGAAGGGACGGTGAATCTTTGGAGTGTTTTAGTGGTGTTAGTAGGGGTGTGTGTAGGGGAGGCGGACAGTCGAAGGCTAAAGGAAGAGGGGTGGGGAGTTCAGGCCGGGGGGCGGGGAGTCTGTAGGGTGAAGATGGTGTGTTGCTCGACCCTAAGGCGGGTGGCAAGGGTCCCATGGCATTCGATCAGGCCACAGACGGTGAGGTGGTGGGCGGAGTGTCGAGGGGAACTAAAGTGGTGGGCGATGGGGGAATTCCCGCCGAGACGAATATCTCGGAGGTGCTCCATGAACCAATCCTCCAGGTGATGTCCAGTCTGTCCGACATAGGTTGCACTGCACTCCGTGCAGTGAAATCCGTAGATAAGGTTGGAGGAGGTGCAGCGGAAGGCATGATGGACAGAGAGAGAGGGGCACACATACACATTTATATTCTTGTTTAAATTAATATCTTCCAAAATGGTTTTGTATGGAAGCAAGGTGTCATGGTATTGAAATGGTTTGTGACTTTGGTAATCCCTCAAACCTCTTCATAAATTGATGTGAATTGTTTTTCATTGGAAATGTTACAAATAGTTACGTTAAAGTTTTTATCTTTCCAATGTCAAGGTTGAACAATGTTTACCATGGTCAAATTTCAACAATGTGTTCATGTTCCTCTCTTTATTTAGATTTAAACCAATTTATACTATAATATAATTAGTTTTTCTATCTCCTTTCTCTGCTGTCTAACATTTCAAATTTAAATCCAGTTCCTATTTCATATTAATGACATAGTGTTTGTTCTGGTCTTTATTGTTTTAGCTTGGTCTTAAGACAACATTTATAGTTTGTATAACATTTGAAATCTGTTGGTTAACTTGGTCACTTGCTAGAGTTTATTACTGCTAAACACACTAGTATTTTTAGTTAAATGGTTTGTCTATTTTATACAAATGGAAAGATAAATATGCATTCCCTTTTCCTCTTCTCTCTATCTATTTGTCTTTCTCTCCGCCTCTTCTCTCCCTGTCTCACATTTTCTCTCTGTTATGTCAATGGAATTACCTACTCCAGTGGTTTAAAGTAGAATCTCCCACAGTTTGATTTGTTAATATTGTCTATCAAATGTTACATATACAGATGAAGTGTTTATTTGTACTGTCATTACAAGGAAAACATCATCATCATTAAAATCTAATTTTCCCTGATAGCAAGGGTTAGACAGGAAGGATGGGTTTCTATCTATCTGCCTATTTCTATCCATCTCTCTTATCTATTTGCAGCTATGACATGTGCACTATAATGTCTTTGCTAATTACAAAACTGTTTTATGTAAATATGACATTGTTAAATATTTATAATTATTGTACTGGTACCATAACAAGATGCACTCAGCTGGTGTCATGATAAAATGCACCCATCCCACATCGTAAAGTGGCAGTGCTGGTGTCATGATAAAATGCACCCATCCCACATCGTAAAGTGGTAGTGCTGGTGTCATGATAAAATGCACCCATCCCACATCGTAAAGTGGTAGTGCTGGTGTTATGATAAAATAACCTGGTCCACTGTGTCAGGTGGAAGTGGTGTTTGCATGAGAAAACATATGTGGAATGTAACATATGAGATATATGCAGCTCAGCTATCTAACCTAAATTGACAATGTGACAATCCATCTAACTCATGTAAGCAGGGAAAATAGATGTAAAATGGTGAAGATGATGATAATGATGTTGCTGATAAATGTATGTGTGTATAGAAATATCTATATCATCACCATTCTGCACATTAATTTCCCATGTTTGTATGTGTTAGATGGCTTGTTACATTCTGTGTCTAGATACATCAGATGACTGTATTTCAATCAAACCTTTCATAGTGACATGATTTCTATGGCTGGATGCCCTTTCTAATGCCAATCACTCTCTCTCGACACACACTCACACACACACACATATATATTTATTTATTAAAATAACAAATTAAAGTTTAAGCAAAGAATCGCAGCTTTCACCCTTAACAGGATCTTCTGAGTTTCATAAGATCCCATTAAGGGTGAAAGCAGCGATTCTTTGCTTAAACTTTAATCTGTTATTTTAATAAATATTTGTTCTATAATTTTATATATATATATAAATATATTATCCTTGTCAAGCCCTCTTCGGATTTTAGTCTTCACATTTATCACTATTACAGTAAATGTGGTTGGTGTTAGGAAGTGCATCGAGCTGTAAAAAAAACCTGCCAGAGATGCTTCCAATGGAACCAAACCGTCTAACCCATGCTAGCATGGAAGATGGACATTAAACGATGATGATGATGATGATGATATATATATATCATGAATCTTGTTATTCTGGAGTTTCACCTCTGAAATCATAGGATCATCAGACAAGAGTTGTCTGATGATTCTTTGAATAAACAGGTAAAATTCAAGAGTCACTAGACTTATGACTTTGTCCATCACCATCACATGGATATATATATATGTGTGTGTGTGTGTGTGTGTGTGTGTGTGTGTGTATACATAAATATTAATGGTGACACAGCTAAGGTCAACACTAAAAGAGAGAGAAAGAAAACTACAGACAAAAATGTAAACTTTTCTCTTTATATATTGTATGTAAAAATATTTTTGCCCCATATTCTTATTGTTCTTATTAACATACAATTTAATTGCATTATACGCTTCCGTCGTATGAAGAAGCCTACAAGCTGAAACTGATACAAATTATGTGGAAATTCTTATTTTTGTAAATAAATGTTTTGAGACAAAATCCCGTTAGCATTTTCTACTGTTTTTTTTCTTTTTTACTATTTTATATATATGTACTGATTGTGTTGTTATTTCTGTTTAACTTTAACATATATATATATATATATATAAATATATATATATATATATATATGTATATATATATATATATAAATATATATATATATATATATATGTATATATATATATCAACACTTACGTGGACCTCTCAAAATTTGTTGGATTTTCTAATTGTATTTTCACCCCGAAACTGGATACCAACCCGGAGAACACCTGAACTTCCACCAGGAAATCTTTCGTATCATTGAAATTTTCTTTGCTTCTTGCATTTAAATATTCCATGACTCTCTACCAGTTTTCCTCTACTACAATCTTCTTACACCACCATCTTTTCTCACCCGTCTATTTTTCACTCCCACCCTAGTACCTTCAATATGCCCAATCTGAAATCTTTTCTATTTTAATCTAAAGACATTTTTTTCCAATTCCATCCCGCCTGTCCCCTCAATCTATCTTATTTCTCATTCTTTCTTCTGAAGAAGGACTAGCGTCCGAAACGTTAAGACCCTCTTCCTGCTATATCAAGCGATAACCTAATATATCCCTTCCATATACTGTACTGATTGTGTTGTTATTTCTGTTTAACTTTACATATATATATATATATATATATACTCATATGTGTAGCTTTAATTTTACTTCATATGACACACAAACATATTAACATATATGCATATATATATATATGTTTGTGTATCTGTGTGCGCACACATGCACATATATGTTTCTATGTATATATAAATATATGCGTGTGTAAATTTTAATAGTGTATACTAAGTTTGACGTGCATGATAAATCTGCAAAAACATGAAAAAATGTATTATATTTATTTAATTCTAACACACTATATTACTGATTCTGTCTTTCATCCCTTTGGACATTATAATATAAATGCTAGTTATATTCTACTTCGTCTATAAACTAACAATATTCCTATTATATATTATTATCTACAAATGTAATTAATATTTCCATTAAAATATATTTAAAACTTATTTTATGAAATATAGGCAAAGTCTTTAAAGAGTTGTAAATATTTTTATATAGAAAAAAAAACTGTATATATATAGGATTGCTACAGCTAAACATGTTTACACATTCAAAATATATGTGTGTATATATATATGTATATATATATATGTGTATGTATATATATATATATATATCTGTGTGTATGTATATATATATATATGTGTGTGTGATGTGTGTATATATATATATATACATACATGTATATATATACATACATGTATATATATATCTATATATATATATATACATGCATGTATATATGTATATATATATATGTATATATGTATACATACATGTATATATATATATATATGTACATACATGTATATATATATATATACACATACATGTACATATATATATATACATGTATATATATATATATGTACATGTATATATATATACATGTATATATATATATATACATGTATATATATATATATATATATTGGAAAATGTGTGAAATCCTTGATACTGTTAGGTATATTTAAAAGAATTGTAAAATCATAATATCAAATTAAATTAAATTGTTTAGAATTACAAATGAAGTCATTCTTTTCCTTATTTTAAATAAATATATATATATATATATATATATATATATATATATATATATATATATATATATATATATATATATATATATATATATGTATATATACATGTATATATGTATATGGAGAGAGAGAAATAGAAATACTTTACTTTATTCAAATTTCAACTATATCTAAACGTAGTTTAAAACTTGTGACAGAAGACTATGTAAAATGCTATATGAATAATATTATACATTGACATATAACTTTAAAAAATGTATCAAGATATCTGTATAAATGCAAAGACTTTAATGGGTATATGTTAGATAGTGTTATATAGTGAAAAACGCCTGATGAAATATTTTGTAGGAATGCATATAATATGCTAAAGAAATGTATTAATTATCTGTAGAAATATATATAAATTAAAATGTTTAACAGGAAATATGTATAACAGCAAACATTACATATTTATATATAGTTCAAAAACTTGACGTAATATTGTTTAAAACAATTATGCACTTATGCAACTCATAACACACTATAAATTAGAAAACTTTAAATATTTATAGCGTATACATACCAGTTCTACCCAGGTCTAACTTATTCAAATAGTTTTCTATTCAAATTTTAAATATCTCAAAAATTACATTTACAAATTTTTCTCATTAAACAAAAAGAGTTAGGTTGAGAACAGAGTCATAGATTATCAAACAATTGTGATGAAATACAATATTTTGTAGAAATATAGAAATGATGTGTAATGTTGAAAATTATTTACATTGCTCTAATGTATCCCAGCCTGTATGAATTAAACATAAATGCATGTGTAAAAAATATTTAACTGTTTAGAAATGTAATATATTTTTCTGAAGCCCTGATTTGCATATAATATATAATGATATATTTACATGTAAATATATATATATATACAAATATATATGTATATATATGTAAATATATATATATATAAATATATATATATATATATTTTTTTTTCATTCATTTTACGTCCACTTTTCCCTGCTTGCAAGTGTGGGACGGGAATTGATTCTGGCTTGATTTCTACAGCTGGATGCCCTTCCTAACACCAACCTCAGTTACAGTGAGTGCTGGGTGCTTTTTTTTTTTTTTTTTTCCGTGGCATCTCCACGACCACTTTGCAGTGGAATAATAGGGACCCCAGTCCCTATCATCTCATTTCTACAGCTGAGTAAACTGGAGCAATCTGAAATAAAGTGTCTTGCTCAAGGAAACAACACATCACCCGGACTGAGAATTGAACTCACAACCTATCGATTGCAAGGCCAATGCTCTAACCACTAAGCCATGTGCCTCCATATATATATATGTAAATATATATAACCACTAAGCCATGTGCCTCCATGTGCCTCCATATATATATATATGTAAATATATATATATATAAATATATATATATATATAAATATATATATGTAAATACATGTAAATATATATATATAAATATATATATATATATATATATATATATATATATATATATATATATATTTAAATATTTAAATGTTTAGAAATGTAATATATTTTTCTGAAGCCCTGATTAGCATATAATGATATATTTACATGTAAATATATATATATATATATATATATATATATATGTAAATACATGTAAATATATATATATATATATATATACACACATACACACATATATCTATATAAATACATATATTTATATACAGGGTGTACCCAAAAATGTATACATGGTTATTAGAATGTTGTTGAAGTATGAATACATTTTGATGGACACACTGTATATATATATATATATATGTCCGTGTATATATATATATATATATAAACACACATACATATATGTATATAATATACACACATATATTTATATATATCATTACTTGAATATATTTTGTAGATGTTTCAATATTATAGGGTTGTCATTTAACAATTTTGATACCAACACTCAAAATGTCTCTAGTTTTATGATAACAAAAAGTGTTCAACTTTTAATTAAAACCTTCAATCATTAAAGAAATTTTGTTAGGTTATGCTCCGCCCCGAACAAACTAAAAAACAGGAGGTTTATATTATGAAATTCCAACAATTTTTTTAGTATTTTCAAAATTATATGGAAATAATAAGCAGTGCTTTTGAATAGAAAAAGGGGATTGAAAGGATTACATATATGAATGCATCAATATTTGCTCATATGTAAACTATTTTTCGGCAGGTGTGTGAAAGTCATGTAGAAAGCCTTCTAAAACATCATAGTTCACTGCAAATAAATAAGAGAGAGGGAAATAAACCCATTCTTCCTGTCCAACATTTGCTATCAGGGAAAACGGGTGCTAAATGATGAAGCTATATTTAATGTTTCATATCAATTTATATATATATATATATATATATATATATATATATATATATATATATATATATATATATATATATATATAGAATGCCACATCAGTATCACAGTGTCTGGATCAACATATTAGTAGTGATTGCTCAAACAGGTGAAACATCAGTGACTAAACCTTAAACACTTTATATATATATATATATATATATATATAAAAATATATATATATATATATATATACACATACATATATATACACATACATATATATACACATACATATATAATAGATATTCATATATACATTTATATAAATGTACATATATAAATACATATATATATATATTCATACATATATATCTATATCTCACTCTCTCTATATATATGTATATATATATATATATATATAAGTATTGAAGTTTCCATTGAAAATTGAAAAAGTCATAGGAGTGAAGAGTGCTCTATGTAAGTTACAGAGGTAAATTATATATATGTGTGTATATATATATATACAGATTATATATAGATATAAGTATATATATATATTTATATATATATATATACATATATATATATACACACATATATAGATATATACATATATATGTGTATATCATCATCATCATCATCATCATTTTACGTCCGCTTTTCCCTGCTTGAAAGGGTGGGACGGGTCTTATTCAGCACAGCATCTCTTAACTCATCACGGTCCTTTATATATATATAATTAAGCATATATACACACACACACATATATATACATATATATATATATATAAATACGCATATATATACACACACATATATATACACACATATATGTATATATATAAATATGCATATATATATACACACACACATATATATATAAATATTTAAATATATATACATATATATATATAAACATTTATATATATACATTTATATATATATACATATATATACATTTATACCTATATATAAACATTTTTATATATGTATATATATATACATTTATATACATATGCATTTATATATATATATGCATTTATATATATATATATATATATATATATATATATATATACATTTATATATATATATGTATTTATATATATATATATATACATATATATACATATATAAATTTATATATACATTTATATATATATATACATTTATATATATATGCATTTATATATATATATACATTTATATATATATATATAGAGAGAGAGACATGTATATATATTTATTAAAATAACAGATTAAAGTTTAAGCAAAGAATCGCTGCTTTCACCCTTAACGGGATTTTCTGAAACTACTTTGGATTTTGTCTTCAAATTTATTATTATTACTATATATATATATATATATATATATAATTGTTTCTACTTTAAGCACCAGGCCAGCAATTACCCAGTGCATTACTGGTACTTTATTTTATCGACCCCGTAAGGATGAAAGGCAAAGTCAACCTCGGCGGGATTTGAACTCAGATCGTAAAGGGACGTAACTATGCTGGAAAGCATGGCGTCCGACCCTCTACCGATACTGCCAACCCACTGCCCATATATATATATATAATAACATTTATATATATACATATATATATATAACATTTATATATATATATACATATATATATATATAAACATTTATATATATATATATAAACATTTATATATATATATATATATAAACATTTATATTATATTATATATATATATATATATGTGTGTGTGTATACTTGCATGTGTTGGCCTAAACCTGTAATTTGAGAGATGCTCCAGTTTTTCAAGCCAAGTGACAGCTTTGTTGCTAAATGAATGTGAAAGTGCCCGAGCATTTCACAGATACATACACAGTTGAATTCTTAGGGAGATTCAACATGGTACAGTTTGTAAGAAGTATCTGCCTTAAAATCTACGGATATAACTCATTTATCTTGACTGACCAGGAACAAAGTGAAATAAAGAGCCTTTCTTCCTTAGGGACACAACATACTACAAATATTCTATATATCTGTTTATTATTTTTCTTCTCTGTCATTAAATTGCAAGAACGCTGGGGTACCACATTGATTTGGTCAATCAGAGTGTGTAGTAGAAAACTATTTTCAAATGTGCTACACATTGGGTTTGTAGTCAAATCCGGGTGGTTGTGAAGAAAACTTCTTAACAATGTGACTATCATACATATTATATACGTATATTGTCACACACACTTACACAATCACACATACATTTATACACTCATAAATATATACATATATACATATATACATATATATATATATATATATATATATATATATATAGAGAGAGAGAGAGAGAGAGAGAGAGGAAGAGAGTTGAAGATATATTAAATACATAAATTCATAGCTTGATGGTGTTTTTTATAAATAAATAAATACAAATGTATCTATAAATATATATATATTCAACAATTCTTCAAGCAAGCTACAAAACTATGTTTTATATATATATATAACCGAGGTTAACTTTGCCTTTCATCCTTACGTGGTCGATAAAATAAAGTACCAGTAATGAACTGGGTAATTGCTGGCCTTGTGCCTAAAATAGAAACAATTATTATTATTATTATTATAAAAATAATAGATATAAATCAAAGTTGTTTGAGGCAGTCATATATATATATATATATATTTATAAAATTTCTTCTTACATAACCCCACCCAACATTAAACTAAAGAGTTAAATGGATTAAACAACCCTAACCACCCTTAACCCAACACTCAAATTACTTATCTAAAGAAACACAAACAACACTTTAAAAATACAAACAGCACTTAATCACCTAAAACTAACCCTTTAGTATTATCTCATGAATATTATTAAACTAAATAATATAGAAAATTTACACAAAAAATAAGAAATACGCAAAAATAATTGTTTCTACTTTGACACAAGGCCAGCAATTACTGCTGCTTTATTTTATCGACCCCGTAAAGATGAAGGGCAAAGTTAACGTCAGCGTGATTTGAACTCAGAATGTAAAGGGCCATAACTCTATGCTGAAAAGCATGCTGTCTGACACCCTACCGTTACTTATAGCCTCTCCTACATAACATATTACACCTATATTAAACATACTTTAAAAGGAAATTCTTTCTACACCCTATCCACTTATATATATGTATATATTCTTTATTGAGTCTAAGTAACAGTCCTGTTACTGTGGCATTTCACCTGTATGTCATTAAATATATATATATTCAATGACACTGTCAATATACAGCCATTCTTTGCTTAAACTTTAATCTGTCAAATAATATATATATATTTATTATTTGTACAGATTAAAGTTTAAGCAAAGAATCGCTGCTTTCACTGTTTTTGTGCCCTCTTCGGGATTTTAGTCTTCACAATTATTATTACTATATATATATATATAATTACTATATATATATATATATAATTAAAAATGTAAGGAAATAATAGACAAAAATATAACTATTTTATATATATATATGTGTGTGTGTGTGTGTGTGAATTTATATACACTCACAGAGAGAGGGAGGGAGATAGAGAAAGAGAGGGAGGGATGAAGAGAGAGAAAGAATGGAGACAGATAGATAAACAGTAGTGAAAGAGTGAGAGAATGAAAATATTAGGTAGCCTAGTGCAATTAATTCAGTTTGAATGAAAAATGAAGTGAAAGAGGAGATATTTTAGAGAGAAGTAGTGTAATAGGGAGGGAGGGGCATAAATTGAAGAAATAAAAGTGCATAGATAAAGAGACACAATAGAATGTATGGAAAGATGTAATGATAGTTATGATGGTGCTGGTTGTGGTGGTGGTGGTGGTGATGGTGGTGGTGGTGGTGATGGTGGTGGTGGTGGTGGTGGTGGTTGTGGTGATAGTGGTGGTGGTGGTGATGGTGTTAGTGGTGGTGGTGGTGGTGGTGGTGGTGGTGGTGGTTGTGGTGATAGTGGTGGTGGTGGTGATGGTGGTGGTGGTGGTGGTGGTGTTAGTGGTGGTGGTGGTGGTGGTGGTGGTGGTGGTAGTGTTAGTGGTGGTGGTGGTGGTGGTGGTGGTGGTGGTGGTGGTAGTGTTAGTGGTGGTGGTGGTGGTGGTGGTGGTGGTGGTGGTGGTGATGGTGGTGCTGGTGGTGGTGGCGGTGGTGGTGGTAGTGGTGTCAGTGGTGGTGCTGGTGGTGCTGGTGGTGCTGGTGGTGCTGGTGGTGGTGCTGATGGTGGTGGTGGTGGTGGTAGTGGTGCTGGTAGTGGTGGTGCTGATGGCGGTGGTGGTAGTGGTGTTGATGGTGTTGTTGGTGCTGGTGGTGGTGCTGGTGGTGGTAGTGGTGTTGATGGTGTTGGTGCTGGTGGTGGTGGTGTTAGTGCTGATAGTTGTGGTGGTGGTGCTGGTAGTAGGAGTGGTGGTAAGAGTAGTGATGGTGGTAGGTGTGGTGATGGTGGGTATAGTGGTAATGAGGGTAGTGTTATGGTATTAGGTTATGGTATTAGTGGTGGTGCTTGTGGTGGTGTTGTAGTATAAGTGGTGGTAGGAGTAGTGATGGTGGATGTAGTGGTGATGAGGGTAGTGTTATGGTATTAGTTGTGATTGTAATGATGGTGGTGCTGGGAGGAGGGGATATTGCGGAGATGATGAGGGTTTGGTATATAGTATGGTTTAGTGGTGGTGGTGGTAGTGATGATGCTGGTGGGGATGGTGGTATTAGTAATTATGGTAGAACTGGTAGTGATTATGTTAGTAGTGATGATAGTGATAGTGATGGTGCTAGGTATGGTGATGCTGGTGGCTGTAGTTTTAGTATTGGTATTGGTGCTGTTAGTTATATGGTAGTGGTGATAGTAGTAGCGATACACCCCCCCCCTCTCATAGTTGTGGTGGAGGGTGGGAATAGTGATGGTGGGGGTGTTGGTTGTATTGGTGGTAATGATGGCAATGATGCTTGTGAATGTGGAGGAAATGATGGCAGTTGTGTTGGTGCTTTGGGGGGAGTGTAGTGAGGGAGGCAATGGTGGTATATGTAGCTCTGGTAGGAGAGGGTAATGTTGGTGGTGGTAATAAGGAGGGTGGTGATGGCAGTAGTGAACAATTGTAATGATGGTGCTGAGAGTGGGGGGTAGTACTGATGGTATATAGCATTGTCAGGGATGTTGTACATAGTAGAGACAGTGATGATGGTAATGAAGGAGGTACTGGTGCTGGTTGTGATAGTAGAAGTGGTGATGATGGAGGAATGTGTTAGCTGTAGTAGTGGTGGTGGCGATGATGGGGATGATGTTTGTGGTGGTGGTGGCTAGGGGGGTAGTGATAGTGGTAGGGGCATGGAAGAGTGGTAATAGTGGTGGTGTGAGCCATAAAGGGAGAAAAACAGCAAGAGAACTAGTTCTATTTCTGTAATGGCAGTGAGTGAGAAAACTAGTAGGAGCATTGACTGCAACAGAAAACAATAAAGCATTAATAAGGAACTACTGTTGTGAAATGATGGATAGAGAGGAGTAGTAATAGTAACAGTTAGAGGAGAAATTAGTGAGGTGGGATGGGGGGAGTATAGTAGCGGTTAGAGGCAGAATTAGAGAGGTGGGTGTATAGAAGCGAAGAAAATATGATGCAATGTGGCTGAAGAGATTGCAGTGAGGAAGTGAGGGAGAAGGATATAAAGTTGAAGTAATTGGGAGGAGCTGATGAGAGGGTGTGTAACAGAAGTATAACTGAAGTACAGGGTGAGGAGAAAGAGAAAGAAAAGGTGTAAAAAATGAATAACAAATAGAAAGACCATATATGGAATTTTTCAAAAAAATAATTAGTTGGAGGAGGTGCAGCATTGTCCTAAACTTGCAGCAAGCTCCTGCAAGCTGGTGAGAGTGATGTGATTGGTGTTCAGTTTAAAATCTAGTAGGTTGATGTCTGCAAGCAAAATGTGGGCTTTAAAGGAATGAGGTTTTTAGAGTTGAAGTATGAATGATTATAAGAAGTGTTTACTGCAGAGTGAAGGCATGTGACAAAGCAGTGGTAAGCAAAGAAATAGACATGAATACATCAAAAGGGCTAGGGTAGAGAGATGGTGAGCTATTCAGAAATGAAAATGCCAATGTTGTGTATTAGAAAATAGAATCAGTCTGTCAGTGTGGGATGAATCTGACTATCAACTGAGTGTCCATTGTGAAGATCACTCCGCCACCTTACTTAAGAGGGGAAGGACAGGCAGTTTTTATCTGCCTGGTGGTCATGGCGATATAGGTTGCGTAGTGGATTCACTTGATAAAGTTGAAGACAAATATTTTACTCTTCAGCAAAGCCCTAATTAACTTTTTCAGGTTTCACCTGAAGAGAAAATTCAAGGTGGAGAGGGAAATGTTGCTTTCCAAGCAGTTTGTTGAAAGGTAGGTGAGAGTGGTGAGTATGATTCAAGTAAATGAGCTTGCTCTGAGTATGCACCTGTAAATTGGAGGAGGAGAATGTCTGAGAGAGTGCACTTGCCCTAGTCGTCCAGGTTACAGTGGCTTTTTGTGGGCTTTCTTCATGAGTGATCCTTGGAGGTATCGCCACTTTTGGGTAATTTGTTATGTTTTGATTTTTTTAATGTTTGTTTTTTAATCTTTATAAACTTTGCTATCACAAAAATCCCACACTGTACCATCTTTATCATCCTCTTACTGTACGTGCTGGATGACTAATAAAGAAAGCATTGTTATTATTATTATTATTATTATTATTATTATTGCTGCACTTCTTTACATTGAACGTGTGTCAGTCCAGCTGTTGCTTTTTGTCATTTGTCATCTGTCTCTTAACAATTTAATTTTGTATATATTTACCAAATAATATGAGTAAACTAAAGTTTCCTGTTTTTTTCTAAAAAGAAAACCTAATTTTGTGGCCATGTACATTTGAAAATCAGAGATTTTAATGGTGATGCTTTCAACATGGCATCAAATGAAAAACATTGAGGGAGCAGAGAAGAGTTGACATTAGTTTTCTCAACTCCCCACTTCTCTCTACTTTAACAAGGAAGAATTTCTGCTTTTAAGAGAAATTGTTGATATTTGTGCTGCAACAACAAAAGCAATCAACAATACAAAAAAAAAAAGGAAAAAACTCCCATTTTGAACTGAAAAGAAAATAAACTTTCAATAAGTGCCAACAAAAACAATATTTCCAACACCAACTCTTCACCACCCTTACCACAACAAAAGCATCAAGGAAAATAATAATATCGCTGCCAGAAACAACAACAACAACACTAATGTCAATATGAAAAACAGTAAAGAAGATTGCATCATAGGCAATAACAACCCAAATGGCAACAATATGAACAATAACAACACTAGTGACAAGAAAACAGCAACAACACCACAAACAAGTCTTTTTCTGCTATTACAACCGCTCAAAAAGTCCTTTACCCATTGTCACTTAAGAATATAGATGTGAAATTGGCCCAAGCAAAAGGAATTGTAGGAATGGATGGTAGAAAAGCCATGATAATGGGAACAACTGAGTAAATAGAAACTGACCACCACCACCACCACTACCACAACCTTAAAAAACAGTATCCTATCACTCTGTGTCAATACTAAACCAACAACTGCAAACAACATTAAATACTTCAGTCAGGACAGTTCTGTTCAAATGTGGGACACAGAGCAAGAGGGAAGCAGTTTGCCATGATAGAGGCCCTCTTCACAAGTATGAGACTCATCCAGCAATAATTCATGGTCCACCGGCACAATAAGGAGTTTGACCTCTTTTTCACATACCTCTAGAGAAGAATAGTCAGGTGAAGAATATTAGGGTCCCACAAGGTTTAGTCATCTGGTAGATCTCAGACTGTTTTGTTCTCGTGGAGGCTGTTATATCCCTAGTTGTAAGGAGAACGAAGCATGAGAACTAGTCTGAGAATAGCCTAGAGATCCTGTTTTATGTGGATTTATAATGTAACATTCTTTTTTAGTCGTATAAAATATTTCTTTAATGTAAAATAAAAATTATTGTTAGATCCTCCAGTTGCTGTATCAATATGAATCAGTTACAATAAAAATTTGCTGGAGATAGATTAACAACATTTCATAAGCAAGAGAGTTGGAATAAAAACGGGAGGGAGGTTGCTTCTGACAGGACCCATTGGAAGGAGTGTTTGAGGAGCCCCCCTCCCATCCACGACCCACTCAGGGTTAAGTGGGTGAAGAAAAAGAACGTTTACCTATCTTTTCTTATTTCTGAATCTCTACATCTATCGGAGAAATTATCATTTGCCAGCTTTAGATCCATTTATAAATTTATAAATTCTAAATGCCTCTCTTCTCATATTACTAGCCATATAACCCAGAAGTATTCTAATGGGAACTTTTATGAAATATATTATACATAACTAGCAGAAAAACCACTCTTCGGGTGGTTTTCTGCTAGCATGTGTAGTGTGTATATTATACGCAAGTATATATACATGTAGATATGATACGTCAAATAAAATTGTAATTAACAATATACACAGAAATTGAACGAAGACTGTGTTACACTGTCTTATGTAATCAGTAACGTAATCCATGATACATTAAAAAAAGACAATATTATATATAAACTGCATTAGGAGAAAATTAGCGACAGAAAATTAATATGTTTATTTAAGCGATCGCCACCGGAAGTGTTGACATTTAAAAATTTTAAAGAAGTGAATCATGAAATAAATAATAAAATATATTTAATGAACAGCCACGAAATTTAGTAGATAAATTATGTAATATTCATTCATTATTTATTCAAAGTAATTCAACCTATTTTACAAACGGGATTAAAAAAATAAACCGTACGCAATCCCACAGACCTTACTTTATTATAGTTTAGATGGTGCTGATATAGCGATATGGTTAAGAAGTTTAGTTTACAACCATGTGGATTCACACTGTTTGGTACTTTGCACAAGAGTTCCCTACTGTACACTTGGGTTGATTAATGCCTTGTAATTGGTATTTAATGGTCAGAAACTTTGCAGAAGCCTGTTGGTGTGTGCATATATGTATCATATTCATATGTGTGTCTGTGTTTATGTTCACTGTTGTAAACTTGTATCATCTTATGTCAAAATGTAATTTAGCAATTCAATAAATAAGAACAAATACTTAATTAAAATATTGTGATTGATATCAACTAATATATAATATCGCTATAGTTGAATGACTGAAACTAGTAAAATAATACAATTATAAAGCAGAGGAGACTTCTATTCAATCTGCTGGACATAGCAACCAAATCATCATATAATTTATTTCCTTTGTGCAATGTAATATTTGAGATACAAATGTTGGGCTGGTGATATCTGGAACAATTTGATCATAGATCTGCTTGTTTAGGACTGCCTTGGAACCAATCAACAACAGTAACAGCATAAGTATGATCTCATTATCTAATTGATAAATCTTAGTGGTTGAGTAGATTCATAGTTCGTGTTTCAATTAAAAAGTATCGTATGTTCATATCCCATTGCTGAATGATGTAATAAATCTCAAACACCCCTTTCTCCACATATCTGATAAAAAGAAAAGCAAGTATGAAAAGAGAAGCAGAAACAACTTGCAAGATAGAAACTGAAAATTGATGAAAAGTTAGATATTTTACTGTGCTGATATCAAACCCTCTGTCAGAAGAATTAATAAATAACCCATTTGAATATTTCATATGAATATGCCATCTGATAGAAATAACCGTGACTAACAATAGTATCTTCATTAAAATTTCCTCCATGAAATATATTTCAGAATTGTAAAATGTATTATTCATAAGACAGGTGGCAGACATCTGCATCAAAAGTCACCCATTTATTCTGTTACGAATTGAATGAATAGAAAATCTTTGAAAATCCAAATGATAATCAGTTATGCAGGCTGCAGGCTTCTCACAATACTTTTTTTCATACTTACCTAGAAACATATCTACTTGATAAAATATATGCTAGAAAATCAATTATGTTAGAAGATAATAGTCTCACTGGATTAAGCAAGAAGCATATTTATAAAGACGAATATGTAAATTAGTAGAACTTTTTTTTAAATACTGAAATAAGACAATAGCTATATAGTGAAATGAGACAGTAGCTAAATAATTGTTTCTACTTTTGGCACAAGGCCAGCAATTACCCAGTGTATTACTGGTACTTTATTTTATCGACCCCATAAGAATGAAAGGCAAAGTTAACCTCGGCGGGATTTGAACTCAGAATGGCAAATGCCGTAACTCTATGCATCAAAGCATGGCGTCCGACCCTCTACTGATACTGCCAATCCAGAAATAAGACAATAGCTAGATAGTGAAATGAGACAATAGCTAGATAGTGAAATGAGACAATAGCTAGATAGTGAAATGAGACAATAGCTAGATAGTGAAATGAGACAATAGCTAGATAGTGAAATGAGACAATAGCTAGATAGTGAAATGAGACAGTAGCTATATAGTGAAATGAGACAATAGCTAGATAGTGAAATGAGACAATAGCTAGATAGTGAAATGAGACAATAGCTAGATAGTGAAATGAGACAATAGCTAGATAGTGAAATGAGACAATAGCTAGATAGTGAAATGAGACAATAGCTAGATAGTGAAATGAGACAGTAGCTATATAGTGAAATGAGACAATAGCTAGATAGTGAAATGAGACAGTAGCTATATAGTGAAATGAGACAATAGCTAGATAGTGAAATGAGACAATAGCTAGATAGTGAAATGAGACAATAGCTAGATAGTGAAATGAGACAATAGCTAGATAGTGAAATGAGACAATAGCTAGATAGTGAAATGAGACAATAGCTAGATAGTGAAATGAGACAATAGCTAGATAGTGAAATGAGACAATAGCTAGATAGTGAAATGAGACAATAGCTAGATAGTGAAATGAGACAGTAGCTATATAGTGAAATGAGACAATAGCTAGATAGTGAAATGAGACAGTAGCTATATAGTGAAATGAGACAATAGCTAGATAGTGAAATGAGACAATAGCTAGATAGTGAAATGAGACAATAGCTAGATAGTGAAATGAGACAATAGCTAGATAGTGAAATGAGACAATAGCTAGATAGTGAAATGAGACAATAGCTAGATAGTGAAATGAGACAATAGCTAGATAGTGAAATGAGACAATAGCTAGATAGTGAAATGAGACAATAGCTAGATAGTGAAATGAGACAATAGCTATATAGTCAAATGAGACAATAGCTAGATAGTGAAATGGGACAATAGCTAGATAGTGAAATGAGACAATAGCTAGATAGTGAAATGAGACAGTAGCTATATAGTGAAATGAGACAATAGCTAGATAGTGAAATGAGACAATAGCTAGATAGTGAAATGAGACAATAGCTAGATAGTGAAATGAGACAATAGCTAAATAATGAAATGAGACAATAGCTAAATAGTGAAATGAGACAATAGCTAGATAGTGAAATGAGACAATAGCTAGATAGTGAAATGAGACAATAGATAGATAGTGAAATGAGACAATAGCTAGATAGTGAAATGAGACAATAGCTAGATAGTGAAATGAGACAATAGATAGATAGTGAAATGAGACAATAGCTAGATAGTGAAATGAGACAATAGCTAGATAGTGAAATGAGACAGTAGATAGATAGTGAAATGAGACAATAGCCAAATAGTGAAATGAGACAATAGCTAGATAGTGAAATGAGACAATAGCCAAATAGTGAAATGAGACAATAGCTAGATAGTGAAATGAGACAATAGCTAGATAGTGAAATGAGACAATAGATAGATAGTGAAATGAGACAATAGCTAGATAGTGAAATGAGACAATAGCTAGATAGTGAAATGAGACAATAGATAGATAGTGAAATGAGACAGTAGATAGATAGTGAAATGAGACAATAGCCAAATAGTGAAATGAGACAATAGCTAGATAGTGAAATGAGACAATAACTAGATAGTGAAATGAGACAGTAGATAGATAGTGAAATGAGACAATAGCCAAATAGTGAAATGAGACAATAGCCAAATAGTGAAATGAGACAATAGCTAGATAGTGAAATGAGACAGTAGATAGATAGTGAAATGAGACAATAGCCAAATAGTGAAATGAGACAATAGCCAAATAGTGAAATGAGACAATAGCTAGATAGTGAAATGAGACAGTAGATAGATAGTGAAATGAGACAATAGCCAAATAGTGAAATGAGACAATAGCCAAATAGTGAAATGAGACAATAGCTAGATAGTGAAATGAGACAGTAGATAGATAGTGAAATGAGACAATAGCCAAATAGTGAAATGAGACAATAGCTAGATAGTGAAATGAGACAATAGCTAGATAGTGAAATGAGACAATAGATAGATATTGAAATGAGACAATAGCTAGATATTGAAATTAGACAATAGCTAGATATTGAAATTAGATTGTTAAATAGTCTAATGAGACAATTGATAGATAATGAAATGAGATAATTGGTAAATAGTGAATTAGGACAATTGATAAATAAGGAATCCAAACCATAATTAAGTAGTGAAATGTCACAGGTGCTAATTAGGGATGCAAAAAACAAAATCATGACAGTTATTAATGAAAAGTGACATTCAAAGATTAACTCAAATTCTTCTCAAATATAGATTTTGTAAATAATTTTCTTTTTTATCAAATTAAAACTAGTTGCATGTCTCATGAATATATATTATGAGATGAAGATCATTAACACCATCTTCATCAGCATCACGACCAATGTTGTTTTTATTGTTCTGATGCATTTGATGCACAACCATACTCATATGTAACACAAAAAAATAGAATACACAAGAAACCCCCCAATTTTACGTAAACAAGTTACCTTGGTGCAAGTAGTTAGAATTGAAGAGTTATACATACAGGTATTAAATTCAAAAATTCTAACCATCCTAAAACTAAAAAGCCCAGTTGAGGGCACAAATAAATTGCCACGGCTATCGCTGGTGGGTCATGTAGGTGTCATGACTAAAAGCACCCAGTAAATATTGTAAATGCGGTTTACATTAGGAAGAGCATGCAGCCAGTTCAGTATGAGCAAGACGTGGTCATTTAAGCTGGCCTATCTCAAAACGAGCAGAGAAATATGAATATTAAATCGCGATGTTGATGATGATGATGAAGATGATGATATATATATGTTTATGGCCATATCATGCTGAAAACACTGGTTCTCATCCAATCTCCAAAGTTATGCAACGTTGAGTGCCTAGTTAGTACTTAGATGGGTGACTGCTTGGGAAACCTAGGTGCTGTAAGCATTTCTTGTAGTGCACCTGAGTACCATACACAATCATTTTCATTATTTTTATATATTTATATATATATATATACACATATATTGTTATACTTTGGGAAGGTCATATTGTTAATAAAAACAATTGCAACAGATC
Organism: Eledone cirrhosa; assembly: GCA_964016885.1. Classification (NCBI taxonomy): domain Eukaryota; kingdom Metazoa; phylum Mollusca; class Cephalopoda; order Octopoda; family Eledonidae; genus Eledone; species Eledone cirrhosa. Next base: position 70,605,940 of record OZ024747.1, read on the forward strand.
CGTTTCTTTGTTAATTAGGTAACTAATCAATTCCTTAGTTAGTATAATAACTAAATGACTATTTAATTGTCATATTTAATTTTCAAACACTTTTGACACACACTGTTACCTTCTCATTGACTATTCTTGCTCCTCTATGTTTTGATCATATTCTATTTACTTGTGTGTGATTGCAACTGTGTTACAACTTCAACAATCTTTCTACTCCAATTTTGTTGGTTGTGCAAAAGTGTTTTTTTTTGTTTTTTTTTATTATTATATCTTTTAACTATCACTAAGCAGTTATTCTATTCCCACAGAGGAGGCTTTGAAGCTTTTTCATCTCTTATATTCCCAGTTTATTAATTTTTTTGAGTAAAAAATAAGCATTGAAACTATCAGCAAGTTAGGAATTTCGATTATTAACTTGACTTAATAATTGAAATTCAAAACTTGCCCAATAGATTATTCATTTACAGTCCTGGCAAATTGTTAAAGCTTCGGAAAGTAGACGAGCCAGTCTCATTTTAGTTTATTTGTGACACAGTCACATAGAATACATCAGGTGTGAGTTCAAGACCCACAGGTGATGCTGTCCACTTTCCCTCCCCAGAGTTTTATATGCCTAACTTATTAGGCATATAAAACTGCTATATCTAAATTAATCTAATATTCAAAATTGATAGATCACTCAACAGTGCTAAAATTAGATTGTATACTTATATGAATATATGTGTATGCATATATATGTATATCATCATCACCATCATCATCACCGTTTTACGTCCGTTCTTCCACGCTAGCATGGGTTAGACGGGTTGTCCTGTTGTGTGCAGTGTCTGGTCGGCTGACCATGCCTTGCTCATACAGTAACTGATCTGGCTTGATTTCTACAGCTGGATGCCCTTCCTAACACCAACCTCATTTACAGTGAGTGCTGGGTGCTTTTTCGTGGCGCCTACACGTCCACTTTACAGTGTGGGCTGGGTGCTTTTTTGCCGTGGCACCTCCACGACCACCTTGCGGTGGGGGGTGTGGGGGCATATTGTTTATATGCTTCAGCATGTACCCATGGGAGGTCGGGTACTCTGTATTACTGCGTGACGCCAGAAGTCACGGTCGTGTGTCATTGTCTTTGAGAGGTGTAATTGGGTAAGGTCGGCTTTTATCACCTCATCCCAGGTCATCTTGGGTCTCCCCACTCCGCGGTTTCCATCAACTTCTAGTGCTCTGCACCTTTTTATGCAGCTGTCATCCTTCATACGCATCACATGTTCATACCAGCGCAACCGCCTCTCCTGCACACAGCATTTGATTCCTCTTATGCCCAGTCTCCCTCTCAATTCATTTATGCTTTGTCGTTCACGTATATTACTGTTACACATCCATCGGAGCATGCAGGCTTCATTTCTCTCTAATCTACGTAAGTCTTCCACCTTCAGCGCCCAGGTCTCACTACGATGCAACATCGCTGTTCGGATACACGCATCATACAGTCTGCCTTTCATTCTGAGGGAGAAACCTTTTGCAGCTAGCAGTGGTAGTAGTTCCCTAAACTTCTTCCATCCCGTTCTTACCCTAGTTATTGTACTTTCTGAACACCCACCTCCGTTGCTAATTCGGTCACCTAGGTAGCAGAAGCTGTCTACTGTTTCTACAGGGCCCTCCCAGAGATTGGTGGTACTTGTTTCCTGTGGCTGTTTGCTGCTTGCTGTTTCAGCACAGCTGCTGCATGTGAATCCTACATTCTTAATTAAGCTTCCTGAGATCCCGCTACATCTCTTGTGTACCCATTGTTTGCATTTGGGGCAGAGAATGGAGTTCCTACCTACACCTTTCTTACATACTGAGCAAGGCCATTTCCCTGAGGGGATCTGGGTTCTGTTTTCTCGTCTACTTACAAGGACCTTAGTCTTTGTCATGTTGACTTTGAGACCCTTTCTCTCTAGTCCCGGCTTCCAGGTTTGGAATTTATTCTATATATATATATATATATACATACATACATATATATATATACATAAATATGTATATGTATCTATGTGTGTGTATGTATATATATATATATATACATATATATATACATACATATATATACATATATATATATATACAAACATACAAACATATCATCATCGTTTAACGTCTATCTTCCACGCTAGCATGGGAATTGTCCCACTTGAGGCAAGATTGGTCATCTCGCTCGTATAGGACTGTCTGGCATGTTTTCTATGGCTGGGTGCCCTTCCTAATACCAACCACGTTTACAGTGTGGACTGGGAGGTTTTTACCGTGTTACCTACATGGTCACATTACAGTGTGGACTGTGTGTTTTTTGTTTGTCGTGACACCTACATGACCTCATTTATTTCAGACTGGATGTTGTGGCACCAACATAAATTTACAGAGAAAGGGGTGGTGTTGATGGGGGTGGAGTAGGTGTTGTGGGATGGGGATGTATATTTGGTTAAGAGGTGCCTACTGACTGTAGATTTCGCTTTGTACGTAGGCAAGACGGGTCTTCTGTATTACTGCATAGCGCCAAAGATCTCAGTCCAGTGACATTGTCTTAGAGAGTTGTAAGTGTGTAAGGTCGGAATTTATCAAATTGTCCCAGGTTTTATTGGATCTGCCTACTCCGTAACTTCCATCAATTTTGATCGCCCTGCACTTTTTTTTATACAGCTGTCATCTTTCATGCGCTTTACGTGACCCTACCAACGTAGTCTTCTCTCAAGTAAACAGCATCTGATCCCTCTTATTACTAATTTCTCACTTAGTTCATTTATGCTTTGCTGTTCATGTATATTAATATTACAGATACATATATATATATACATACATACAAACATCTATATACATATATATATACATACATACATACAAACATATATATATATACATACATGCATATATATATGCATGTATATATATATACGCACAAAATACAAACACACATATGTATATATATAAATATATATATATACACACACACATACGTATATATGTGTGTATATATGTATGGGCCCATAACTCCAGGTAATGTCATAGGGATGTTTCTCGGGCATTTTATCCAGCACTTTAATGACAATGCTAATTCGCCTATATATACATATTCATGTATGTGTGTGTGTATATATATATATATATATATATTAAACACACATCATCATCATCATCATCATCGTTTAATGTCCATCTTCCATCCTAGCATATATATATTATACATAAGTATGTGTATATATTGTATATATATGTGGAAGATAGACATTAAACGATGATGATGATGATATATATATACATATATATATTTTATATATATGTGTATATATTATATATATATATATATATATATTGTGTATATGTGTGTGTATATATCATATATATACATATATATTATATGTGTATACATATATATTGTGTATATGTGTGTGTATATATTATATATATACATATATATTATATATATATATCATATATATATATTATATATGTATATATATATATATATGCATGTATGTATATATGTATATATGCATGTATATACATATGTACAAATATATGCATGTGTATATATATATGCATGTATATTTTATATATATATATGTATATTATATTATATATATATATATATATATATATATATATATATATATCATTATCATCATCACCATTTTACGTCCATTCTTCCATGCTAGATATAGATATATATATATATATATATATATATATATATATATATATATATATATATACATATATATATATATATATGCACACACACACACACACACACACATACTTACACACACACACACTTATATATACACATATACATATGCATGTATGAGTATATACGTACATGCATATTTTTTGTTTTGTTTTTGTCTTGCCTAAGCAGAGCTGCACATTTAACATTTAATTATAATAAAATAGCTATAGTGGTATAGTAAGAGTATCTCTCACTACTACCATCCAATAAACAGACTGACCACTACACTGACCAGTACACTGACATTCTGGACTTGTGTAAGAAAAATAAAAAGAATGAAGAAATATGAAAGGGACGAGAAACAAATATTGATTAGGGCTGAACTAACGTGTTCATCCAGACCAGAAGAATGTCTATGCATAACCTGATGTCTAGCTGACCATTTCAGCCATAGTGACCAGTGGTCAAATTAACTTCCTTGCACTGTGAATGACTGGGCAGCAGCTGCCGCCACTATGCCAGGAAAGTGGTGGAGAGGGAATGGTCGTTTGCTTGCATATTTACTAGGGTTGCTATCATACTGGGTTGACAATTTCACACCATGATGACCAGAGGCCAAATGAAAATCCAGAAAGTTGAAATATTCTTGCCTTTTATGAATGACACAATGGTTATATAGCAAAGCCAACTAGTTGACCTTTTAATAACCGGTTTTCAAATTAAAATCTAAGTCCATTTCGATAGAAATTACTAAATAGCACAGGTAGTATGTGAAATCTAAACTGGAAATGAAACTGACAACATTCCACTGCCTCTTGTCCAGTGATGTCACACTGGCTAACTACTGACCACATTACTCTACACACTATGAATAACTCACATACTTCCTAGCTGACCATTCTTGTTTTATGTAACACTTGCATGCAGTAGTAATAAGGAATGCAATTTTTCACATGAATAACAACAAAGTGAAAATGAATTTTAAATGAAGGAAACAGAAAATATACGATTAAATGAGACAAAATAAATAAAAGGAAACTAAGTGAAGACATCAATTAAAATATTTCTTTTCTTTTCTAATCTGATGCAGACACACATATAGGCAGGAATTTATATGTATATATTTATGTTTATTTGTATCATATGTTTATAATATCATATATGTGTGTGTATGTTTGTGTGTGTTTGCATGTGTGTGGGTGTACTATATATTATTTAGTATTCATTTGAAACAGTTCTCCCTTACTCCTGTAATAAGATAAATGAGTATATGTATATATACATACATACACAAACATATATCCATATATATGATGTCTTTTTATGGTTCACACACTCTTTTGGACTATGTGTCATTTTAACAGAGTTGCTAAAAAGTTGTTGCATACATTAACATATATTAAGATATATTAAGAATTTTATACATGGATAGTGTTAGCCTAGCCTACATATTTACATGCAAATATATGACCATAAGCAGTAAGCTATATATAATCATACTCCTTCCAGCATCTCTCAACCAACTCAAATGGAATGTGCTAAGATGGTTAAGGTGCCAATGAGTGTGGTAGGGAGGTGGCTGGCTGAGAATAACAGTAGGGAATTGACACCTATTCTTGCAATCTAACAGTTACATTTAGTATTTGTGCAAATTCTGACTAACAACAAAACAACACTAATGAAATGGGGAGAATTACAAATATAATAAATATCTAAACAAATTCTAATAATGAAAATAATGGTTCCTGATTTAGGCACAAGGCCAACAATTTTTAGGAAGGGAAAGTCGATTAAATCAACACCAGTGCATTACTGGTACTTTATTTTATCAATCCTGTCAGGATGAAAGGCAAAACTAACCTCAATGGAATTAGAACTCAGAATATAAATTGATGTAACTGTATGCCCCAAAACATGTTGTCCAATGCTCTACCCATATTGCCAATCCAGTGCCCTTTAATGGTTTCACAAGGCCAACAATTTGGAGGAAGCGGAAAGTGATTAAATTGACCTCAGTGCATTACTGGTACATTATCTTATCTACCTTGTTAGGATGAAAGGCAAAGTTAATCTCAGTGGGATTTGAACTCCATAATGAAAATAATAAAGATTTCTCACATTAATAAATTAGCAACAGAGATTTTGGAATGTAGGAAAATACATTATTCATCAACCTAAATATATATAACTGGTATTTTCTTTTTGTCTTCTCTAGAGTGATGAATAACAAAGTCGATTCTAGAAATATTTGCTCTCAGAATGTAATAAATTCAGATATTTAGTTTCATGCATTATAATTTCTGATTCCTCATCATCCCCCCCCCCCCACCACCACCACCACCACCATCACCATCTTCTACATGATTGGAAAAATAATCCTATTCTTAGTACTTTTAAACATGTCCACTCAACAATCTCTTGCATTATATCCTCCAGAAGAAAGAGAACAACTGGCTGCCTTTCCACAGCCAAAAGTAGACAGGCAATATTTACTCGAGCTGTACCCAGCCTATGCCTGGTAACAGCTGTGTATAATAATTCCATGTGACAAGAAGATTAAAACAATAAACAGCTGTTTTACCGTTTTACCGTTACCTGTGCAGTTTGGACAACCACAACTGATGTCACTTCTATAACCATAGAACTTTTCCTGAACCAGCAGTTCCCTCTGAAATTTCTGGAAATTAACAAAAGGCCCTACCATGAAAGTCCTCTGGAAAAATCTAATACATTAAGAGCCATAGCATACCAAAATCACTATGTAAAATTCATTGACAGCTCATAAAATGTTGAATAGTGTAATATGGCAAAGAATGAAATAGCAGAGGCTTAAATCTGCAGCAAGGACCCACTATGAGATAATTGTTTCTACTTTTGGCACAAGGCCAGCAATTACCCAGTACATTACTGGTACTTTATTTTATCGACCTCTGTATGGATGAAAGGCAAAGTTAACCTCGGTGGGATTTGAACTCAGATCGTAAAGGGACGTAACTATGCTGGAAAGCATATCCGACCCTCTACCGATACTGCCAATTCCCCCCCTCTATGAGATAATGATAATAGTACATTCTCTAATTCTGCATAAATGCCAGCTATATATTCATACATAAATACACACACACATATATATACATACATATTCTGTTACAGGGGCAAATGCAAGGACTATATCTGTGAAGACCTTTTAGAGGATGAAGGTTGCATAATGTAATTGTTTCTACTTTTGGCACAAGGCCAGCAATTACCCAGTACATTACTGGTATTTTATTTTATCGATCCTGTAAGAATGAAAGGCAAAGTTAAATTCGGTGGAATTTGAACTCAGACCATAAAGGGATGTAACTCTATGCTGCAAAACATAGCGTCCGACTATCTACCAATACTGCAAATCTACTGACCCTCTACCAATAATGCCAAGCATTCCAAGTGGATGTAAACTGTGGACCAGGGAGACGAAGAAAGACATGAGATTAAGTGGTTAAATCTGATAAAAGAAAGAAGGGTGAACTTCAGAAAAAAGATGACAAAAGACTGTCCCTTGTGATGAAGGGCTGCATTGAAAAGGATGTTTACAATACATCTAGCATGGGAAAATGAATGCACAACTGATGTAGGTAGTAATAATGGAGATAGGAATGTTTAGGTTTCCTCTGACTTTCATGCACACATATACCAGAATATATATGGTAGCTGGGATATAAATATTTGTTTACACACACACACATTATATATATATATAAATGTTTATATGTATAAACAAGTATTTATATTCCAACTATCACATAATCTGATTGATTAGTTTATAGTGCACACAATTATATTTGTATATAAGTGTGTATTTGAATTTGTCCTTACATTTTGATTTAAAGCATAATATGCTTTTACTTGAAACTAATAATCACATAACGTATGTATGTTACTCCATATCCTAGGTAGTTGAAGTTGATATTAACCTAGAATGCTGCATCTTCTTTCCTCTGCCCATTTGTAGGAAATATGAATTTATTAGTTTCTAAAATTCATAATTAAGCTTTGTCCTTCTGTTATTGCATAAATAAAAATAGGAAATTTCTAACATAGACACAACAGTCCAGCAAAGAATGGATTTAATTACATTGTCCCTAGTTTTTTTCCAAATTTGTCTTTCATTGGCCCTTGAAAGATAGAAAACAAAGTTAAAAGTAAGTGTAATTTAAACACTTGAAAATAAAGTGACAAAACTACATAGGGTTGGACATTTTCTTTATTTTTCTCATATTCTGCTAATTCACAGCCCTTTGTTAATCAGTAAAGAAATATTGTGTATCATTATCTTCATCTTCATCATTGTTTAACATCCACTTTTTCAGCTAGCTAGATTTGGAACTTAAGTGGGGCTACCGACCTGCCAGATAGGCCTAGGGGCCTGCATCTCACTTATGTACAGTCATATGTTCTCTCAAAGGCTAGGAGACTTTGTTATGTCTTTTGATACAAACTAAAGGGTCTTCCCAACTTCTTATTTGACAATTTTTCTATAGCTGGAGCCATTTCCTAATGCCAACCACTTCACAGCATGTACTGGGTGCTTTCTATGGCTGGATGCCCTTCCTATCACAAATTGCTTTACAGTGTGTACCGGGTGCATTTATCATTTTAGAAAATATAAAACATTTGAAAATATCGATTTCTAAAATAGGCATAATACCTCAAATTTAGTGAAGAGACATAATTGTTTGCATGAAAATCATGACTTGAGCTGTGCTTTATTTTACCAACTCTAGAAGGATAGAAGGCATAGTGAACCTTTGTGTGAATTGTACTCAGAATTTAAAGAGCTAGAACAAATAGAGCAATGGATTTTGTCCAGTAGACTAATGAATCAGCCATTCAACTATTCTAATATTTTGAATTGAATCAATTACTGCTGATACTATTTACTAGTCACAACTCCTAGCAGAGAGAGCAATGGGGAATACAGTGTCATGTTCAAGGACATAATGTGTCACTCAGTCAAGGAATCGAACTCACAATCTCAAACCAATAAGCCATGAAGCTTCACTTTGAAGCTATTAAATATTTTAATATCTAAGAATAATCATTATAATAAGATTATTATTATCAAACAATTAAAATAATTGATTTTTCAGTGTTTTGAGAAATTTCAAAGATTTAAAAAATATTCATGTAATTATGTAAAACAATAATAATAATTGTTTCTACTTTAGCCACAAGGCCAGCAATTACCCAGTGCATTGCTGGTATAATAATAATAATACTGAAAAACAATTCTCTAAAGATGGTGTTAATAGTGAGAAAAGAAACAGCATTTAATTATTTTAATTATGTGGTAAGTTCCTTTATAGTATCTTGTTAAATATATGTGGAAAATTAATTGGGATCAGGGGTTGCAAACCCCTTGACTGAAGGCAAAATTGCATCCAGTTACAAATTTGAAGCTAACAATTAACAGAGTTCCGAAAAACATAAATCTATTTATTGGTTTAAGTTTTAAGATCAAAACAAAATTTTATGTATGATACATAACTGTGAATTTGGAAAATTATGTATTTTTAATTATTTCACCAGGTATGTATGTTTCATTTGCCTCGAGGAAACACATTGCTCCTCATGGCTAAAGAAACATGTATACCTGGTAGGGTGCCGTTGTAGTAACTGGCCTTAATGATTATATTTAAACTCACCCTATTGACTTGAGTTGCTCTATAACTTGACTATCTTTACCAACCCATTACTACTATATATATATATATATATAAGTCTAAAGTCTGTCTTAAGCCAGTGCTTGGTTTCATGGCGTGAAGCGACTGCGAGTATAAGACTTCCATCTGGACAGGATGCCAGTCCATCGCAGGGTTAAACCCGCAGCTATTACTGGTACTCATTTTTAGCTGAGTATACTGGAACAACGTGAAATGAAGTGTTTTGCAGAGCACAACGCGCAACCCAGGAATCAAACCCATGACATTATGATCGTAAGTCCAACACCCTTACTACTAGGACACTTGCCTCCACCATACATATATATATATTCATATTGATGGCATGAAAAAAGCCGTCAGTCCACCTTGTAAGGTGGTCATGCTGGTGACTCATCAAAAAGTGCCCAGCCCAGCCAGTAAAGTGGTCACGCTAGTGACAACGGAGACTGCTCAGTCAACACTGTAATGTGGTTCAAGTTAGGGAGAGCATCCGGACATAGAAACTAAGGCATGCAGTGGCATCAAACCTGGAACCCAATTATTGGGAACAGAATGTCTTAACCATTCAGCCACACTGCATATGTATATGCAGGGAAAGCAGACGTTAAACTGACGATGACGATATATATATATGTGTGTGTGTGCGTGCGTGTATATACATACCTATATATATGTCTCTCTCTCGCTCTGTATATATATATATATATATATCATCATCATTTAACCTCTATTTTCCATATTAGCATGGGTTATATATATATATAACCTATGCTAACATGGAAAATAGAGATATGATAAGGATGATGATGATGATATATATATATATATATATATATATATATATATAGAGAGAGAGAGAGAGAGAGAGAGAGAGACAGAGACAGAGACAGCGATAGACATAGATATATAGGCATGTATACACATATATTTACATGGAAAATAGACGTTAAATGATGATGATATATATATATATATCATCATACGTCTATTTAACGTCTATTTTCCATATATATATATAGCATGATAATACTATGACTATGTTTACATCTCCACAATAACTTTTAGCTTCATACCAAAGACAATTTAAGATACTACAACAGCTATATAACATCGTCTCTTACATAGTCTATTAATGAATGACATATTGGCATTGGGGGTTTTGAGTGCTTGTGGCAGTGTGGCTGTAAATCTGCTATATGTAACATAAATTGATGTGTGTTTGTGTGTGTCTGTGTATATCTGTGTGCTACAAAGCACATAGGAAATAGATGTTTGCTTGATTATTCAGTGTGTATGAAATAATATGTGTGACTGTATTTCTATGCAACACAGAATTACATATATGTTGACTACACATTTTTGTATGTGTATTCATGTGTGTGTGATGATGATGGTGGTGGGGAGGCATAATACATGTATACATGCATGTGTATATATATATATACATGTGTGAACAAACTCGCCAGCTTCATTATAGAATATGAGTTATGATGAACAAATATAGTTGTATGTGAGAGAAACAAGTACTAGAGACATGATGCATGCAGATATGAGTGTGAAACTATTCTAGTGTAAAACTGTTTCTACTTGGATTGAAGACGAGTATCTCTGTGTGAACTTATGAATGAGTGGATGCAAGAAAGTTTTGGACGGCTTATGGTCGTTTTCAACCATAAAACCTCAAATTCTATATAGTAGTAATGGACAAATGATTGGCTTATATCTGGATATAGACCAAGAAAAGTGAATATGTGTTAATGTGACAGGAATCACATATACATACATGCATATATATATATATATATATATATATATATATATATAAATATATACATATAATGTGTATGTAGAAATATATGCATGTATGTATATATATATATATATATATATAAGCATATTAGCAGTTGCACAAATATAGCTCAGTTCATAATAGGGGTGTATATGAAAGCATATAAGGTATGTTTATGTATAATAAACAGAGTCTTGCAATAAATGATTTAAGCTGCGATCATTTCACACGTATCTCAGTAGTTTGTGACAGTACCAGACTGTTATTTCTGGATTTTCATCCTTCATCAGTGACATTTCCTCAGATAGAAAAGACTTCTACAAATTAGGATTGTTTCATTCAACTGAATGAAATAGTATTAGTTCTGTAGAAGTCATTTCTATCTGAAATAAATTATGTACCCTCTCTACTTATTGGATTGAGTACCTTATTTGGTCCTACACAAGATTTGATCACTTTAAATAAATCATCACTGAGGTACTCCATCAGTTTAGCAGTCACATTCATAGAACAGCAATATGTGTGCTGGTGAGAGAGTGAAAGTAAAAAGAATGGGTAAAGGATATTATTGGAAGTCTGGCAGTCTACACAGTAGTGACCATTGTGTTATGGGCCTTTCTAACAATAATCAGTGAGACATAAAACTGTTTCTGCAATTTGGGGAGTGGGTAAGAAAATGATTCCTATACATTGCTTGCACACTTCTTAAGCTTGGCAGCCGACTGCAGCAGCCTGATTTTCTAGTAACGCAGCTCCTGGACCAGAGAGATACACCCACTGACTACCTTAGTAAAAACTGCTGGATCAATGGGAGAATCTATCATCATCATTATCACCAAACGGTGGATTGGCAGTATCGGTAGAGAGTCGGACACCATGCTTTGAAGCATAGAGTTTCATCCCTTTATGATCTGAGTTCAAATCCCACCAAGGATAACTTTGCCCTTCATCCTTACGGGATCGATAAAATAAAATACCAGTAATGTACTGGGTAATTGCTGGCCTTGTGCCTAAAAATAGAAACAATTATCATCATATATATATATGTAGATGCTTTTGATCACAGCTTTTCAAAATATGGCCAACTAAACTAAACACTCCTGTCAACAGCTTTCCAAGAGACTGTGAAAAGAATAGTCTTGCTTTTTCTCAAAGAATTTTTTTTGTTCCTGCCCCTGCTCCATCTGCTCTCTCTATCTATATCTTATTTAATTTCTCATTTTCTTTCCTGTTGAAGGATTAGCATCCAAAACCAATATATTTTTTCATTGCACTGTTTCGTTTTTGTTGTTTCTGTTTAATTTTTGCATATATGTCAGGTCACCAGTTGGTGCTACTGGTAACATGTATCCCAGTACAACCTGTCTCATGGTCGGGTCGTTGGTGACTAAACTGAAAACCCCACCAAGGTTTCTTGGTGAGGAGGGTGATTTGGACATCCTGCAGGACTAAAAACAAAACCTGTCAAAGGGCAAAGGAGCTCTTAAGAGTCAATGGCCATCCAAAATCACCAGGAGAGATGACACCTTAGCCTTTGTCAAGGCAGAATTCTAGGAGAAGGAAAACTCTGATATAACACCTGCAACCCTGATGGTATCCAATGATTATGACTTGTTCTTCTTTTTGGTAAATATCATCTTGGTTAAGAGAGTGGGACTGGCTTTGTGCAGTGCCTTTGCTCACTATAAAAGCTTCACGGCACAGGCATTGCTTTATATCTGGAGATCTCTCTGCACTTGTCATCACATGGTACCATGGGCCCAGCACTATGTGTCAATAATTGTCACAAGTGTAGTGTTTGTACCAGAGTTTTCAAGTCGCTGGCTGGACTAAAAAGATTTATCTTTATATATATATATATATTTATATAACAATGAAGGTGTGGTAAGATACCAGGTGGACCATAACACACCAGAGTACTCGATACTTGAGGTAGTAGAGTGGGTAATAGGATAAACGTCAGGACTTCGATGGCTGAGCTCCGGTCATTCCGAGCTCAACCATTGGAGTCCTGACTCTTTTCCTATGTATTTATGTATGTATGTATATATATATATATATATATAAATATATATATATATTATACACACATACATATATATGTGTGTTTATAGAAATCTGTAGATGAAAGATCAAGGAAAACAGTGCTCAATCTGTTGCAAGAGAGCTTATTTAGTTTAAACAAAGTTTTATACATTTAACACGTACATGCAACCATTGGTTTTGAGGTCCAGTTATGGCCATTACTGTATATTGATTGGTGGAGGCACTTTTAAACTGGCCCTTCATTTGGGCACATAGACAGACTTACAAAATGGGAAGTCCCCATACCCAAATGAAGGGCCAGTTTAAAAGTGTGTACTCCAATATACAGTGGTGGCCATAACCAGATCATGAAACCAATGATTGCACATATATGTTAAGTGATTGAAACTTTGTTTATACTATATATATATATATATATATACATATATATATATAAAACAAAGAAAGTGTGTAAGAAACCAGGTGGACCATAATGCACCAGAGTACTCAATACTTAGAGTAGTAGTAATAGGAATGGGTAATGGGAAAAGAGTCAGGACCCTGATGGCTGAGCTCCAGCTGTTTTGACAGCTAGATCTGACTGGTGGCTTATTTCGGATCTAGCTGTTGAAATGGCTGGAGCTCAGCCGTTGGGGTCCTGACTCTTTATATATATATATATATATATATATATATATATATATAAAATTATAAGCATGAAGAGCAAATAGACAAAATTTACCTAATTTTTCCTCATAGCCCCAAAAGAATTAAATAAATAAGTAATCAATTATTCAGAGGTATATATAATTATAAGTGAGAAGAAAAAATAGACAAAATTTACTCAATTATTCCTCATAGTCCCTATTGCAGTTTGGCCCACCATTGAGCAACCAGAGTGCAGCAAAATTACACTTAACCCCTTAGCATTTAAATTGGCCATATTCGGCCAGAATTCTCTCACATCTTTTTGTTAAAATCGGCCATGACTGGCCACTCATACTGATGTTAAGGTATTGTTCTCAAAATAAATAAAATCAAAATCTCAGAGATTCAACATTTTGTGAGAATTATGTGAGGTAAAGCATTGACCATGAAAATACTATAGTATATAAAGAGTAATGTAAATGCTAAAGGCTTAGGCTGTGAAGTAGTAGGCTTGTCAAGAGACTCCCTCAGAGTAGAACTATTTCTCCCCAAAGTGACTGCCACCAGTTATAATTTTCAAAAGGGGAAACATCATTAGGTCTGGTGAAGGATAGGCTGTTGGCAAATAACAGCGTTGCTAAAGGAAGCAGTCTATTACATATATATATATCAACAATTAACATAACAATTTCTTGATGATTACGATGATGATGAATATCCTGAAAGCTTATGGTAAATTTGAACCTTATATTTGATTTCCTGTTATTTTTGTGCCTTAAATAATATATTATATTCATGAATGTCAAATTATAGAGATTCTAGATTATGAATAAAACAGTTGCCATAAAATAATGTTTATCTATCTTTGATTTTGTCAAGATTCTGACATTCAAAGCACTACTGTAAAACGAGGACTGACTGTGGACAATCAATATTTTCCCTAGTCAATTCCAGGTGGCACATACACATATATACATGTGTACATATATATTATATATATATATATATGTGTGTAATGTATATATATATATATATATATATATATATATGTATATGTGTGTGTGCATGTGTGTGTGTGTGTGTGTGTGTGTGTGTGTGTATTAATACACACAAATAAACACATACACACACACACACACACACACACACACACACACACACATATATATATATATATATATATATATATATATTATACATTTGGAATATGTTGGTGATTCACTTGGTTAAAACTGAGTTCTACACTCGAATAAATGGAAGTGCTTTGAACTATGAATTGCAATGGAGCTAATCATCAACCAATTCCTAATAAATGTAAACTCTACATCACTTATGAATTACTCTTTCTTTTGTTTGTTAAAGTGAGTATGCTCCAATGGTTGTATAATTCTAATGTGCATGAAGGTTGTAGCATAAGAGAGAAAATTGGGAGAAGAGGAATTCAATGTAGTTTACAAGAGAGAAGACTGTGTTAGCATATGGTTAGTATGGAGGATGACAGCTGTATAGATGCAGGAATATCTCAATGGTTGGGATTTGTAGAAGTGGCAAATCCAAAATGACTAGGGATGAAGTAGTGTCAAATAGACTTTAAGAAGCTGAAACTTATGATGTAGATGACAATAAACTAGAAAGATTGGTTATATACTGCACTGAAGAAGACCCACCTACCAGCATAAAATATGATCTGATTCATCCGCTTGCACCTTCCACTATCACAAATTAGCTAATCCACTCCATCTCTGTACACCTCCACTTTAGTGAGTGTACTGGCTGCATTCCATCATGAGACCTGCACTACAGAGAATGCTGTGACTAAACTGTCCTGATAAACCTACTGGCATATATGTATGCTTGCCAGACACAAAAAGAACATGTTTTTGCCTGCTGCATATAACATAAATGCAAATTCATCTGAGGAAATCACTCCCATACCAGCAACAAATGCAAATACTGCATCTTAGATTGCATAAGATTGTTTCAGAGGGTTTTTGATATCTTCACTAATAGACAGTGGTTATGTCACCACCTATTTCTAGTCTCAATTTCCTAGATCCATCTCACAGCCTTCTTTAAAAACAGGCAAATACCATTATATATATATCCAGTGAACTTCAACCATTAAGGTTGTCTTTTTTCCGGGTATGTCAATATTTATTTATAAAACAAATCTGTATTTTATCTTGCTCAGTATGTAGGAAAGGTGTAGGTAGGAACTCCATTCTCTGCCCCAAATGCAAACAATGTGTACACAAGAGATGTAGCGGGATCTCAGGAAGCTTAATTAAGAATGTAGCCTTCACATGCAGCAGCTGTGCTGGGACAGCAAGCAGCAAACAGCCACAGGAAACAAGTACCACCAATCTCTGGGAGGGCTCTGTAGAAACAATAGACAGCTTCTGCTACCTAGGTGACCGAATTAGCAGTGGAGGTGGGTGTTCAGAAAGTACAATAACTAGGGTAAGAACGGGATGGAAGAAGTTTAGGGAACTACTACCACTGCTAGCTGCAAAAGGCAGACTGTATGATGCATGTATCCGAACAGTGATGTTGCATGGTAGTGAGACCTGGGCGCTGAAGGTGGAAGACTTACATAGATTAGAGAGAAATGAAGCCTGCATGTTCTGATGGATGTGTAATAGTAATATACGCGAACGACAAAGCATAAATGAATTGAGAGAGAGACTGAGCATAAGAGGAATCAAATGCTGTGTGCAGGAGAGGTGGTTGCATTGGTATGGACATGTGATGCATATAAAGGATGACAGCTGCATAAAAAGGTGCAGAGCACTAGAAGTCAATGGAAACCACGGAGTGGGGAGACCCAAGAAGACCTGGGATGAGATGATAAAAGCCGACCTTACCCAATTACACCTCTCAAAGGCGATGACACACAACCGTGACCTCTGGCGTCACGCAGTAATACAGAGTACCCAACCTCCCATGGGTACAAGCTGAAGCATATAGACAAAATGCCCCCACACCCTCCCACAGCAAGGTGGTCGTGGAGGTGCCATGGCAAAAAAGCACCCAGCCTACACTGTAAAGTGGACGTATAGGCGCCACAGAAAAAGCACCCAGCACTCACTGTAAATGAGGTTGGTGTTAGGAAGGGCATCCAGCTGTAGAAATCAAGCCAAAATCAGTTCCTGTATGAGCAAGGCATGGTCAGCCGACCAGACACTGCCCACAACAGGACAACCCGTCTAACCCATGCTAGCATGGAAGAACGGACGTAAAACGTTGATGATGATGATGATCTGATGAAAGCGCACCATAATTTGCCTTGGTTCCCATTGAAATATATATAATAAAATAATTATGGTTTTATAAATATAGTTTCCATTTATTAATATATTGTATATATATGAATTAAAAGGACATGGTGCTGTGTGGTAATAAATAATGTTTAGAAATGTAAAGGAAAGACAAATATAAGACAATTCCCCTCTATATATGTGGAAGTTTGTGTGTATGTCCTGATTCTCCTCTGTTCTCTCATTTTTATGTAACCAGCTTTTGTTCTTTCACTTCACTTAAGATTTTGTGCTTTTTACCTCTCTACCTATTACTCATTTGTTCTAATTTATCATTCCCTCTCCCTCTATTGCTATCTATTCCTCTTTTATATCTTCCCCAATTCCTCAATCTCTTCCTTTTCATCAGATGCTCTGCAGTTGCCTTGATGGTGCTGTACAATTGGTTGATCAATTTGGTCTAGCAATGAAGTATATATAGTGAACATCAAGTAAAATCATCATAGTAAATTCATCATGGATAATCACTTTAAATACATCACTTTAAATACATCATTTCCAATTTTCTAGCTTGATAAATTCACATCGTTAAATTTATTGACAGATATTTTATACATAGAATAAATACATTGCCAACCATTATATTTATTCTTTCTGTATTTTGGTATAAATCATTTAAAATCCTAATAACCCTTTTTACATATTTTATTTACATATTTTATCTGGCAGTTTGAAAGTTAAGAAAACTCAAAACATTAGAATGGCTTTCAGCTGTGTTACAAGTAAACTGAGAAAAAAAAATCTATTTTCAGAATGTTTTCTACGTCCTCCAATTTAAAATAATGTCAACTATTTTACTTGATTCTATGTAAATTCATTGCATTTATGTTCTCTCTCTCTCTCTCTCTCTCTCTCTCTCTCTCTCTATATATATATATATATATATATATATATATATAGAGAGAGAGAGAGAGCTAGCAGTGGTAGTAGTTCCCTAAACTTCTTCCATCCCGTTCTTACCCTAGTTATTGTACTTTCTGAGCACCCACCTCCGTTGCTAATTCGGTCACCTAGGCAGCTTCTGCTACCTAGGTGACCGAATTAGCAACGGAGGTGGGTGCTCAGAAAGTACAATAACTAGGGTAAGAACGGGATGGAAGAAGTTTAGGGAACTACTACCACTGCTAGCTGCAAAAGGCTTCTCCCTCAGAATGAAAGGCAGACTGTATGATGCGTGTATCCGAACAGCGATGTTGCATGGTAGTGAGACCTGGGCACTGAAGGTGGAAGACTTACGTAGATTAGAGAGAAACGAAGCCTGCATGCTCCGATGGATGTGTAACAGTAATATACGTGAACGACAAAGCATAAATGAATTGAGAGAGAGACTGAGCATAAGAGGAATCAAATGCTGCGTGCAGGAGAGGCGGTTACGCTGGTATGGACATGTGATGCGTATGAAGGATGACAGCTGCATAAAAAGGTGCAGAGCACTAGAAGTTGATGGAAACCGCGGAGTGGGGAGACCCAAGATGACTTGGGATGAGGTGATAAAAGCCGACCTTACCCAACTACACCTCTCAAAGTCAATGACACACGACCGTGACTTCTGGCGTCACGCAGTAATACAGAGTACCCGACCTCCCATGGGTACATGCTGAAGCATATAAACAATATGCCTCCCCCCCCCCCACCGCAAGGTGGTCGTGGAGGTGCCACGGCAAAAAAGCACCCAGCCCACACTGTAAAGTGGACGTGTAGGCGCCACGAAAAAGCACCCAGCACTCACTGTAAATGAGGTTGGTGTTAGGAAGGGCATCCAGCTGTAGAAATCAAGCCAGATCAGTTCCTGTATGAGCAAGGCATGGTCAGCCGACCAGACACTGCCCACAACAGGACAACCCGTCTAACCCATGCTAGCGTGGAAGAACGGACGTAAAACGGTGATGATGATGATGATGATATATATATATATATATATATATATATATATGTAAAAGGTAAACAGAAATAACACAATCGGTACAGTGTATGGAAAGTATATATATTGACTGCAGAAAATAGTCTAATATAAGGGCATATGAATTCCATAATGGAAAAAAATAAGCTTTATACAAGTTAATGCCCATCGTTTCCATTATGTGTGTCCCTATATTAAACTATTTTCTGTATTCAATATGTGGGGAAAGCTTCTAATTCTATTATGTTCAATCTCCATGGCATTCAAATTCACATGTGCTTATTTATATATATATATATATATATATATATATATATATATACGTTATTCCGGGTTGAATCGGAGGTAACCACAGTAAGTAAGGTACTCAATACATAGCAGAGTATAACAGTTTTAATATAGATGAGATTCTTCAGGACTAGAACTGTTTCATTCATTAGAAATCATCAGGAATCGCCTGATTCCTGATGATTTCTAATGAATGAAACAGTTCTAGTCCTGTAGAATCTCATCTATATTAAAACTATATATATATATATATATATATATATATATATGACTTCAGTGTACAGCTATTGCCAGCATGGGATTAACTCATCTACTTACCATTCGGATATTGGCTGCTCTGTGCCTTATCTACCGCCACCTGATACTACTTCCTTGTCGGGATGATTCCGATTCCGACAAAACTCTACGTATTATACTAAAACATGTATTGTATTGATTGTATTCTCTACTCTATACCTCAGGACTTTTTGTGACTCGCACTAAATTCGGAGACACGAACTTTACACTAGGTACAACCTGTTACCATTCCCTCTCCTCCATCCTCTATATCTATATCTATATGTACAACTTGTATTATCTTACTACAACTTGATCTATATTGATTATTATTTACCTTTATTAATTTTTTTATTATTTCATTAATGTATATTTTTTTAATTATTTTATTGTTTTATTATTTTTTTATTTTTTTATTATTTTATTAATGTATTTTTATCAATGTATTCTATCTTTATATTGGTATTTTATCTTTGTATGCTGCTTTTATTATTTTTTTGTAACTTTTCCTTACTCAGGTCATTATGCACCTTTCATAGCCCCCTACCCACCTAAGAACCACACTACTTATAACCCGGACTAACTGGAACTTTAAAATAATTTTGGTCTATTTGCACTTTTCATTGGGTTGCTACCTTCGACTTGTGTGGTGGCTTTTCACGGCTGCGCGCTGGGCACTCGGAAAGTTCAGCTTACCTTGAGTGTTCGGAAAAATAAATTTCTCCTCTTTCGGTAAACGAAATTACTCGGAGCGGCTTGCTTTGCCCCAGTCCCACCGCGCCGCCTGTTTTGGCTGTATCATTAGCTGTATCATGCCTCTATTGGCACGTAAATAAACCCCTTTGGTATAGACGATGGCCTGTCAAAATTGTGGAATTCCCGCTAGCGCTCCCGGGGCCTAAGGTAGCTACATTCCTAGAGTACTCTGAAAAATTAATTTCCATTTCTTTCACTGGATGATACCACTCGAGACTGGCTGACTCATGGTGCCGGGGGGGGGGGTGTACTGGCTGGGACTCCCAATCGAAATCTTTACTCTACATCCCATCCTAATATCTTATCGAGATAAAAAATTTTCATATAAGATTCTCTCCGTAAGTTCATTAAATATATAAATCTTGCTACCTTAGTCTTTAATTCTCTAATAACTTATTTTTCAATTTATTATTTTGCAATTTAATATTTTAAATTTAATTTAATTTCATCCTATAACTCGCAACATAAGTTTAACGTTTCAATTTTCGGTTCACACATTAGACCATACAGACACCCACTATAGATTCTTTGGAGTAGCATTTTTTCGCGGCATTTTCTAGCATGAATGTAGTATGACCCTTACACTGACTTCTTTCTCCCTTCTTCCCTTTTTCATTGACGGAGTGTTGGTAGTGCATTATAAGCCTTCGCCCCCTCACCAGATATTCATTAGTAGATTCAGTTGCCAACACTTTGAGGGCGACTGGCCGAGAAGCTAGTTGGTCAGTCGTCCTCTTTGTCTCTGTCTCTGATTTTTCGGACCCATGGTTTTTTACACATTCCTTTGTTATATTCCAATACCTGATGATATCACCGGATTCATATGGAACCCGGTCATTGAAATGATCATACCATTCAAGGATTTACACCAGACAGCCTCCTGTTAATTTATTTTGTTTATATATATATATATAAATACATACATATATACATATATATATATATTTCATATATATATATATATATATACATATATATATATATATCATATTAACGTCCATGTTGGGTTCTATTTTAAGGCAAGTTGTGTTGGGTGACCGTGTCTTGCTTAAATAGGGGTGTTTCTGGCTGGTTCACTATGGCTGGATGCCCTTCCTAACGCCAACCACATTTACAGTGTGGGCTGGGTGCTTTTTGCCGTGTCTTTTACACATCCACTTTATAGTGATATCTGGCTGCTTTTTGCCGTACCTTTACACGTCCACTTTACAGTGTGGGCTGGGTGCTTTTTGCCGTGTCTTTTATACTTCCACTATACAGTGTGGGCTGAAGAGGGCTTGATAAAAGCAGAAATTATTTGCTTAAACTTTGGTCTGTGATAATATATATATATATTAACAGATTAATTGCATAAGTTTATTTTAAAAACTACCCGGTTGAGTGCTTATTCGATTTGTGCTATCTATGCAATTTTTTGTATGATATACACATGCTGAATTCATTTGCCAAAATCTGGGTTTTTCCCCTTGTGAGTTACACATGTGCTTTTACAAAGCTCTATGTCATTCACAAAGTTGGTGCAGAGCAAAATTACCTGTTGATAACGTGATATTCCTTGTTCGATCATTATGCTAAAAGCTTATAGTTTTAAGCAGACAGTCAATTCCATTTCGGTCCAGGTCGGTTTTTATCATTTATTTTGTTTGACCTGTTTAGCTTGATTTGTTTATTTGGCGTAGGTGGTTAATGCCTTCTTGACCACCTTTTCAGTTTGTATGGCGTTTTAACATATTGTTTAACTCTAGTTTTCTTAACTATTGGAGCGCTTGCAAGTATGTCTACGATTTTGTGTTTCGTTTCGCTTGCTTTTTCTATCAGCCGAAATACGATTCTCGCTGAATTTATATTTGTATTAATCTCCCGAGTCTTACAATTAACCTGTTAATAATTCTATTGACAGATTAATTGCATAAGTTTATTTTAAAAACTACCCGGTTGAGTGCTTATTCGATTTGTGCTATCTATGTAATTTTTTGTATGATATACACATACTGAATTCATTTGCCAAAATCTGGGGTTTTTCCCCTTATGAGTTACATGTGCTTTTACAAAGCTCTATGTCATTCACAAAGTTGGTGTAGAGCAAAATTACCTGTTGATAATGTGATATTCCTTGTTCGATCATTATGCTAAAAGCTTATAGTTTTAAGCAGACAGTA
Organism: Eledone cirrhosa; assembly: GCA_964016885.1. NCBI lineage: Eukaryota > Metazoa > Mollusca > Cephalopoda > Octopoda > Eledonidae > Eledone > Eledone cirrhosa. The sequence goes on from OZ024747.1 coordinate 70,628,494, forward strand.
TTATTGATTTAGGTGTCATAGAAACCCTGCATTTGGATTTTACCATCAATTCCATTTGGGTCCAGGTCGGGTTTTATCATTTATTTTGTTTGACCTGTTTAGCTTGATTTGTTTTTTGGCTTAGGTGGTTAATGCCTTCTTGACCACTTTTTCAGTTTGTATGGCGTTTTAACATATTGTTTAGCTCTAGTTTTCCTAACTATTGGAGCGCTTGCCAGCATGTCTACGATTTTGCGTTTCGTTTCGCTTTTTGGGTCATGTTGCCAATAAGAAACACACGCACCAGTTGCTTTCACTTCAATTTATTATAAATTAAATTTATAAATTTAGGAATTTATAAATTTCCGATTGGTTGGTTGGTTCCACAACCAGACGATTGTTCATATATTGTCAAAGTTATTTTGTCACACATTCTGTGACCTCTTCAGTGACTGGGGATTCTTTTCTTTGTTTTTGTGCCTCTCTTTTGTTCTGTCCTACGCCATCTTGTTTTTGTGGAACCAACCAACCAACCGGAAATTTATAAATTCCTAAATTTATAAATTTAATTTATAATAAATTGAAGTGAAAGCAATTGGTGCGTGTGTTTCTTATTGGCAACATGACCCTCCCAAAGTATAACAATATCGGTTTCAACACACGTTTTCAGATAAAGAATCTTGCTAAACAAATTCAGAAACGAAATATATATATATATAATATATACACACTCATATTTAGTTCAATACATCACAAAGGTAAGCCAAATTTAAAATGTAAAAGCTAATCAAATAAACAAAAAGGGAAAAAAAATTGTGATAAAAGAAGACATGGTTGATAAAATATTTGCACATAAATAAGAACAGTAAGTGTGTATAGTAGAAATATTTATATTGAATAGAAACTCAAGAAATATAACGTTTCAGGTGAAACCCTTTATCAAATTAGATTAAGATGTAAGACAAAACTAGAAATGATATCATGCTGGAGATATGATGCATTTGCATGGTCACAAGCTTGCTTGGTAAAGTGGTTCATTTTTCTACATGCCGTGGAATGATAAACAAAAGCCATCAAAGGGCAGAAGAACTCAAAAAAGTCAACAGTCATCCAATACAGGTAAACAGAGCTCGTTAGCCTTGCTTGGTCAAACTTGCCTCCCAGTGTAGACAACCCGTCTAACCCATGAAAGAATGAACGTTAAACGGTGATAAGGATGATATATATATATGTGTGTGTGTTTACATATATATATATATTAATATATACGGAGAGAGAAAGAGATAGGGTTGATTTTGTTCTAAAAAGATTTTATTGAAATTCACAGCATTTTAATGTTCATTTATCTACCTTGCATATACCTTTTGAGAATTTCAGAAAATCCTGCCTGTTTCACTTGTTATTAAATTATTCATGGATGAAAATAAAATGTTTTTGTTTTCTATAACAGAAGTTGAACATTTACATATTATTTATAGAATTTCTTTATATTTCCTCCAATTGAGAATGTTAAATATGTGTTTGTCTTCACCTGGAAATATACAAAGAAAGTATCTATTGAAGTGTTAAAATAAGGAATCAAAATATATGTAAAAATAAGGTTAATACTTTTCTTAAACTTCATCACTTTTGTGATAATTCCTTCAAGAAGTATAAGCAATATAATCTGTGATAAGATTTCATGGGTTGATTGTTTCTGGCTAAAACATATCTCTATAGAAAATGGGCTACAAACTCTTGCCATTTGCTTTCTGTTCCTTTGCCAAGCAAATCTCCATTTGCTTAAACTAATCTCCTATTTCCTGTCTACTTGATCTTTGATGTTATATTCTCACCATTATCCAAACTGCAAAAGCCTTTATCACCATATCCTTAATCATGAAACCCCCACCTTTTAACAAATCTTGTATTATCCCTGACTTTAATTCTCTTATCCCTGTTAAATGCTTTTAATACAGTCTGCCAAATATTTGTCGAATATCAAGCATAACCAGAAAGGCCACTTGAGGTCACCATAACACAAGCATGGGTTAAATGTGTCTTTGATGAATGTTATGTGTAAATCACTGTTATGGCTGCAATTCTGTCATAGAGAGTTTTGTTACAAAGATATAGAACTTAATAATAATTAAGAATATTTGTTTAATTCCTATGTGATAATATAAAATATGCATGATGTTTGCTAGAATATCTCCTTATATCTATATGGCTGCTGGCCAATTTGTTTTCTGTCTAAGCTATAGTGATCAACTGTTGTTACAGTTAATTTCAGCATTTGGGATTCCCACATAGTCATATATGTATCTTTATATATATATGTATCTTCATATATATATATATATATATATATATATATATATACATGTGTATATATATTATTCCCACCATGCATTCCCACATCGATAGTGCTACATTGACCTCTTTAGGTCACAAGATACTCTACACATAGAGGCTAAGTACTAAACTCTGCAAGCAGTCTTGTAGCTGGCAAGGCCAATGAAAATGATGCACACTTCCGAGATTGCTTAAGTAATCACAGTTTGATGTGCACTAGCAACTGCAATAAACATGATACATTGGAAGCAACATTGGTCTAGGTAATTAATAATTTAATCCTTTGACTTTGTTGTTTCCAGCTAAATCTAAAGAGTCCACTCTGATTCAAAAATTCATTTTTTGTCTCATCAAATGTGATGACTGAACTCTGGCCAATTAATATTTTACATCCTTCAGTCTATCATATTACCAACTTTGTTGTACCTGTAAAATTCCATGTGATGAGGACATGCCTGCCTAAGTTATTTCAGAGACACCTGTCAATTGTTATGTAACAATTGACAGGTGCCTCTGAAATGTGCATAACATTTGGTTTTTAAATAATTTGAAGTATGGAAAAGTAGAACATGCCCCCATATATATATAAGGAAAATAGTCAAGACCCCGACGCCAGAGCTCAAGCCATTTTGAAGGCTATTTCTGTCCAGAAATAGCCGTTGAAACGGCTTGACTCTTTTCCTTTTACCCACTCTTCTACCCAAAGTATCGAGTACTCTGGTGCGTTATAGTTCTCCTGGTTCCTTACCACACTTCCTTCATTATATATATATATATATATATGTGTGTGTGTGTGTGTCACAGTGGGATTTGAATTCTGAATCTCTGAATCCAAAGAAACAGAATAAATACCACAAAGCCTCCTAATCCTCCACCCTTTACTGCCACTTTATTGATTGACCCTGAAAAAATGAATGCCAAAGATGACCTGAGCTGGATTTGAACTCAGAATGCAAATAGCTGGAGTAAATGCAGCAAAACATGTTATAGTTCTTTAATACTTATGCCAATCTGATGCCTAGATATCATATTGGTGCATGATATTTTAAATTATCTTTTTAGATAATATATGTATATGTGTACAGGAACATCTGTGTGGTTAATAAGTTTGTTTTGCAATTGTGTGCTTCAGGGTTCAATTATACTGTATAACATATTTGGCTGGTGTTTCAGTACCCTGTGAGTGGAATTTGTAGATGGTTAACTGTGTAAAGGCCTATAGCTTATGTAGTATGTATGTATATGTGTGGGTGTATTTGTGTTTATATAATTCACAGAATACTACCAATTAAAACAAAATCAGTGTTGAACTGCAATGATAGCCTAGACAGTTAGTAAACTATAGAATGATAAAGTAAATACTTGGCTAAAATAAAAACTGGAATGACTGTGATTGGCTAAAACCATGCTGAAGTTAATGACCAAGCATGGCCAGAGTCCAATGACTGAAACCAGTAAAACATTATATGGACGTATGTGGTGTTTTTTTAAATTATTTCCCCCTTCCTCCCCCTCTCCATATATATATATATATATATATATATATATATATATATATATATATATATATATACGTGTATATATGTGTCTGTATTTGTATGTGTATATATATATATATATATATATATATATATATATATATATATATATGAGTGTGTATGCATTTATATATATATATATATATATATATATACACACACACATATGTATATATATACATAGGGGAAGAGGGACAGAGAGAGAGTCAGAGAGGGAAAGAGATAGATTGATAGATAGATAGAGAGTTATTTGTCTATATATATCTCTAAATGAATGTCAACTTGTCCATCTTGCTTTGAACAGAATGATGGTTTAACATAAGAATGACAGTTTCCAAATCACTGGACTCTAAATTCAAACTTTTCTAGAAATATGCAAACACACACAGAAATATACATATGCACAATTATTAATATACAAGTAAGGTATACACATATTCATATACATACACACATACACCTACATATACATAGACACACATATGTATGTTTATGATTGTATTAGCCAGCATATGTAATATATTCCTGTTGTGTCTTGTTAGTTTAGTCGCTGTCGGAAAAATGTCACATAATATTTTAGTAGTTCAGCAAATGATAGTAAGACATATATATTTCAGTGACAACAGTGCGTTTATTATATGTGTGTTTGTCTGTGTATGTGTGCATTTGTACATGTTTATATGGTTTAATGCACAAGTGCGTGTCTGTATTTATATATATGCGTATATAAGGTATGTAGCATATAACAGTATCTTGTAATAGACTGTAGTGCTGTTAGTATGGAATGTACATTTCACTATAAATTCTTGTCATGCTTTTGTTCACCAAGTGGGCACATTTCAAAAGATTATAATAGCTGCTGACCAAAGTGGAATTTGTCCAGAGGGGACATAGTATGAAGAATAAAACATGTTAACTGAATTTTATGAGGAACCAAAAGTTGTTCTGGCAACTAACTGTCTGATGCACCTAAACAATAGCAGGGTGGTAACTAAAGCATTGACTAAATTAATGAAGATTACCAAGTTGATAAGTCACATTGATATTCTACCAATAGGAACTAAATATTGTGACCTCTATGTAGTCAATGAAAGTGCTAGAAATAGTAGCAAAATCTTCCTCAAATCATGCCCTACAATATTTTTGACAAAAAGGACGCATAGTATATGGGATCCTAGATACATTGTCTGAAAAAAAGGGGATGGATGGCCATTTGTTATGAATTCTTTATATTTTTATTAATAAAATATTTTTATTAGCATTAAAAAAAAAAGTTTATAAAATAAATATTATCAGTCATCTTTCAAGTGATACAGGGTAGAGAACAACAGCAACAAACATTAGATACAAGCCAAAAAGGTTACTTGACATGCTAGAAATAGCAGCCAAATCTCTTTCAAAATCCTACACTACAATCTTAAAAAGAAGAATCCTGTGTAGGTTTAACACATAAAGACAGAATGATCCCAGCTTGAATACCTCAGTTCATATGCTTGCTTGATCATGACTGAGCTGGAACTAAACATCAACAAATTTCAGTAACAAGACACTATATAGGAACAATGGTTAATGTATGTCCATATACTCTATGTAAGGAAAACAACAAAGATAGGTTGACATGACTGGAATACCATCTGTTTGATCAGAGTTCATTTGAGACTAAACAACGAAAACTATAAATCTAAGGACACAGCTTAATGAAGGGACTTCATCATTTTGTTTTGTTGTTTTTTTTGTTACTGGATAACCATAATCATAGGTATTTCAAACGTGACCTCATTTTATATGGGTATATAGGATGGCACTACATATGAACTTTGTGCTTTTATGATAGGATTATAATTTAGGGAAATTTGGTTGCTAACTATAGCGAATCAAGTACTCTTACTAAGGGTTACTTGTTGGCATATGTTTGCTCAACCTGTTAGATATAGCCTGCAAATTTCCTTTAATTTACTCATCTGTATTTTTGCCCTCCAGTGATAAAATCGTTATTTTTCTCTCTCCATAGAAGAACCAGCATAAAAAATGTCACTTCTTTCCTTCAATATAAAACATATTTGAATTATTTGTATTACTTTTGTCAGAATCAAAACATCGTTTGTTTACTCTGATTCTACTGTCTACGTCATTGTTTTTCAATGGGCTGTGTAATAATCATCTTATTCTCCAATATTCAAAGAATATTAATCAAAGTTGTTTTTATATTCTACGAGAGAACATGCAGAAAAATAAATTCTAAGTAAAGATGAAATGGCAGGTATCATATTAAAAAAATTTTTTTTTTTATGTTGTAGAGTTAAGTGCCATTTAAATGTCTGTGTATATCACTTCATACACATGGTAGCTGAAGAAGGTAATTTGCAAATAAATCCCAGAAACCAAATTGAATACATAATCTATGCACAAGCATATCTGTGAGGTTTAGAAAGTAACTTTGTATCCATGCAGTTTTTGGTTTGATCCCAATGAGCAATACCTAAGAAAAGGGTTTTAGCTGTAGACCTAGGTTGACCAATGCTTTGTGAATGGTATTTTGTAGATTAAAACTGAAACAACTTGTAAATATATATGCTAGTATAAATCAATGCAATGAGCTGTGTCCTTTAATTACACAAGATAGCATAGAGATTTGATGAATAGGGATCAATAAAATAAGCACTAAACTTAAATAAACACTGGAGCAAAACTGGTTGACTAAAATCCCTCGAAGTTGGTATCCCATCTTGGCTGTTGCCCAATGACTAAAACTAGTAAATAAACACTACAACTTGCAAAACTTGCATCTACAATTTCATAGATGGATGGCTGTGTTGCCTAATCTTGTTTTTTTTTTTGCAGCGGGGGTGATTGAATGCGCTCATTAGTGCTAGGTCTAGAGAGGTAGATACAATATGGGTAATACAAGGAGGAGGGACAAGGAAGTTTGTATACCTGAGAAATGAAAGTCATTCTTTGTTCTGGTGGAAATTGAGATCATAACATTGATTGGCAATAGCACTAATACATCTTGATTCAGAATAAAGATGTATATTAACCCAAACCCATTATGTTTACATATAATAAACATATATTTAGTTTCACTGTGATTAATTTAAGTTGTGATTATGTCATATCAACCTCAGCATTAAAGTGAGGTGGTGGATGCATTTCACTGTCATTACAGTTTGTCAGCATAGGCTTACTGATACCTAGATGCATGGAAAATAATCTATAAGCATTTACAGCATAAGCTAGCCATTGCTGAGGAATTGGAAACACTGAAATACACACACTGATATTCCTTTCATATTTAGGCATCAGTGATATGGTCCCAGCTTCAAATATTCATAGGGAGCATAAGTCTATGTTTCTTATATGTAAACATATTGTATATGGGTTCACATGTCCCTATAGTCAGAACATTGAAGAAATGAAATAGTTAAGTAAAACATTCAATGCAGTTATGCTTGCTAAACAATCGCAACTTTATATTAATTTGATGTTTACAAGAGCTGGGTTTCCCAGGCAATCAGCCAATTAAGTATTAATGGGGCTCAACGTTGCTTGACTTTAGTTATTGAATGAGAATCAGTGCTGTCAACATGGTATGCAGCTTGTTAACAACAATCTGAACACCTTTCTTTATCATGCCATGTGTCCATTTCTCTATGTGAATTTTGGAGTCTGCCAAGCTATCAATTTATCTATATTTTCTATCAATGTCAACTACTTTTTAAAATACATTTGCAGCAAAACAAAGCATCATATAGATTGTGGTGAAAATTAAGTGAAACAAATTGTTTTGCATAGCACCAAGTCAGTAATCATTGAGATGTTAAGGTATGGCTTTGATTGAGCAAAGGCATTCCAGACATGATTATCCCATTTTTTCTCTAAGTAGAGTGAATCGAGGACCATATTAACCAACAAATTGTTTCTTTTCTAAGACAGTGGTATATGATTTTAGAGAGATTTTTCTTTCTAGCATACCATACAATCACATAGACAAAGCTAAATTTCCATAAGTCAATGAAGAAGGCACCATATGATCATCTGACCTGCTAGAGATAACAGCTAAATTTCTGTCAAAACACACCCTACTCTCTTATAAAAGGACACAATGGATATTGTTATATTGTTATTCGATTTCCTTTCTACTTACTAGGATTTTAGTTTGCCAATTTGACGTTAATGCCTTTCAATTCTAGATTTTGCTTTTAGGTCTGGAATTTCTTCTCTTATTCTGCTACAAGGACTAGATCAGTGGCATATAGGTGTTCCCATATGGCCTGGATGACAATAATAACCAGAAGAGGGTTCAGAGCAAAGCCCTGGTCATCTGCATACTAAATTTCTCACTATACTAAAAATTAACATAAACCTTAATAACTATACATCTTTTTACATAGCTTGTCACCCCAACAAGCAACTCATCTATCCCTAGTTTCCTAAGAGCTATCCAAATAATTGAATGGATAACCCTGTTATATACTTTCTCCAGGTTGGCATACAGACCCAGTGTGTTCCCTCTATATGCTACCAAAAATTTGGATCAGCTCAGACTATAGGAATTCCTTTGTGTGTTTTTTTAGAATGTGAAAATCCCCAAAGACAGTTTTAGTCTTGAAATTGCAAATATAATTTCAAGTTGTTTGAAGTTGTTTCACCACTCACCACATTTAGAATGGGAAACTATTTGTAAGCTCTGAAAAAAAAAATATATATATATAAAGAGAAAGAGGGAGAGAAAGATTTATATCTGCATTTGTGTTTACACTGATCTAAAAATTATTGTTGTTTATTAGGTTGTCCCTATTTGTGAACAGAAACTTAGGGGTTCAACAAATAAGGATTGATTAAATAAGCATCTGGCTGAATATAAACTGGAGGTTACACGATTGACTAAAACTCTTGAAGGTAGTGCTTCAACATGGCTGCAGAATGATGACTAAAACCAGTAAAAGATTAATGACTTAACATTAATTATCATATTCATTAATAACTATGAGATTGGAAGTTATCGTTGGATATTATTCAGTTTTATATTATAATAATAACAAGTTACTGCCATATTTCTCAGTTTAGTTAAATAAATCCATATGTACACCTCTGTACTGAATACTCTTTAGTTTTCATTAGCAAGACAGTCCACTAGAATTTGAAGAAAATTTAATCAATCAGATACAAATTGACATTTCTTTAAGCATTCATAATTCAAATTATAACAATAAAATTTTAAATTGACTATATTAGTTCTTCACTTAATTGCACTCTTTTAGGGGTAGCATGCAATTTCTGGAAGAATTTTCATTTTTCATTATATTTCTCTAAGAGTGAAAATTACCACTTTCATTAATATAAATGGCAACTGAATAATAAGCATGCTAGGTTTATTCTAAATACATTACCAATTCAAATGCAATCCTACATTTTCTGACTTTACTTACTGAATATTTTAGAATTTCTGTTAGTCTAACTTATTGTATGATGGGAGCAGTTGGTTTCCAAAATGTGAATTCAACAATAATTTTATGCCTAATGGTCAATGTACCTAATGCAAATATCATAACATTGTTCAATGAAATAAGTGATATACAATGTGTATTAAAAATACCGTACTGAACATTGTAAGATGTACTTGAACATTGCCTTATAAAATAGAGACATAGCATACACACTGTATATTTAAACTATAATAAAGGAAGGTCTGCAGGATTGCGTACGGTTTATTATTTTTTATCCCGTTTGTAAAATAAGTTGGATTACTTTGAATAAATAATGAATGAATATTACATAATTTATCTACTCAATTTCGTAAACAAAAATAATTTTGTAAAAATAAATAATTTAAAATTGACTTCTTTTCAAAGTTGCACTTCCAGTATATCGTCGCCACCACAACCACTTCAACTACAATATATATAGAAAGAGAGAGCGTATGATGTCAACACTTCTGGAGGCGATCGTTTAAATAAACATACTAATTTTCTTCTAATGCAGTTTATATATAATATCGTCTTTTTTAATGTATCATGGATTACTTTACTGAATACATGAGACAGTCTTCGTTCAATTTCTGTGTATATTGTCAATTACGATTTTATTTGATGTATCATGTATATATACCTGTGTATAATATCAATATACACACTACACATGCTAGCAGAATAATGACTGCAGATAATGTAAAATAAATAGAAAAACTCATTGAAAATACTCATCCAAAAATATTAATTCCAAACATTTGAACTTATCTATAGAAAAATATAAACATATCTAGACCATGAGAAGTAATTGATATTATACTTATAACTTGCACTACAGGAAATACCTTTCATCCACTATCAACTGGAAGTCACTGCATTTTCAATACCCTCCAATAATATCACTTTTAACAGCATTACAGAGCAACTGTAATGTTAACATGGGAATATCTGAGATGCTTTACCCACAGTGCAGCACACCTTCAGATAAATAAAACATTACTTGAAATTAAACTTTTACATTGTATTATGATGGTGTAATATAAATCATCATCATCATCGTTAATGTCTATCTTCCATGCTAGCATGGGTTAGACAGGAATTTTCCCACTTGAGACAAGATTAATGGTGATTGAGTTTCACTCGTATAAGACTGTATCTGGCAGGTTTTCTACCGCTGGATGCCCTTCCTAATACCAACCATATTTACAGTGTGGACTGGGAGCCTTTTTACCATGTCTCCTACACGACCACTTTACAGCATGGACTGGGTGCTTTTTGTTGTGACACCTACATGACCACTCTAGTTTACACTGGATGTTCTGTGTGACCAACATAACTTTACAGAGAAAGGGGTGGTGTTGGTAGGAGTGGGAGGATGGAGTAGGAGTAGTGGGTTGGGGTGTATATTTGGTTAAGAGGTGCCTACTGACTGTAGATTTAACTTTGTATGTAAGGAAGGCGGGTCTTCTGTATTACTGCATAGTGCCAAAGGTATCCATCAAGTGACATTGTCTTAGAGAGGTGTAAGTGTGCAAGGTCAGATTTTATCATGTCATCCCAGGTTTTTCTGGGTTTACCTACTCCATAATTATCGATGTCAATAGCTTCAGTATTTTTTCAGGGTTAATAAATCACCAAAAATTACAAATATTATCTTCCTCATGATTATAATGTGATATGTACTCAGTTACCTGTATTTTACAATTTTACTTCATCAGATATAACAATTGTAAACATTGATCCAAATAAATTGGTTAAATTTAAATTAGACCTTACATAACACTCACATTGGAGTTAGTGAAATAACAATGTGATTTGAAAATATAATGTTTTCAATGTAAAACGGTATATCAAATAAAAATTGAAATGTAAAATATTAAAATAAATTGAATAGATTCCTCCTTGACATATAAGGGGAATTATATCATTTGTAGAGATAATAGTACTGTGAAACTTGCAGCACTTTATTTACATTTGTTTTTGGTGAATTACTCAGTAAATGTTGGACAAAATCTGAACTGTAATGTCTGACATATACAGCAAAGAAATGATGTTATGAAGACGAGGTATGCACAGAGATTTGAAGAGATGTCCAAATAGGAGATAAGAATGACAACAGAAGAAAAAGGAAATGAAACACGTGAAGGGCAATTTATGGGTGATGTTGAATGTAGCTGTTGGTACAAAATTGGCATCAATGAGCTTTTAGAATTCTATTGATCTTCCTTGTACTTGAAATTTGAAGGGGTTGGTCAAGTTTCTCACTGCCACTTTATATATACTCAAAATAGCTCATTATTTATTGATGATTTAATAAAGAAATTCTACCAGTCATATATATATAAATATAAATATAAATATATATATATATAATATAATATATATATATAATATATATATATATAAATATATATATATATATATATATGTGTGTAAGAATATATGCTCTTGTTTTGTGTGTGCATTGTATGTTCAGCCAAACGACTCCAGGATGTGAACTTAATATCCAATTTACTTGAAGCAATATTCCAGAAAATTAACTGGATTAATCTGATTTAATTGCTCTTCAGATAGTAATTCTAAAATTTGTATAATTAACTTTCTTCTTTCATTGCAACAGCTTTTGAGAACATATGAGATCAATGCTAAGGTTTCATATTTCTACTGTGATTAATGGTCCTTACTTTAGTGGATTTTTTTTATTGTTGAAGATATCTCCATCTTCACCATCTTCTCAAAGTCATTTATTAATATCAATGCTAACAGCAAAAATTCCATCTTACCATGGCAATTAATCAGTCCAAACTAAAGCTAATTAGTAAACTTAAAGATATGTCCTTTTGGCCTAAAGGATAAACTGTAAGCTTCTAGTTGCAAAAGAAAGTTCAAACCCGAACAACATTAGAAGGTTTATTGCATGTGTGTTGTGAGCATGTAAAATGTAATGAGAAGGCTAACAATGTGTTCTTATTGATAGATATCAAGTTTTAATCATTTCTTTTAATGTAGTTCCATACTGAAAGGAATTAACCCTTAACTCACTATAAGAACTTAGATGCTTGAAATGTAATTTATGAGCATCATTAAGAAATACAATCCTCCTTGTCAAGCATACTAAAATTTTCAAACTATGCTGGAAAAGAAATGCAAAGCAGAATTAAAGTTAGGATTAATAACCAATTTGATTTAATTTCCTTTAAAGAAACATAGTCTCTTTCTGCCAACATTGATCAAATCATTCTTGAAAGGTAAATCTATCATTGTACAGTTGATGTAATGAAGAAGACTTATTTTACTACATATGTTTCAAAATGTCTATTAATAACATAATTATATTTTTATTAAAATCATTTCAATATAGAATGTAACAACTGTTTTTTTGTTATTTTGCCCCCATGTTAGCAAACAGATCAATGATAATTCTAATCATGACCATATCGTTGTTTTTTAAATAGTGTGTTTCTAACAACAGTTTATAATGTATTTTTCTATAAAGATGTGGTGTCAGAAATATTTGGTTACCTCATTATTTTGGCTAATCAGAACAAATTAATTTCTTCAACTCTATTTTTGATGAAGGCATTTTATCATGAAATATTAAGACCTATTAAATAACTCTAAGTTACCATTTCAATATCTTTTGTATAATTATTTTTAACAATTAATGTCCTATTCATAATTATTTTTAACAATTAATGTCCTATTCATATTGCTGTAGCCTTCCAGTAAAACATATCATTTTCTAAAGTTCTTTTAGTTTAAACATTGTTTTCAAACAGTGGATATAATTGTCAACTTATCTTGTAAAAGTAGGAGTGCTAATTCACTTTTTCTCACTACTTAAAAGTACTGTTGCAAAATTTCTTTTTTAAACTATAAGAAAATTTAAAAATTGTTATTTCATGGAGAAATTTTCTATGTTATAGAAATTTTTCAACTGGATTATCTGTGCCTCATACATAATTCAGTTTCTGATAAAGACTTTGTGCAGTTATCTGCATGCACTATTTCCAAAGAATCGTGCAAAGAAAACTGCATACACCTGTTTGGAATTGTATTTATTTAAATTATACTGTACATACCTTTACACTTTATATATAATCACCTACATATCAATAATCAACATTAAATCTATATGTAGAAATTATGTTTTCTTTCTTTAAAAAAATAAGCTTTTGTGACACCTTATCTCCAGGTAGCTGAAAACAATTAATCCCTTACCTTCTATTGCTCTCTGCCGTAGGTAATGATCCAACAAGTGAGAAGAGAAGGAGACAATAATGATAAAAGCAATGATGAGTAGGAACAAAAAGACATAAGGCTGGTGATGATAACTCAGAGAAGAAAATAATTGTTTCCAATTTAGGCACAAGGCCAGCAATGTCGGGGGAGGGCCAAGTCGATTAAATCGACCCCAGTGCATTACTGGTGCTTTATTTTATCAACACCATAAGGATGAAAGTCAAAGCTAACCTCGGCAGTTTGAACTCAGAATGTAAAAGGCCATAACTCTATGCTGCAAAGCTTGGTGTCTGTCGCTCTACCGTACTGCCAATCCACCACCCTTCAAAGAAGAAGTGATAAAAATGCTATAATGATTGATTATATGAATTAGTGCAAACCTTTAAGATAACCAACTGCAAAATGGCTCAAAGTTTTCTCTATTGATTTGACACACGATTAGATTTGGACAAATGAAAATATTTGTTTCTTAGTGAAAATATTCTGACAAAATTAAGCCATGGAATTCAATTATACAACTTTAATTTGAACCAGGTATTCACATACTGGTTTGAGTTGATCCATTACCCTCTATGTGATGTATCGGGAGTTTCAGGGAAATAATATATAGATGTGTAATTATTTTAATAAATATGCACTGGGAGAATATAAGGTTTCTAATGCTATTTCTTCTACTAATTGCCCAATGAATATATGAATGGAAATAATGATAATCACTATTTCTTGCCAAACTACTTTACAAAATTTTCAAGAGGACAAGATTTAATCCGCAAAATTGTCAACTTCCCTCCAAGACATTCATAAAGATGTGACAATTCTTAATCAGTATAATTCAATTTAAAGTGAAACTATGTGGTAAGTAGTTAAAAGCAATCTTTCTACTTAGTAGTAACTCACAAAAGTTGTTTGATATTGAACACAAGTATTTTATTGGTATTGCACAAGTAATTTTGTTTTCCAGTTCATTTAATCCATTTGACAGATTAGAAGTTATTGCTTATAATTCAATATGGTTTTCTGCTTACTTTAACTATGAACTTTTCTTGAACTAAAATTAAAGTTCTTTTAAATTTCTCTCTAATAATGTGGTCTTGTAGACTATGTCTTAGAAAGAAATAGAAAACTAAAAACAAAACATTTTGGCAGCTATTGTTGGTAGCTCTATTTAGCTCTGATCAAGTAGATGGAGTTAGTTGAGCAAACAAAGCAATGAATCTATATTTATAACCATGATATCCTAAATTTCTAGAATTAAAAATATGTGATTCTATTGTGTTGACCAAGTTGAGTTTCATATGCCAGCTTAAGATTTCAATAGTTCATGCTGTTAAGACTCGGGCTAGTTCAGATCAAGCAGACATTTAATAAAATAGCTTTCTATGCATGACCACACCTGATCTATTCTTATCATATAGCGTTTCTAAAACCACATTATATCAAATATATCCTATGTTTCTTGAGATGGCAGGGTATAATTTCTAGGAAATTTTGCTAATATTTCTAGCAAGTCATATATCAACATAGAGGCTCTCTTGGTGCCTCTCAGAATTTGCAGACAGAGGTATTATTAGCATTTTAAATAGCCAGTTGTTTAGAATGTAGTCATTGCAGTTTAATAGATATTCTATTGAGGAATGATCATTAACCTCTCTAAAATGTTCTGCAATACAAATCTTGGCTCTTGGATCCTTTGAAAAGTCTGGTGTTAAGGGAGAGTTTGGAAATGAGAGCTAGTATTAATGTGCTGGACATCTCTTATCTCAACTCTATACATAGGTGTTAGAAGGCAATAGTTGTTGGCAGCTGTGGTTGAGCAGAAGCTGTCCCCTGCATATATCTATGCAACTGAAAATCCCTATCTAGGATCCATACTGTTCATCCCTGCTAAAGGGTGATCTAAAACATGGTGGCCAAAATAATAATTAAATCAGCACACTCATATATTACAGGTACAATACCTGTGAGAATAAGTTACTGAACTACTTTTCACGTTGAAATAAGTTCAAATCTCATTAGCTCTATTGCTTTGTGCCCTGAACAAGTAAAGAACTCATAATGCTTGCTCTGGTATGTCTGACCAAGAAGAAAGAAATCAATTAATATATTTCAGTAAGAGGGCTACCAACTATAAAAAGATCTCCCCAGCAACAGTATACTTGCATTGAAAATTGATTGTAATATAATATAAGCAGATCTTTCAAACACCTAATTTATACTGATCAAAAATATCTATAGCAGAATTTAATCCTAGCAAACACTAGATGAACTTGCCAAGTCAACGTTTTTAAGTACAAAATGATACCATTTATGTTTGTGTGTGGAAGATGCAGGAATTAGACATAGAAAAAGGTTGTAATGTTAGAATAATAATTACTGTATGGGAATTATTATTTTTTTTATTTAATCCTTTCAAACATACATAGGAAGAATCTGAGTTATTAAAAAATGTGTGAAAAGCTTAAGCAACAAGTAAAGATGTATGTTATCTTTAATGATTCCAAATAAATGGTCAGTATTATTGATAGAGAATTTGTTTATTTGTTTTAGTTTTTATCTCTTTATTTATTATTTTTTTTTGCTTTATTTTTGAGACAGCTTTTCTAGTCAAGTAACAATATCGAAATGACGATAGCATTTGTTAATGTTTTGAAATATTGAGATAATCAGCAAGTTTATGGTTTTTAAATCTATTGCTTCATGGCCATAAAAATGGAATTATTGCTATCGCCTATGTACTTTGGCCATAAGTAAGCTGATGACCGAAACATTACAAGCTTCCTTGGAACACTTGGGGATTCATTAATACTGCATTCTTTCTGATTATGCCAAGCAATGCTCTAAAAAGTATCAGATAAAGCCAATCAATCCTCTAAGGTTGAAGGTTTGCCAGGAAATACTGCAAGAATTATTGATTTCTATTATTATTATTATTGTTACTGTTGTTGTTGCTGTTGATTTTATTGTTGTTATTATTCAGTTTCAGATTTTTATTTTATTTTTTATGTGGTCTATGTGAGAGTGTAAGTTTGTGTATGTCAGAACATCTGTGCACATATGTATATATATGATTAGGAGTGAGTGCATGTATTAAGTATTATATATATAACCATTATCATATATATATATATATATATATATATATATATATATATATATATATATATATATATATATATATATATATATACATACATTATATATATATTTATATATATATATACATTTATATATATATAATGTATGTATATATATACATTTATATATATATAATGTATATATATATATATATATATATATATAATGTATATATATATATATATATATATATATATATAATGTATATATATATATATATATATATAATGTATATATATATATATATATATATATATATATATATATATATATATAATGTATATATATATATATATATTTATATATATATATATATATATATTGAGTGGGTGAGAGGTTCTTTTTGACCACAAATAAATTCTATTTGTAAATAACACTCAGTAGATGCATTGATAATATTTTATCATGTGGAGTTATGAAAGCTGTTAATGGTTTCTGATCCTTGATATACTTGTAAAATGCACAGGATTAGGAAGAATATTCTCATATGATATGTGTGTGTATGTGCGTGTATCTATAATAATCCTCCTCCCCCTCCACCATCATTATCATCATCATCAGTACCACCACCACCACCACCATGACCACCACAAACATCATCATCATCACTACCACCACCACCATCATCATCATCACCACCATCACTACCATCATTTTATGCCTGTTTCCTAGCTCTCATAAGTTGGATGGATTATGGGCTAGATCTTTTTTTAATCAGTGCTTCAGTACTTTCAGATATGTTGGAGAACTTTCTTTTGCTCAATACATTCCATTTTTACCATGCTTCCTATGGCTAGATGCCTTTCCTAACACCATAATTTTACAAAGTGTACTGAGTACATTTTATTGTGGCACCAAAACTAAAGAGGTTGCTATGTTCTTGATTAAAGATCTCCGTCTACCATTTTGGTATGATTTCTATGGCTGGATCCCATTTCTAAATCTCAATCAGTTTTTAAAATGTCAGGATGTATGTTAATACAGCACCAGAGAGCTTATAATATCCTTGTGCATTTATTTCTGGCACTTCCCCTGAATAATGAAGTTTCAATCCTCCATCCAAATCTACTGTACCAGAGCCATAGAACTTTGTTGAGGAAAGCCCAACTATCCAGTAGCATCCAGCCTGCTCCACTAGTTTCTGCTACTTACCTGTAAGGGCTGTGATGTTCCAGGTTCCAATTGTCAAGGTTTGCTCCCGTCCAAACCATCTTTGGGGTCTCATGATATGCAATCTTTGTTCATCCATCCTACAACTTGCAGGCCCATCACCAGTTTTTACGGCTTGAAATGGAAACTGCAGTATATTTATCAAACAGGCCCCTCTATCTAAGGCCTAAATGTGGCCGTTGTTAACCTGCATGAATAACGATGCAATATGATTATTTTTCTTACCTCTCACCAGCTTTGGTGGTCTTACTTGCGCCGGTCACCAATCTGGTACTTTCTCAAATGCCATTGTAGTAGAAGAGTGAGCCAGAGGTAAGAGTGTGTCTGTCCACGATTTATGCCAATCAAATGAGTGACTTTTCTCTGGATGTGGTCTATAAGGTATATTTATGTGGCAGCAGCACTGTCTCAGGTGTGGGAGCAATATTCCATTATGGGTTTTACCTGTACATTGTATAGGTCAGAAGTTATTAGGGCTGAAGTATTTTGTGATGCTGAAGAGAAGAGCCACTTCATAAGAAGCAGTCCTAGCTATAACTAGGATAGGCCTTTTAGTGAAAGTAAGGTCTAGCATTTGGAGTGAATGTGAGGGCTCATCTACTTCTATTTGTATGGCATTCATGCTTATAGGTGGTGAGATTCAGTGATGTTTAATTCCATGCACATACATTCAATAGATCAAATGGACAATAACATAAAAATTAATCAGATCTTTCACCGATTTGGTTTCAGTCATTCACCTGGTCTTCTGTCATACAGGGACAACATATTTAAAAGTTTTGATGATCATAAAGATGCCAGCACTTATTTAAATCTATTACTTATTAATGATCAATGTTGTTTGCCAAACTATGTTACAGAACAAAAGTAAGAAAACACACTCATTCGTGCATGTGCACACATGAACATACATGCATGCACACACATATACACACACATGCATGCACAGAACATATACACACACATGCATAGAACATATACACACATACTGAAAATAAATATGTTTCAAATAATATACATATGCAAAGCTGCAATTATTTTCCAAGAAATTATCACTGAATCAGTCATCTCTTTCCTAAGCAATATGGGATACTACTGCGTGTATGTATATATATATATATATATATATATATATATATATATATATGAATGAATATGGAAGGAAATAAAGGGACGCAAAGACCAAGAAAGACATGGCTGAAGATTATGGTGGAGGAAATAAACCCAGAGGCTGGAGAGGAGAGATGTAGCTTATACAGCAAAATATCTTTCATCGATTATTTATATGCTTCCATTCGTTTTGACATACCCAACACACATCATACACTTACATGCACACACATACATGTATACATGTACAATCTTTTCTTATGCCTTTTTTATTATTTTATCTAATTTGAGGGCAGTGGTTTGACAGGGTTGGTAGAGCGTCAGACACCATGCTTTGCAGCATTGAGTTATGGCCCTTTACATTCTGAGTTCAAACCCTGCCGAGGTTAACTATGCCGTTCATCCTTACGGGGTCAATAAAATAAACACCAGTAATGTACTGGAGTAATTGCTGACCTTGTGCCAAAAAGTAGAAACAATTATTTTACCTAATTTCATGACTATAACCCACAAAAAAGTACATCAAATTGTGCCTAATAACAGATCAGATATCATAATCAAAGAAAGGAAATGTTGAATGGTGTGAGGCTAAACAATCCTTTGACAGCTAAACTTATTTGTTAATCTGACTGAGAATTAAAACCTAAAAAGAATCTTAGTTATGGGAATAAATAGCATTAGACCAGGTATTAGAAAGCTTTTTGTTTGTAGTCCACTAGTTTTTGCAGTAATGTGTTCATGACCAAAATAATTTATTTTCACTGCATCAGGTTTAAGATGTTAACAGATACCAGTAGGTGTTTAGTTTGCTTTTAATTCTAAATTTAATTCCTTCCAATGACTTGGTCCATGTCAGTATTACTCCAGTTGAGGTGTTGTTTAATCAGTTTTATTGAAACCTTTCCAATGATTTCTTGACAAGAATGACAAATTCCCAACTGCGAGCAAGATACAAGATTGTTGAGAGACTTGTTCAAAAACTGAAGATGACAGTGTCAATAGTATAGAGGAGCTTCAAATATACAAACCTAAAGGCTGAGATATTACCTAATGAACTGCACTGTAGAAGTGAAAGGAAAATACAAATAGAGACTTGTCATGTCTCCTAGTACTAATCATCAATGAATTTCACACACAAAAAGATGATAATAAATACAACAACTATGATAAAGCCTTCTCACAAAACAAAATAGATAGATACAATAAAATACTTGCTTTAAAAACCAACCAAAGAGATAATTCTTCTTTTCCTAATATACCTGGAAAACCTGAAAGCTGATGTATGCTATCAGCAGTCATCTCTATGCAAGACAGAATGCAAACCTCTGAGCAATCATTCAAATATAACTAAACAACAAACTAGAACATACATATACCTGCTGTTTACTTAACTAGGATATTAAAATCTTATAAATAAACATATATGTTCATGAATGCATACTCAATATGTTTATGTATAATAAACATACATAAATCTCACTGTGGGTATTTTAAGCTGATATCATAGTCTTAGATCTAATGTGGGTGAACATACCAAGCTTTTTTTATTGTGAGGCCTTCTATAAGCAGCACCCTTGGTCTTCAAAAATTCACAGAAATCGGTTAGATCAAAGTAGTAATGTTCATCATGAACAACAGCAAGTCAATAACAGCAGGAAAATTATGGAATACAGGGAAAAACCAGAGGGTTGACATTCTAGTAAGAAATCATTGAGTGAAGTTGTTAGTGCTAGGGTTGAAGCAAGTGACATTCTAAGAAGAATAAACAAAGGAAAAATAAGTACATCAAGTAGATGTAAGGAGTAGTTGTATTTAGCAGATAGCTCCAATGGTGGTTACTCTTTAGCATTTACATTACTCTATATTTACTATAATATTTTCATAATTATCTCACATAATATCGAATCTATGAGGTTTGATGTTATTTATTTTGGGAACAATAACTTAACAACAGTATGATTGGTTACAGCCAGTTAGAACAGAAAGAGGTGGGGGAATTCTGGCCAGATACAACCTGTTTAAATGCTAAAGGGTTAAAAAAGGCAGAGTGAACATAATTATGTCTGTGAGTGAGAATTTAGTTTCAGCAAGTGACATGGTCAACAACTGTTCTAATGTATAAAAATGTGTACCTCTTTCAAATCTATGTAGCATAGCAATTTTATGATATCAAGTGAATGAAAATGTGATAGAAAACTGGGTACTATCATACTTCAAGTTGTAAGCCAAGAAACATTAATCAATAAAAAAAATAGTCATGAAAGCAATAATTGTCTAAATGACAAATCCTGGTAAAAAATAAAAATAAATCCAAGCAGGGAAGAAAACCCTGAAATTTTCATTAATTGATAATTTTTCATTATGAAATACAGTATGCACTGAGACTGATCTTTACCACTATGATGTCAAATCCACACATGTTTGAGTCTTATTAGTCCTCATCAGCAAAACATAAACTAACTCTTGTTACAGATCTATAGCATATTTAGATGATCTAGTTAGTATGCCTGACAGTTAAATATCAAAAATGAAGAGTTAAGTGAGCTGCTAAGAAAATCAACAAAATTATTTTAGTGTTTTTGAACCCAACTTTTATGAGCAAATAATTCAATATCAATTCAATTCAAACAACCTCTGTCTTTAGATTCAAGGGTGCTATATAGTTAGTGCTTTGAGCCCTAAACCTAAATTGAGACTAAACAGACAAACACTTAAGAATCTTACTTCTTTCAACTTCAAGATGACTATAAGAGACATTGGAATACATAATTCTGATAATAAATATTGAGTGAAATAAAAACAAATTTCTTGAGATAAAACCTATAAATGTTATTCCAGAAGGAACGGCCCTTATTTCAAGAAACATAATTGCTTGAAGCTTCTATTTTCCCACAACAGAGTTTTTCTTTCTGTCATTCTTATGAAAGAAACATTTCTTTATTTCAGAGTACCTCAATGATTCAAATGAAGAAGATATTTATTTATTATCCTAATTATATACTTTAAATTTTTTTATTAACTTAACTATCTGCTATATTTCTTTCTGTTATCAAAAGAATAATTATCTGGTGAAGTGTAAAAGTTTGGAGTTTCTGTTGTATTAGTCATTTGTGAGCATTATGCAAGAAATTATTCATTTCCTAAATATTTAACTACATTTTTTGTCTATTGATCATTGGTTTATGATATTTTGTACACTTACAACACCTCTCTCTCTCTCACACAATCTCTCTCTCACACACACATACTATCATCATTGGAAATATGGGAAAGAATTGCTGTTGTAGTTGAGGAAACATCAGTCAGTTGTGTTAACAGAGTGTCGAAGTGTGAAGAGGACAACAATAGGATGGGCAGCTGTAAGATTTGTCCACAAAGTCACATTAACTTGAGAATTAGGTACAAATTCTGCTGTCTAGCTTCATAATGGTGTTTTGGAAAATTTCAGAGATACGCAGGGAAAACAAAAGCAACCAATCTCACCCTACCACCACCATTCTGACCACCACCAACAACAACAACAATAACAAGAACATGAACAACAATAGCTAATCTTTCTTTGCCCTGCTTTGTTTTGCAAATGATTCCATTTCATCTTCCATCACTTTGATATTTTCAATTAGAATACCACTCTTACTAACATCATCTACGGCCCCACCAGACATTAGTTTTGCAACAAACACATCAGCAACACCATAAACCACACTACCCCACTACCACCTTCACCACCAGCTGCTAACACCATCACCTTCATCACCCACACTGTCGTTGACATCACCTGCTAACAAACTCACTGCCCCTTCCCCCTGCAAACATTAGTTATCACAACAAACATAATATTATTAAGATCATCATCATCCCCACTACCTCTACTGCCACCAGACTTACCATTATCTGCTAACACCAACAGCATCACTATTTATTTTCAGCTAACACTTCCAGTCACCACCAGCGTCATTACTTGTGATTATCAAACAGTAGTTATGATAAAACAGCTAGAAGAGAACTACCCACCACCCACCCATCATCATAACACCCACTAATTAATGGCACCATCAAAAACAACATTACTAACATTAGAAATACTAACATCACCACCACCACTACCATCATCATCTCCACTCCCACTCTCACCACCAACATACCACCATTACCACCACCAAAATACCACCATCACCACCACCACTGTCATCACTATCATCAACTCTACCACTACTACCATCATCACCTCTGCCCCTCTCTCACCACCAACATACCACCATTACCACCACCACAACAACAACAGCAGCACCTCCACCCCATCCCCATCCCCTACAACACCACCACCACCACCATCACAGTCACCTGCAACCAACATTATATACATCTCTATTGCAGTTGCTATCAACTGCCACCAATGCTGTGTGCATCTTTATTGCAACTCCTAGTGCCACTGTCACCTGCCATTACTGTTGTGTGCGCATCTATACTGCAGTCCCTGGCACCACTGTTATCACAGTTGTGTGCAGCCCCAACACCACTGCCATCACAGTTCTTATGTGCATTACCATTGCATTCCATGCACCACTGCCATCAGAGTTATGTGTACCACTATTGCAGCCCCTAGCATCACTGCCATCTTTACTACCATTGCAGCCCCTAGCATCACTGCCATCGCTGGTGTTGTATTTACAACCATTGCAGCCCCTAGCATCACTGCCATCACTGGTGTTGTATTTACAACCATTGCAGCCCCTACTGCCATCACTGGTGTTGTATTTACAACCATTGCAGCCCCTACTACCATCACTGGTGTTGTATTTACAACCATTGCAGCCCCTACTGCCATCGCTGGTGTTGTATTTACAACCATTGCAGCCCTAGCATCACTGCCATCACTGGTGTTGTATTTACAACCATTGCAGCCCCTAGCATCACTGCCATCACTGGTGTTGTATTTACTACCATTGCAGCCCCTAGCATCACTGCCATCGCTGGTGTTGTATTTACAACCATTGCAGCCCCTAGCATCACTGCCATCGCTGGTGTTGTATTTACTACCATTGCAGCCCCTAGCATCACTGCCATCGCTGGTGTTGTATTTACAACCATTGCAGCCCCTAGCATCACTGCCATCACTGGTGTTGTATTTACAACCATTGCAGCCCCTAGCATCACTGCCATCACTGGTGTTGTATTTACAACCATTGCAGCCCTAGCATCACTGCCATCACTGGTGTTGTATTTACAACCATTGCAGCCCCTAGCATCACTGCCATCACTGGTGTTGTATTTACAACCATTGCAGCCCCTAGCATCACTGCCATCACTGGTGTTGTATTTACAACCATTGCAGCCCCTAGCATCACTGCCATCACTGGTGTTGTATTTACAACCATTGCAGCCCTAGCATCACTGCCATCACTGGTGTTGTATTTACAACCATTGCAGCCCCTAGCATCACTACCATCACTGGTGTTGTATTTACAACCATTGCAGCCCTAGCATCACTGCCATCACTGGTGTTGTATTTACTATCATTGCAGCCCCTAGCATCACTGCCATCACTGGTGTTGTATTTACAACCATTGCAGCCCCTAGCATCACTGCCATCACTGGTGTTGTATTTACAACCATTGCAGCCCCTACTGCCATCACTGGTGTTGTATTTACTATCATTGCAGCCCCTAGCATCACTGCCATCACTGGTGTTGTATTTACTATCATTGCAGCCCCTAGCATCACTGCCATCACTGGTGTTGTATTTACAACCATTGCAGCCCCTAGCATCACTACCATCACTGGTGTTGTATTTACAACCATTGCAGCCCCTAGCATCACTACCATCACTGGTGTTGTATTTACAACCATTGCAGCCCCTAGCATCACTACCATCACTGGTGTTGTATTTACAACCATTGCAGCCCCTAGCATCACTACCATCACTGGTGTTGTATTTACAACCATTGCAGCCCCTACTGCCATCACTGGTGTTGTATTTACAACCATTGCAGCCCCTAGCATCACTACCATCACTGGTGTTCTGTACATCTGCATTTCAGCCCTTGCACTTCAGCTATCACAGTTGCTATGTGCATCCCCATTGCAGCTCCTGCACCATATCCATCACAATTGCTGTGTGCCTTTCTATTGCAACCCTTACAGCACTGCCATCTCAGTTTCTGTGTGCATCTCAATTGTATCCCTTGCACCACTGCCATAACAGTTGTTATGTGCATCACCATTGCAGCCCCTGCACCACTGCCAACTGCCACCAATTCTGTGTGCATCACCAATGTAACTATTATCACCACTGTCAACTGCCACCAATTCTGTGTGTATCACCATTGTAACTCTTATCACCATTGTCAACTACCACCAACATAGTGTGCATCTCCAGTACAACCCATAATACCCCTGCCATCACTGAATCTCCATTACAAACTTAGTAACACAGCTACCAATCCAAGCCATAACCATAGCTATCATGTCTGCTGCTTCTATAATCCCTACTTTCTCGTATCACTGCTACCAACTAGTAAAAAATGAATGAAAGACCATTACAAAATTATTTGACTTGACAAAAATAGCAGCTAAACGTCCTGCAACTAACACCCCTCCCCCCCCCCCATCATCTTAAAAAAGATCATGCTGTATATGGTCCTGGGTTCCTTTGAAATAGGGTAAAGATTGGATGGTCACAGTTGATCATAGGTTTCCTCAGTCATGGATTACTCTAAATATTATTGTCTTAACAACTGATATTTGCATTCATCAGTCTTCAGTCATCTTTACAAATTGGTCCATTAATTAATCAAATTTTTCTAATATTTTGGCAAGAGGAGAAGGGAACATATTTCTTCCCACACCTCCAGTACAATAGAATTGATATATCATCAGAAGAGTAACATTGATACAAACACTTCACTAATTGAAAATACCTGTTACATCACATCTAATGCAATAAAGATGGGATAGCAATGGCTAGAAATCTTAATGGAATACAAAATTAATCATTCATATGCATATAATATATATGAAGAAAAAATGAAGGAAAAAATAAATATATTTTTGTCTATTATTTCCGCTCTAGATATATATATATATATATATATATATACATATATATATATATATATATATATATATATATATATATATATAATCTAGATAACCACTAACAAGTGAGAAACAATTGCATCATCGATTATTTCCCCCTGTTTTTGCTGAAGATGGGTAGGTGGCATTGGTCACCACCTTATAATTTATAGCAAAAGTCAATTGTCTTCAAGCAGACCTATAATCAAAGGTAATCCACTTGTGATCATCCTGACTACTTAAAGGTATCTAATAATACATTATTAGATGTGTGCATCTATTTTTTAAGATAGTAGGTTATGATATGAGGGACTATTGTCTAGGGACTATAGTTAAGCTTCTTTTGTTTTATTTATGCTGCAGGTTTTGTCCAAATGTTTTTCCTGCTATAGTGTAGTTACATATTTCAGTAAACATTAAATACTTAAATACACTAAATCAGTAGGAAAAGGTATTATATGCCATGCCATCAAATATAGTACTTAATAATACACTTCTTATATTGTTACCAGAAGGATAGAAAGTAAACTTAATTGATTTTAGATAGTAAAATATTGAACAGATTTGTAGCACTCTTCTTTCAGAAATCTCGAATAACCTTCCAAAACTAGATATTATTGTATGCCAGTTCATTGTAATCTTTCATTGTGAGGGTAGGAAAATACATAGAAAAAATTAAAATTTTTATATAATGAAATAAGTCTAAGCTTCAATATTCAAATCCTCCCTCCCAATGGGATCCAGTCCATAACACATTCAAACAACTGGAGACTTGTGAATATCCCTACACCTATCTGTGCAGTCTTTTGTCATGCCACATCTGAATAGTGGAGTTTCCATCATCCATCCAAATCTACAGTATCACAGCCATAGAACTTTGTTGAGGAAACCCCAACTATTTGTAGCTGGTAGTATCTGGCCTCCTCCACTAAATCCTGTTCCTTGGCTGTAAAGTTGTAATGTTCCAGTTATAAGTTGTCATGGTTTGCTCTCTCTGGGGTCTCAGGTTCTATAACATTTATGCTTTCATTCCACACCCCACTGGCTCATCACCAGTTCTTGCAGGAGGTATTTTCTGGCTGACACATGTGTGCTGGTTAGCCTGGATCTCTGTAAAGGCACGTGTACAATGGCAATCAGGAGTCATAATCCCAACTTTCAAAAAGAGAGACCAGAGAGATTGCTCCAATTATAAAGAGATCTAAATGTTAAGCCTTCCCTGTTAAGTCTCAGTTAAGTATCTGACAAAGAGATGTAAGGATATTGTTGAGTCCAAGCTAGCAGATGAATAATGTGGTCTTAACCCCTGAAGCAGCACAGTTGACTAAATATTCACACTGCAGTAGGTATTTGAGAAATTGTAAGAGTATTGCCTAGAGGTGCAAGCTTGTTTCATACACCTCACCACCTGTTATGGAAGGTTCTGGAGGATTACAGGATCAATGGACAATTTTTTGCTGCTCTGATGTCTCTCTACAAATACCCTTGTATTTGTGTTCGGGTAAATGATGCTAAGTCAAAACCATTTTGCATGGGTGTTAGACACTGCCACCTCTCTTGTTCATAATACTCATGGAGAGGTTTGGCATGCACAGATGGGTTGGAAATGGTGTCATGGCTGAAATTTGCAAATTGCATGGTACTACTTAACTTGTCTGTAGATGATCTCTAACATGCACTTGATAGGTCTGCTGTCAAGTGTTGCATGGCAGGAATGAAAATAAGTGCTGTGAATATTGAGACACTCATCCTCTCTTGGAATCCTGCACAATGCAGTCTATATGTGAGTGGAGTTCCACTGAGGTAGGTGAAGAAGTTCAAGTATCTAAGGGCCATGTTTTTGAGTGATGGAAAGCAGGAGGCTGAATTAAGCATTCAGCCATCAGAAGAAATGTGGTATGTATAAAAGCCAAACTCACTATCTTCAATTCAGTATTCATGCCAGTCTTTATCTATCGGCATGAATCTTGGGTAATGATCAAAAGAATATGATTGCTAATACAAGAGATGGTAATGGGTTCCCCAAAGAGTCTTTAGAGTAAAGTTACTTGATCGAGTGCATAGTCGGAGATCAGAGTGTAACTCCAGGTAAAGCCACTACTTCTCCAAATTGAGAGATCACAGTTCTGATACTTGTGACATATGGTTAGAATGTTTCAGAAAATAATCACTGGATAGATTTTACAGGCAAAACCAAATTGCAGGAGACCCAAAACCTGCCGGAAGGCATGCTTGAGGACTTTGCTCCCTGACCCTTCCAGGAATAAGTGGGCAAAGAAAAAGAAGATAAAATGAGATGAAATAAACCTTAACAAATTCAATCTATACATTGATTAATTTTATAAATTATAATTTCAAATATGATTACAAGTTTTATTATAGTATTTCAGGATTTAACTAATTCAAACCTTTTGGAGTATTCAATAAATAAATTAAGTATAGAAGTTTATAAAAGATGGCGCTTAATATATGCATTATTTTTACTTGTTTATCGAGATAAAAAAATATATAACTGGGTCCAAGGGGATCATTTCTTTAAGAGAAATTTTTTTTAATTGTTAGAGCATGAATAAAGGTTTAATTTGGTCATGGTAAAATTTGAAACCAACATCATCATTAGGCAACAAATTACTTGCCACAATTAAAGCTAAGTTTAAAGATCTTTAAAAAAAAGTATTTGAGAATGCATTTTGTATAAGAATTAGCAACAAAATTATATTTCCAACTGTGAATGAAAACAAGGCTTTTAGCTGTGCTTACTGACAAAACCTTCCAGGGCCAAAAATATATAACAGTCAATGACTGTAATCTTAGGTCAAAAGGGGTGACTTTTACAATGGCTGCACTGTGTCAAAATTTCAACCCCTGTGTTAATAATGCTGCAGGCAGAAATGTGTGACTGTATCAACCCCTTAATCTGTATGTCAATAAAGCTGACTGTCACCAATTTCCCCACTGTATCAAACCCTAATAATTCTGTCAGATTCAGACATGCTGCAGCACTGACTGCCTAGTACTTCAATCAATAAACTGGCTGTCACAAATATATTTACTTTCTCAGTGAATTAATACTTGTAGGTGGTAAGTGTAATAGTCATGTACAATATTATTGGTTTGTCAATGATGTAGATTTTATCTGGGGGATGGACCAGTGTTTCATTTCAGCAATAGCTTCACACATTATAAATCTTAATCTTCTAATATATGATAATACCCATGAAAAATTATAAGGTTTATAGTAAAAAATATTTAATTTGATAATTTCTTGATTAAAACATTCTATGTAAAAATGGGTGAATTGTCGATTTTACTTGACACATACAGTCTTATTATTTAGATTATTACAATATATAATTTTATATACATTTAAATAAATAATTTTCTTTCTCATTTTCTTTAATCATTATCAAACATATTACAATGACTGTTCTATATCTCTCCTTCTCTCTTGCTAGCACCTGGCTATGAAATTTAAGCTCAAATCCTACCCTGGATATGACATATTTAGTAAGGCATTGGACAAAATTTATTGATTTTTTATGTTCCTTTAAGATCTAAGATACTCCCTGCCCCATGTCACAAATGTACATTGACTGTTTAAAAAGGGACCTTCTACATATGACCTGAATGCTGAAAATAGCAGCCAAACTTTCTCGAATTAGTGCATATCATCTTATATAGAGGGTATATTGGCAAACGTTGTTCCTGGTTTAAAAAAACACAGGATATAAGCCTAAAGACTCAATTTATTTTTATTTACCATGAAAAACATTCTATCATTGTGTGTGGTATAGTCACTATAAAAGTTTAGACATACAGAGAAGAAAATTGAACATGCTTAATCTACCACACTGCACCACATACAATTAAACAATTAACCAATGCTTGTCAGAATGTGAAGTCTGATCCTCAAATAGACAAAGGTACAATTTTTCTGGAGCTATAGATGTGAATTACAGCTAATCACTCAGTTTGCTGAATGATCTGCTCTAACAGGACTGACCTAGAATTACACACCAATATTTAGAGTGTTACAGACAAAACATGAATCATGAAGTATCATTGCTCAGCTATTGATATCACAACCTATTTCAATTTTCTTTTTTTATACTATTCCAACTCTCTACAAATACATTCTCTATTGACATTCTGATTTGTTGAAAACCAAGGAAACAAAAGCTTTTGATTCATTATTCAATTAAATGTCTAACTAGTAATCAGCAAAGCATTCAAAAACATATGCTTCACATAGGAGCTTCTTAATATTTTAAGAGCTTCAGAGATTTCAGCTTAACAAAACAAAAGGTTTATATTCAACATTTAATATCCCAAATCAAAGGTTTTAGATCTCAATAATATCCATTCAATTATTTAATTTAATACGCTAGAACTGTACTTGAGTGACCGGTATGGTAGATTGCCAATAAAACAGTGGGCAGTTTGACAAAGTTTTTTTTCTCCCCTCTCTATTATAGAATGGAGTTGGCTATTTCACAAGTGAGCAGCTTGCAAGAAAGAACTATCAGCTTGACATAATTTCAGGATTAATGCTTTTTACTTTTTTGCTTGTTCAGTTGAATAATTATGCATTGTAAATGGTTTTGGTAAATGGCCAGGTCACTAATTGAAATAGCATTATACCACCAGCTACAAATATAGTATTGTAACAAATTTCATGTTAGAAAAATGGTATCACATTGTTATCAAGTATGAAATCATTTTCCTTGTATTTCTGCATTTGAAAGTGCTCGGGTATAAAATAATCATTGCTAATGATTCTGCCATATGGTATTATATATGTGTGTGTGTGTGTGTGTGTGTGTGTGTGTGTGTGTGTGTGTGTGTGTGTGTGTGTGTGTGTGTGTGTGTGTGTGTGTGTGTGTGTGTGTGTGTGCGTGCGTGCGTGTGTGTGTCTGTGTGTGTGTGTGTGTATATATATATGTATATATATACATATATGTATATATACATATATATGTATATGTGTATATATATATATGTATATATACATATATATATATACATATATATATATATATATATGTATATATACATATATGTATGGAGGCACATGGCTTAGTGGTTAGAGCATTGGCCTTGCAATCGAAAGGTTGTGAGTTCAATTCTCAGACCGGGTGATGTGTTGTGTCCTTGAACAAGACACTTTATTTCACATTGCTCCAGTTTACTCAGCTGTAGAAATGAGATGATAGGGACTGGGGTCCCTGTCATTCCACTGTAAAGTGGACGTGTAGGCGCCACGGAAAAAAAGCACCCAGTACTCACTGTAGATGAGGTTAGTGTTAGGAAAGGCATCCAGCTGTAGAAATCAAGCCAGAATCAGTTCCCGTCCCACCCTTGCAAGCAGGGAAAAGCGGACGTAAAAATGATGATATATATATGATATATATACAGGGTGGGGCATAATTCCTGTTACAAAGTTTTAAATCAATTTAAAAATACATTATGTTGCTAATATAACTAATATATTTGTATCAAATCCATGCACTATAACCATATTAACTATTTTTCAGAACATTACGCCATTAACAATTTGCAATGTCCATAGAATTGAAAAGAAAGTTCATTATAGAGAAGCATGAAAAAGGCCTGACTCCGCCCAAGATATTTAAACTGGGGAAAATTCTTAAGATCAATAGAATGTTGATCAAAAGGACAATCGATCGATTTAAGGAAACTTCCTCGACCAAAGACAGACCTCAATCCGGACACCCTTGCACCTCAAGAACACCAAAACTCGTTAAAAGTGTGAGGGAAAAAATAAGGCGTAATCCAAGAAGGCCCATGAGAAAAATGGCAGAAGAAGCAGAAACATCACTGAGAACTATGCAGAGGATATGTCGAGATGATCTGGGGATGTCACCCTATAAGTTCCAAAGGAGGCAGCTTCTTTCTGCAGCCACAATTGAAAAGAGGCTCTCCAGAAGTTATTGAACCGTATCAAGGATGGCACGCTGCAAAACATCATCTTTACAGATGAGAATTTATTCACTGTGCAGCAGTCTCACAATAATAAAAATGATCGAGTACTTGCAAAAAGTCTCAAATCAATTTCTTCAAGTGTAGGAAAAGTGTTCAGAACACAGAAACCAGCATCAGTGATGGTTTGGGCAGCCATTTCTGAAAGAAGGAAGTCTCCTCTGATTTTTGTGCCTCAAGGAGTTAAAATTAACAAAGAACTTTACATAAAGGATATTTTGGAAGGAGCACTGATGCCATGGTGCACATCTGTTTATGGCGATGACATTTGGACTCTCCAACAAGATGGAGCGACGAGCCACACTGCTCGCGTAACACAACAGTGGTGTAGAGACCATTGTCCTGCATGTATCAGTAAGGAAGAGTGGCCTTCCACATCACCGGATCTCAACTCTCTTGATTTATCTTTATGGTCAATTCTTGAGAGTGAAGCCTACTCTACTCCTAGCCAAAATATTGAAACTCTAAAATCAAAACTGAATAAAGTATGGAAGAAAATACCCATGGAAACTGTTTGTTCAGCCATCAAAGACTTTCCTAGAAGACTTCGAGCGGTAGTGAGAGCTAGAGGAAAGCATTTCGAATAAATTTTTGTGCAGTTGTTTAATAGTATATTACTTACTATTTGTTGAAGTCAGATCTTGAAATAAATGTTTTTTTCAAGAACTATTTGCATTTTATTTTGTAACAGTTTTTATGCCCCACCCTGTATATATATATATATATATATATATATATATATGTGTATACTTATATCTGTGTTCACCCCTCTCATATATCCAATTATATTACACGGCTCGGAAAGTTTCCCTTCTTTGAGCTATTTACTTGTAAAAGACTATTTTGAGTTTATAACTCAATCTATATTTTCAGCTCCGTATGTAGAGCTAACTTTAGTCTCATAAACCCAGCTGCTATTTTTAGCGGCATGAGTATGAGACGCGCTAGGCACTGCATGTGCGTTTATAATAACAGCATATCTCTCTGTCTTCTTAGATCCTTTGAAGTGAAAGGTACAAATTTTCATGGATACCTGCAGATGATCACAGGAGTTCTGGCTTTCACTTAATAATTCTTGCGAAACAGATTTTGGGTCTGTCTGGGTATCAAAGGCTATTGCCCGATATAGGTTTGTTATTTTTATTGATTTATTACTTTAAATCGAGTCAGGCAAACCATATTGATTTAAATTAGTATTTTTTCAACCTAGCTAACTTGGTCATTTGCAATTGGAACACATGTATACTTGTATCTGTGTTCATCCCTCTCATATACCCAATTATATTACACGGCTCGGAAAGTTTCCCTTCTTTGAGCTATTTAATTGTAAAAGACTATTTTGAGTTTATAACTCAATCTATGATATGTATATATATATATATATATATATATATATATATATATAGGGAAGTATTGAAGTTTGCTTGAAGCATTGTGGAACAATAAGTAAATATCTTTAAGTCGTTTGGAAGCCTCGACAATGCAAATGGGTAAATCTCCGGTGGTGGAGAGAGAGATGTAAGTGGGTGTACGTTGAGATGCGTGGTGTGTATAAGATGTGTGAGATGTGTAGAAAGAAGGGAAGAGTATAAAGGATAAAATAAAAATAACAACACAAGAGAGAGTTACCTTGGGAGAGATTTAATAGTTCCTATATATTTTGGATTCACATCCATCAACTGGGGTATTTTTCCGGGGTGGGGGAAAAGGTTTCTGTCGGACAAGTCCGGAACGCGTCCTTCGCTGTTTGTTGTTTTGAATATATATTGTTATATATATATGTAACCATCATTTAATGTTTATTTTCTCTGCTAGCAAGAATTGGACAGGTTGTCACAAATCAAGTTCATACCTAATTGGAACCACATCTAGTGCACCATGTAATTTATCGTGACACCAGCACTAAAAAAGTCATCTCATCCTTGACACAACTGATGAATCCTCTCTATTCTTTATTTGGTAAATATTTCATAGCTGGATGCCCTTCTTATCACCAACTACTTTACAGAGTGCAGTGGGTATCTTTTATCATGTCACCAACTTATCTATATAACATCACCATCAGCAGCAGTGCCATTTTACATCCTCTCTTTCATGTTTGCATGAGTTGGATATATGCATAGGTGTCATAGCTGGTGCAGCAATATATTTGCAAAGTACTACAAGGTTAAAGAAGATGCACTAAAGAGAGGTAACTACAATGGAATCAAGTTGATGGACTAGATAATGAAAATTACTAAAAGGTTTATATTATAACTAATTAAAGACAGAGTTAAGTTCGATGAGATGCATTTCAGCATTATGCCAGTTAAGAGTACTTCTGTTGCCCTCTTTCTAGTAAAACAACTGAAGGAGTAGTACTTAAATAAGAGTAAGCAAATGTGAATCAAGAGATGGCCTTTGACAGAGTCCTCGTCTCTGTAATATAGTGGCTGCTAAGGAAGTTTGTTGCAGGCAAATGGCCTATGTGAGCTGTGCAAGCCAAGTATAGATGTGCAGCCAGAATCATAAGGATTGGCAATGAATTCAGTGATCATTACAGAGGAGTTTAAAGCTGGCACTCCATGTATGTTGGGGATCTAGTCTTTATAGCAGAAACTATAGAAGAAATAGTAGCAAAATATTAGGCATTAAATAAAAATATAGGCATAAAAATAAACTTAGCAATAACAAAAGTCTTAATAAAGCAAAAGACTTAATAAAGCAGAAAGGAAGCTGTTACCAATCTATCAGAAAAAGGTTAACAGAAACTCTATAAGAAGCACATGGTGTAATCTATAGATGATAAGGTTTAAAAGCCTCTTGATTGTGTATTTCCTTATGGTTGTTTAGATGATATACATGCCTTCTATTGAAAACCCAAATAAACTTGGAAACCACTTGAATGTATTTATCATTTTTTTTTTCAATTTCCAGGGAAATATGTATTTTGCATATTTACATCTGTGTATACTAAACATATTTAGATTTATATACACATTTATGTAGAATCAGTTGCTTTTATTCTGTATTTATATATACAAATATAACTTTATCATATATTTTAGCTGCTTAGCACACTAATATACTAGGGCACAAGGTTTGGCAGTTAGCTCCAAAGTCATGACTTAATTTAAGTGTGAAGAGCTTGTATAGCATCAACTAGACTATATCACCCTGAATTGTCTGGATGAAATGGCAAGGTACTCAAGACATCAAGAAAAGAGACTGGGTATGAGAGTTGTCAGAGACTTTGTAGCGTTTTACAAGAAACTGTTTATAGGGCTCTATTCTGATATTTCTGTTAGGTTCTTTTTTTAGCCTTCTGCTGTCCTTAGGATCTCCAAGATAGTGTAACTATTTGATTTGTTCAATTTGAAAAGCAGTGAGAATTTGTATCTGGACTGTTTTATTTCCTAGATGGATATTCCATCAAGATCTGGGAATTCATCATTCAGTCACCAATTTGATTATTTGTGTTCTCATGGGAAAGGTTTAGTGGCAATGATGGTGGAGTGATTAGTTATAAATAAGCCAAGTGCCACATCTCATTACATGATATCATTAGACAGAGGTTTGATAGTGTGATAGATGAAAGGAGTATAGTTGTAGCAGATAGGGCAGTAGAAGAAAAGAATTTATAAGGAGCCCATTTGGGGCATTGTTAGTACCACTTGGCTGGTCAACTCTAGCACCATGTGCCATCAATCATTACACTTTCTTGTCATCTCCATCTTGAGATTTGGCTTCTTGCGGTCAGTTTTTACCTCTTCATCTATAGCTTCCATCAACTTCAAGGGCTTGGCCCTTCTTTATACAGCTGACATTCTCCATCGACATAACATATTGATACACTTAATGTGCATTCAACCATATCACAGTCAATTTTAATAGCTTATCTCTGTTGGGTCTATTCAGGGTAACCCTTCTCTATCCTAATAATTCTCTTCATTCATTAATGTTTATAATTGCATCCCCATACCTCTTGTTTGGCATCAGTAAAGGCATGTGCAATATTGCCAT
This sequence comes from Eledone cirrhosa, assembly GCA_964016885.1. Taxonomy (NCBI): domain Eukaryota; kingdom Metazoa; phylum Mollusca; class Cephalopoda; order Octopoda; family Eledonidae; genus Eledone; species Eledone cirrhosa. The sequence goes on from OZ024747.1 coordinate 70,664,549, forward strand.
CAGGTACACACTGTTTATGTTCTAATTCATACATCAAATTGCTTTACAAATGGACTGATTTGTAGGTGATCAGTAGAGTATTGGTTTGCTTAGGCTATTGTTGCAAATGTTTTGGCTATTTGCATCATAAAATTACAAGAACACTGACCCTTTTCATTCAATGGAACACAAACATATCCTCCATTCACATCTGAATAGGCTCCATGTTATTGCCCATAATTTCCATTAACATCATCAGCCATGGTAAAACGATCTCTACCATAAAGGTGGTCTGCAAGCAAGCCTAACAGAAGTGGCCTTTAGTTGTAGTATATGCAGAGATTGAGATTGTCATGCTCTTGTTTGTGGGTTGTTTAAGCTTACTGTGTCCCCTCATATATAAGCCAAGCCCTCCCCTCCTATTTTATGTCTGAAAAATAGGCAGAAAATCAAAACCTGCATATTAGCCAAAGCAGCTAATCAACACAGTATGTTTAGAAGGTGGGGTTTTGAAATTTTCAGGAGTGGAGAATATATTTACGGAGGTTTTATATTTTGATATGTAAAATGTTTTAAGTGTCATTGAGAGTATAGTTTGTTTCACAACTCAACTCCATAATAATTTTTTACCAATTTCCGACTGTTTTGAAGGCCATATTAATTTAAAACACATCAAAATTGACTTTCAAGTCAAAAGTGAAACCAGTGAAATATTCACCTCCCAAGTGAAAATATTTTAGCACTCCATTAATGTAGTATTTTCAAGTTGGCGAAAATTGGTAAAATATAGACCTTGTAAGTAAATAAAGACCCGTTTTACCATCGATTTTTTTGTTACATATTTCTCGGCTTATATATGATA
>OZ024747.1:70670389-70682889 GCA_964016885.1 Eledone cirrhosa
CCCATGCAAGCGTGGAACATGGACGTTAAACGATGATGATGATGATGATGAATACAAAATTGCAAAGATGAAATTAATTTCAGTAAATGAACAAATGAACATGCTCTAAAATCAATCATATACACACACACACACGCACACATACATCACATATATATATATATATATACTCACACACACATATATATATATATAATTAAGAAAGTGTGGTAAGGAACCAGGTGGACCATAAAGCACCAGAGTACTCGATACTTTCGGTAGTAGAGTTGGTAATAGGAAAAGGTTCAGGACACCGACGGCAGAGCTCAAGCTGTTTCGATGGCTATTTCGGCCTAGTGGTAGGTATTAGAGACAGGTAAGATCCTGGTCTGGGGTTCGATCTCAGCGTGTCTGATCAAGTTTTTAAAGGTCCAGAAATAGCCGTCAAAACGGCTTGAGCTCTGCCGTTGGGGTTCTGAACCTTTTCCTATATATATATATATACAGTAATAATAATAAAATTGAAGACTAAAATCCAAAGAGGGCTCGATAAGGAAAATATATATCAAATATATAAGAACCGTAGAGCAAATATTTATTAAAATAACAGTTTAAACGTGGTTTTGTCTTTGCGCGTAATTGTTTTTCACCGCTCCTATTAATGACGTATTATTCGTTTTTTCCCGTTCTTTGCCAGCGAACGTTACCATGAACCAAAGTATCGTCTTCCTGTCTTCCTCCGGTTGCAACGTTTTTTGAAATATCCACTTCTACGTTTACAGATTGACTTTGTTAGTTTCAGAAGATCCCGTTAAGGGTGAAAGCAGCGATTCTTTGCTTAAACTTTAATCTGTTATTTTAATATATATATATATATATATATATATATATATATATATATATATATATATATATATTCTTTTAAATGATATGACCTGATTTATGACTCAATATTTACCTACCCACTGTAAATTATAAAATGATTTTCATTATAGTAAAAATATTGTTATAATGACATGTTATGATACAAGATTATAAACCTAATTTTAATGTAAAAAGTGTGGAACAAGTGATTACTAATATATAGTATTAGAAATTATATTAGAGATTATGAGAATATCAGAGAAGTATATTAAAGATTAATTGATTATTATTAAGTATAAACATAGCTAATGCATAAAATGTTTAGTTTTATCATTTTAATCAAAACAATATGGAATATTAGAAACTATTAAAGAAATCAGAAATATCCAAAATATTTATGATAAATTATTGTTAACAGACTAATATAAAGTAATATTAACATAATACAAAGAAAATGTAAGTAAGTTAATGAAAGAAAGAAATTCTAGGGTTACTATTTACCGTATAATTATTACTCGTGTCAAAACCAAGTATATAAGTGCAATATAAGAGTGTATTATTCAATATTCATTTACTAGGAATATAACAATTAACAAGTATGTAGAGGTATTCAATTATAGAGAATTTAAATGCTATGATAATTCCACAATATAAGAAAATTATTTTATCTATATGAGATCATAAATCAATCTTGGAAAACTACAAAGTAGTTTATGTGGGCAGCAAATAATAATCCCAGTGCTTCAATGAAAGAGAAATCCATTCCAGATCCTTGTCCTTCATATGGGCTACCCAAATTAATAATCAACCATCTTAAACTATATCTTATCTTTGAATTGTGTATAAATTAAATAAGTTGTACAAATGATATAGTGGGATTTGTAATGTAAGTAATATCATTTCATTATGAATTGTGTAATTACAATTAACACTAGTTGATCAATTATTTCTAGTTATTCAGAGTCCTGAATTGTTATGTTGGGTAGATATGTTGGGGGTGATGAGCATTTCAATATTTATGTTTTTAGCATCTACTCATATTCATTTAGCTACTTTTTTAACTTAGCTATGGGATTTTTAATATTACCTTACATTCATTTGTAATAGATTTACTTAAATATGAATATCTTAAATTAAGTGTCGAGGAGTAGGTAAAACTTAGCTACATTTTTACACATACCCTATGTTATGCAGTTTGACACATACACTGTGTTATAATACGAAGTTGGGAAATTATTTTTGGATACCCTCAAATAATAAATCATGTTAGATAATACTTTAGGTGGTGCATGTTATCTCAGATTATTATTGCCTTTCAAATTATCATACATAGGGATAACCTTATTACCTATTGCAAAAGTTATCCTATTAATATCTATACATAAGTTTTCATTCATCATATTCTCCATTTCGGGGTTATTACCATAATTTAAATTTTGGTATCTAGATTTCAAAGGACTCAACCCTCTGAATTTCATTTTACAGGAAGGTTATGACTGGACACAATGTCTATAAGGTAACAAAGATGTACAGTTTTATAGTTATTATCAAATGTTATAGATATATTTATCTTTTTAAAGAATATCTAGATGTCTTTTTCTCATTTTTGCTAGAACTAGGGAACAGGTGTTGTTAAAGGTAAGTGCATCATTTTATATAAACCAACCCACCAAATATATATATATATACACACACAAACACATTCACACACATGTATATGTGTGTGTGTATATATATATATATATATTTATATATATATGATATATATATGTGTGTGTGTGTCTGTGCGTATATATATATATATATATGTATATAGGCTAAGGAATTCACTTTGCACCCAAGTACCAGACTTGAAAAAAATAAATACTGGTGTTTATATGATCAACTTTATGTTGATACCACCCATATATATATATATATATATATATATAAAAAGTGCAGGGCGATAAAAATAGACGGTAGCCACGGAGTAGGCAGACCCAGAAATACCTGGGACGACTTGATAAATTCCAACCTCACACACTTACACCTCTCCAAGACAATGTCACTGGACCGAGATCTTTGGCGCTACACAGTAATACAGAAAACCCGCCTTGCTTAAGTACATAGCAAAACCTACAGTCAGTAGGCACCTCTAACAAAATACACCCCCGTCCCACTACCCCCACCCCATCCCCACCACCCCCTTAAATGTGAAGTTATGTTGGTACCACAACATCCAGTCCGAAACAAATGAGGTCGTGTAGGTGTCACGATAAAAAAAACACACAGTCCACGCTGTAATGTGGCCGTGTAGGTAACACGATAAAAGCCTCCAAGTCCACACTGTAAACGGGGTTGGTGTTAGGAAGGGCATCCAGCCGTAAAAAAACCTGCCAGACAGTCCTATACGAGCAGGACAACAAATCTTGCCTCAAGTGGGAAAACTCCCGTCCAAACCCATGCAAGCGTGGAAGATGGACGTTAAACAATGATGATGATGATGATGATAATATATATATAAATGGATGGGTGGATACTTTGATAGATAGGTAGACTGAGAGAAAAAAATGATAAAGATTGTTAAAACGTACAGATGTACTTGCATGCCCTTCTCAGTGCATATAAATATAGAAGGTTTCATATTTGTAAACTATAGAAAATAAGGATTTTCTCTAAAAACAAGAGGCTAGCTATTAGTTTATTATAGGGTATATTATTTATATTTTCATTAAACAATTAATAATTAATTTGAAATAGAAGGTTTTGCCATATTCTTTTGACTAAAGGAATTTTAGCCTAATAGTAGGGTTTAGAACCCCACTATCAGGCTAAAATTTGTTTAGTAAAAAAAATAAGGTGAAAGATTCGATTTTTAATTTTCAAACTCGCTCGCTGTTTCAAAACATACTTGCTTGATAATTAATTTATAATGAAGAAATGGTGTTTGTTGTGTTAAATATGTTATGTTTATTATGATACATGTTTTGAAAGTTATATATGTTTACAGTCAACTCTTGCTCTGGTTCAATGCTACTAAGCTTGTTCGCTGTATCTGTCTATATTCAAATTATAAGAACATTCTTCCTCTAACTTTCATCATTAAACAAATGAAGATGAGAAATTTTAATTGAGGAAATTGTTATCTTTTGTTACATTGTATTTCGAAAACCACCTCATCATCATCATCATCACCATCATTATCATTGTCATCATCTTTATCATTCAACATATGTTTCCCCTTCTAGAAATGGTTAATTATAGCTAAAACAAAATCTTTTAAACCATTAAATGAATTTAAAAAGCAATAAGAAATTTTAAAAAGAAAATACTTAAACATAAATTAAAGTGCAATAATTTAAAACTGCTATTTCTGGAGTATTCTGAAAATTATTTGAAACAACTAGACAACTCTACAGTTTGCATAAGTTAGGGAAGGATTTTAAATTGAGGAAATATAACTACTACTGCACTGCCCACTCACAGACTGCCATTTCAGCCACTATGACCAGACGATGGTCATTATTAGCTCAAGGGATATAACTCACTTGGTCACTTCATCAGAAAAAGAAAAATATTAAAGGAGAAGTGGGGGAGGGCAAATAATAGTGATAGAGAGAAAAGTGGAGAATATAACTGATTGAATAAAGAATGTGAATATATGTATATATGTATATATATATATAATATATATATAACATGCACATGCACACAAACACACACACACACATATATATATACATTATATGTATATATACACATACAAATACATTATATATCCACATACGAATATATATATATATGCATATATATATACATATATGTATATATATATGTATATATAAAAGGGAAAACTAAGAATCAGAGTGTGGCATACCGCCTATGGACGCATCTTAGCTACCATAAGACATATATGAATATATATATATATATATATATATATATATATTATAAATATATATATATGTGTGTGTATGTATATATATATATATATATACAATGGAGGCACATGGCTTAGTGGTTAGAGCATTGGCCTTGCAATCGAAAGGTTGTGAGTTCAATCCTCAGACCAGGTGATGTGTTGTTTCCTTGAGCAAGACACTTTATTTCACATTGCTCCAGTTTACTCAGCTGTAGAAATGAGATGATAGGACTGGGTCCATATCATTCCACTGCAAAGTGGTCGTGGAGGTGCCACGGCAAAAAAGCACCCAGCACACACTGTAAATGAGGTTGGAGTTAGGAAGGGCATCCAGCTGTAGAAATCAAGCCAGAATCAGTTCCCGTCCCACCCTTGCAAGCAGGGAAAAGTGAACGTAAAATGATGATGATGATGATGATGATGATACATATATATTATATATATGTGTGTGTATGTATATAGATATATCATCATCATCATCATCATCATCAACGTTTAACGTCCGTGTTCCACGCTTGCATGGGTTTGGACGGGGGTAGTCCCACTTGAGGCAAGAGTGATTGTCTTGCTCGCATAGGACTGTTTGGCAGGTTTTCTACAGTTGGATGCCCTTCCTAACACCAACCACATTTACAGTGTGGGTCTGGGAGGTTTTTACCGTGTTGCCTACACGGCCACATTACAGCGTGGACTGTGTGTTTTTTTGTCGTGACACCTACACGATCTCATTTGTTTCGGCCTGGATGGCGCGGCACCAACATAACTTTACATAGAACGGGGTGGTGTGGATGGGGTGGGGGTGGTGGCGGGACGGGGTGTATTTTGTTAGAGATGCCTACTGGCAAGGCGGGTCTTCTCTGTTACTGAGTACCGCCAAAGGTCTCGGTCCAGTGACATTGTCTTGGAGAGGTGTAAGTGTGTGAGGTCGGAGTTTATCAGCTCATCCCATGTTTTTCTAGGTCTGCCTATTCCGTGGCTACCGTCTATCTTTATTGCCCTGCACTTTGTTATACAGCTATCGACTTTCATGCGCATCACGTGTCCATACCAACGCAGCCTTCTCTCGAGTAAACAACATCTGATCCCTCTTATCTCTAATTTTTTCCTTAGTTCGTTTATGCTTTGCCGTTCACGTATATTACTGTTACACATCCAGCGGAGCATGCAAGCTTCGTTCCTCTCTAGTCTGCGTATATCCTCTGCACACAATGCCCAGGTCTCACTACCATGCAACATTGCTGTTCGTATGCAGGCATCGTACAACCTGCCTTTCATTTTTAGGGAGAACCCTTTAGCAGCTAATAGTGGTATAAGCTCTCTGAACTTTTTCCAACCAGTTCTGACTCTAGCTACTGTACTTTCAGAGCACCCTCCCCCACTGCTGATTTTATCGCCCAGGTAACGGAAGCTGTCCACTATTTCTATAGAACCCTCTGCGCAATTGAAAGAGCTAGTATTTTGTGGGCACTTGCTGCTACTTATTGCACCAGAACACCGGCCACATGTAAAATCTATATATATATATATATATATATATAAAGAAAAAGGGATGAAATCGAAAATGCAACTGAAGTCTTATTTTTTTTTAAAATATATATATTTATTTGGTTCCTTTACCGGTTTCGCAGTTCTTCTGCTTTTCAAAAGGTGAGTTGAGATGGAGGGTCTGTGGTTTTTCTCACATCTGTGAGAAAAACCATAGACCCTCCATCTCAACTCACCTTTTGAAAAGCAGAAGAACTGCGAAACCGGTAAAGGAACCAAATAAATATATATATTTTTAAAAAAAATAAGACTTCAGTTGCATTTTCGATTTCATCCCTTTTTCTTTATATATATATATATATATATATATATATATATATATATCAACATTCATCATCATCATCATTTTACGTCCACTTTTCCCTGCTTGCAAGTGTGGGATGGGAACTGATTCTGGCTCAATTTCTACAGCTGGATGCCCTTCCTAACACCAACCTCATTTACAGTGAGTGCTGGGTGCTTTTTTGCCGTGGCACCTCCACGGCCACTTTGCAGTGGAATGATATGGATTCAAGTCCCTACCATTTCTACAGCTGAGTAAACTGGAGCAATGTGAAATAAAGTGTCTTGCTCAAGGAAACAACACATCACCTGGTCTGAGAATTGAACTCACAACCTTTCGATTGCAAGGCCAATGCTCTAACCACTAAGCCATGCGTCTCCATATATATGTGTATATATATATATATACACACATATATATATATATATATATATCATCATCATCATCATCATCACCGTTTTACGTCCATTCTTCCACGCTAGCATGGGTTAGACAGTTTGTCCTGATGTGGGCAGTGTCTGGTCGGCTGACCATACCTTGCTCATACAGGAACTGATTTGGCTTGATTTCTACAGCTAGATGCCCTTCCTAACACCAACCTCATTTACAGTGAGTGCTGGGTGCTTTTTCGTGGCGCCTACACGTCCACTTTGCGGTGGGGGGTGTGGGGCATATTGTCTATATGCTTCAGCTTGTACCCATCGGAGGTCGGGTACTCTGTATTACTATGTGATGCCAGAGGTCACGGCCGTGTGTCATCGCCTTTGAGAGGTGTAATTGGGTAAGGTCGGCTTTTATCACCTCATCCCAGGTCATCTTGGGTCTACCCACTCCGCGGTTTCCATTGACTTCTAGTGCTCTGCACCTTTTTATGCAGCTGTCATCCTTCATACGCATCACATGTCCATACCAACTTAACCGCCTCTCCTGCACACAGCATTTGATTCCTATTATGCTCAGTCTCTCTCTCAATTCATTTATGTTTTGTCGTTCGCGTATATTACTATATATATATACATATATATATATATATACATATATATATGTATATATATATATATATATATATATATACATACATATATACATATATAATGTATAAAAATCAATACAATATAATTACCTCATTACCAGAGGTTTCCCGAATGAGGCGAATACGAAAGAAACGTCTTCATTCGTTCGTCAGACGAGGCAATATAAAACATGGGTAAATACTTGGAAAGTCTCATCAAGAAAAGCAAAAAAATATATAGACAAATGAATTACAATATGAAATATATAAAAAATCTTTCAAGAAATATAGTTAGGTGTGTGTATATGTATGTATATACGCTCACAGATGTGCATATATGTGTATGCACAAATGTATACGTATAGTGAAAAAGTGTGCGTAAATATATATTTTAGGGCAAATGTATCTGTATATCTGTAAACTACAGACAGAATAGATACATCATAAGAATATGAAGGCACGCGCATAAACACACCTGCACACACGTACACTTATATGCGAAAGTAAAAGAGGTAAGCGAGTGTAATAATTAAAGGAAAGTATCAATCTCGATATATTTATAAAAATGGAACAATAATTTAGAAAGAAAAAATTAAAGAAAAGAAGACAAACAAGGTAAACGCATACACACACACGTATATCTCACAAAAGAAACACAAAAATATACATGCTTATATACACACGCACACTTACACATCCATACATTCGATACGTACACACACACACACACACACACACACACACACACACACACACACACACACACACACACACACATACTTACACTCACGCATATTGACCTGTTTGCATGCACACGCATAAAAATGAGGATGTAAAAAAGGGAGGATGAAAAAAGAAACAAAACAAAAAACCTAGATGTAAAAACACGGATATAAAGACACATACACATACATATACATATATATATATATATACGCACGCGCGCGCACATACGTAGGCGCTCGTGTACATATATAGAAAGTATACACACATTAAGGCGTTCAGACACATAGATACAGGGTGTAAAAAACTTGTGGATAATTATTTACAAATATAAAATTATAAGATTGGCTGCGCAAAAATAAAAAATAAAAATAAAAATAAAAATAAAAAATATCTAGAGTGGAAAACGCATGTGACCTGTTTAATCAGTTAGTGAAGAAAATAGGGAAGTAAAAAATGGAAAGTGAAGATATTAGGTAAGTGAATTGGAGAATAAAGGGAGGGGGGGGGTTATTGGTGGATGTGAAGTAAAAATAAAAAATAAAAAATAAAAATAAAAATAAAAATAATAATAAAAATAAGGATAAAAATAAAAATAAAAATAAAAATAAAAATAAAAATAAAATAAAAATAAAAATAAAAATGAAAATAAATGAAATTAATAATAAGGATAAAAATGAAAGTAAATCAGAAAGGGTAAATATAAAGAGAATAACAAGAGTTTATGGAGGATAAGTATCTGAAAGTGTGTTAAGTTTATATGAGCTGGAAAGCAGGTGTGATTTCATGTGTGGGCAACTGGTGAAAATTTCCGTCTTTGTGTTCAGGCAGGTCTTTGGTGATTTAAGATTTTGCAAGATCCAATATTTTTCATTTATGCAAAGCGTGCATTTTCTTGTTCCTCTTGCATATTCTTTCGATTGGTTCAAAATTGACCAATCCAATTTATATTGGATGCTTTGGTCTTTCAAATCCCAAATTCTGCTAGCCAGAGCTGTTGTAAATCTTTTTTCTGGATGTCGAAAGGATGCGACATGTGAGTAATAACGCGTTTTGAATTTGTCTTGCGTCATACCCACATATCGTTCACTGGTGGCTGGATGGTTGTTGCTGATGGTTGTCACTTTAGCCGCATATACAATGGCTTTGGTGTTGCATTTACCTTGTAAAGGGCATTCACTTTTGATTCTACAGGAGCAATTTTGATTTTCTCTAGGTGATTTTTTGTTGATGATATAGGACTTAATAGGGGGACCGCAGGAATAGCTAATTTTGACACAGTTTCTGTTAAAGATCTTATAGTATCTATGTGTTCTAGGGAAATGTTTATCTAGGAGCTCTAGGAATGTTTTGCCTACATTAGTTTTAACTGCTAGAGAGTAGGGGGGGGGGGGGGTGAACCAGATTATTTTTCTTTTCCTGTTTTTATGTTTAATAGAGTTAGTATAGTTGGTATGCATTTAATCGGTTCGCTAAAACCGCTATTTTGGAGGGCTTTATTATAGTAGGGGGATGCCTTATTAAAAATAGCTTCTGAGGAAGAGAGGGTGGAGATCCTACGGCTAATATTAGGGATAAGGTTTTTAAAAACTATAGGAGGATGGTAAGAGCCTTTATTTATATATTTTAAGTTTTCATTAGGTTTATGGTATGGTTTATAAGAAGCAGTAGGCAAATCTAGGTTTATATCTAGGAAATCTACATTGGAAAGGTTAGTGTCAATAGTAATTTTAAGATTAAAACTAGCGAAGGTTTTATTAAGTCTTTCCTTAATCTATCTAAGTTATGGCCTATGGTGGTATGGGAAGTATTAGACCATCGTTGCGATAAAGCCCAAAAATATGGTTAGGAAATTTTTCTTTAAGTGTATGTAGGAGGAATAGGCCGACCAAATCACAAACATCAGCACTGTCATAAGAGCCCATTGAGACATCGAATGAGCTCTCTGGGTTAGATATTTTTACCCAAGTGTCATTATCAGTAAAGAGTAGAATGTTTCTAGCGTGCAAGATGACATTCTCTTCAATATCGGAGATATTAGTAAACCTTCTAGCGAAATTTAAAGCTTTCGCTAAAAGGGTCTGAGTGATAGATGGGTAGAAATCTACTATGTCAAATTGGGTGAATCTAGAACTATTTTTGTTTTTAATATTATTAAACCAATGTACTACGGAAGAGCTATTTATCCATTGGAGGAATTTAGACTTCTAATGTGTGTATTTATATTATTTAAAATTTTTTTGCTGGCAAGAACAATATCAGTCTTAGCAGGGTTGATTATTCTACAACTAGGACGATCAATAAAGTCGGGTTTGTGATCTTTAAGGGTGATGTACGCATTGCCCACACATGAAATCACACCTGCTTTCCAGCTCATATTAACTTAACACACTTTCAGATATTTATCCTCCATAAACTCTTATTATTCTCTTTATAATTACCCTTTCTGATTTACTTTCATTTTTATCCTTATTATTAATTTCATTTATTTTTAATTTTATTTTTATTTTTATTTTTATTTTTATTTTTATTTTTAATTTTTACTTCACATCCACCAATAACCCCCCCCCCCCCCCCTTTATTCTCCGATTCACTTACCTAATATCTTCACTTTCCATTTTTTACTTCCCTATTTTCTTCACTAACTGATTATACAGGTCACTTGCGTTTTCCACTCCAGATATTTTTTATTTTTATTTTTATTTTTATTTTTATTTATTTTTTTATTTATTTATTTTTTTTTTATTATTTATTTATTTTTTATTTATTTATTTTTATTTTTTTTTTTTTTTTTCATTTTTGCGCAGCCAATCTTATAATTTTATATTTGTAAATACTTATCCACAAGTTTTTTACACCCTGTATCTATGTGTCTGAACGCCTTAATGTGTGTATACTTTCTATATATGTACACGAGCGCCTACGTATGTGTGCGCGCATGCGTGTATATATATATATATGTATGTGTATGTGTATGTGTCTTTATATCCGTGTTTTTACATCTAGGTTTTTTGTTTTGTTTCTTTTTTCTTCCTCCCTTTTTTTACATACTCATTTTTATGCGTGTGCATGCAAACAGGTCAATATGCGTGAGTGTAAGTATGTGTGTGTGTGTGTGTGTGTGTGTGTACGTATCGAATGTATGGATGTGTAAGTGTGCGTGTGTATATAAGCATGTATATTTTTGTGTTTCTTTTGTGAGATATACGTGTGTGTGTATGCGTCTACCTTGTTTGTCTTCTTTTCTTTAATTTTTTCTTTCTAAATTATTGTTCCATTTTTATAAATATATCGAGATTGATACTTTCCTTTAATTATTACACTCCTTTACCTCTTTTACTTCCGCATATAAGTGTACGTGTGTGTAGGTGTGTTTATGCGCGTGCCTTCATATTCTTATGATGTATCTATTCTGTCTGTAGTTTACAGATACACAGGTACATTTGCCCTAAAATATATATTTACGCACACTTTTTCACTATACGTATACATTTGTGCATACACATATATGCACATCTGTGAGCGTATATACATACATATACACACACCTAACTATATTTCTTGAAAGATTTTTATATATTTCATATTGTAATTCATTTGTCTATATATTTTTTTGCTTTTCTTGATGAGACTTTCCAAGTATTTACCCGTGTTTTATATTGCCTCGTCTGACGAACGAATGAAGACGTTTCTTTCGTATTCGCCTCATTCGGGAAACCTCTGGTAATGAGGTAATTATATTGTATTGATTTTTATACATTAAATTTTGCTCTGGTACTTACATAGAGCACTCTTCACCTCTATGACCTTTTCTGTTTTCAACGGAAATTTCAATACTTATATATACATATATATATATATATATATATATATATACATATATATATATATATATATATATATATATACATATATATATATATATATATATATATATATATATATATATATATATATATATATATATATATATAATTAACTATATATATATATATAATATATATATATATATATATATATATATAATTACATATATATATATATACATATATATATACATACATCATATATATATATATACACATATATATGTATATATAGATACATATATATGTATATATAGATACATATACATGTATATATATATATATATACATATATATATATACATATGAATAAAATTAGTCCTTCAT
>OZ024747.1:70687889-70710389 GCA_964016885.1 Eledone cirrhosa
CATGCAACATTGCTGTTCATATGCAGGCATCATACAACCTGCCTTTCATTTTTAGGGAGAACCCTTTAGCGGCTAATAGTGGTATAAGCTCTCTGAACTTTTTCCATCCAGTTCTGACTCTAGCTACTGTACTTTCAGAGCACCCTCCCCCACTGCTGATTTTGTCACCCAGGTAACGGAAGCTGTCCACTATTTCTATAGAGCCCTCTGCGCAATTGAAAGAGTTAGTATTTTGTGGGCACTCGCTGCTACTTATTGCACCAGAGCACCGCCCACATGTAAAATCTAAGTTCTTAGTTAGCTTACCTGTGATCCCACTACATCTTTTATGCACCCATACTTTGCATTTGGGACATAAAATGGAGTTTCTACCTACGCCTTTCCTACACACTGAGCATGGCCATTTCCCGGAAGGGACCGCCGCCTTATTTTCTTTCCTACAAACTAGAACTTTAGTCTTAGCCAGGTTAATTTTAAGGCCTTTTGATTCTAGGCCGTGCTTCCATGTTTGGAATTTCTTCTCTAGCTCGGCCATTGATTCAGCTATGAGTATCAGGTCGTCTGCGTATAGGAGTTCCCATGGGCAGCCGGTCTTGAACTCCTCTGTTATAGCCTGAAGGGCAATAATAAATAGTAGGGGGCTGAGAACAGAGCCCTGATGGACGCCAATTTTACGCTAAACTCTTCACTATATTCGTTGTTAATTCTAACCTTGCTGACTATTTCTTTATACATGGCTTGTATAGCTCTCACAAGCCATTCGTCGACACCTAGTTTTCTAAGGGCCCACCAGATAATGGAACGGGGACTCTGTCGAAGGCTTTCTCCAAGTCGACAAAAGCTAAGTAGAGGGGTTTACCTTTAGCTAGGTACTTCTCCTGTAGTTGACGTACAATGAAAAGAGCGTCTGTGGTACTTTTGCCTGACATAAACCCGAACTGCATTTCATCTAGGTCAATTCTCTCTCTGATTAGTTGCGCTATTACTTTTTCCGTGCCCTTCATGACCTGGTCGATTAGTTTAATGCCTCTATAGTTACTCCTATCTAGGGCATCTCCTTTACCCTTATAACAGTTAATGATGATGCTGCTATGCCAGTCCTTCGGAACAACCCCATTCTGTACGACTTGGTTAACTATCAGGGTGACCATGGTGTGTCCCACCGAGCCAGATGCCTTCAGCATCTCAGCAACTATTTCCAAAGGCCCAGCCGCCTTACCCGTCTTCATATCCTTGATTGCCTTACTTATTATACTACCCTCGACTAACACTGCTGGTCCCTCTATTGGGTCGATGTGGGGGATACTGTCTTTCTCCCAATTATTCTCCTCATTTAGTAGCCTTTCATAGTGGCACTTCCAAGCTACCTTCTTTTCAGCGTCGGTGATGGCAAGTACGCCGTCATCATTAAGTACACACTTCTCGCCGACAATATCACGGTTTTCCTTGACACATTGCCTAGCAATCCTGAACACCTCACGTTTTTGGTCCTCGCGTTGTAGAACATGCTTGAACTTTCTTTCCTCTGCTTCCCTTCTTGCGAAGTACACTTGTCTCCTAGCCTCACTCCTGGCCACTTGATAGTCTTCTCTACTTCCCCCATCCCGCCATACTTTCAAAGCCTGCTTTTTGGCCTTAATTGACCCCTCCACCCTACTGTTCCACCACCATTCTACTCTCCTCCTGCCTACAGGCCTGCTCCAGCCATAGACTTCGTCTGTCGCCATCAGCAGGTTTGCTTTCAGAAATTCCCACTGTCCCTCTATATTGTCCGACTCTAAATGCTCTTCCTTACATATACATATATATACATATATAGATATATAGATATATATATGTACATATATATATATATGTATATATATATATATATATATATATATATATACATATAACATATATATATATATATAGAATAGCTTTCACCATATTTTTTTTTACTAAAGTAATTTTAGTCTGATAATGGAGTTTAGAACCCTCAGATAAATGGAAAAAGATGAGTATTGATGTACATCAATACTCATCTTTTGGCCGTCCTATATTTGGTTCCTTTCATTCGCCACATGTCAATCAAACTTGTTTCTTAAATTAGAATTACTACTGTAAGAGGTAAGGGGTAATATCATTGAACCGCTCGCGCCCTGTCTACGCCTTCTCAACCTGTAAATGCCCTCACCCATGTCTATGTTTTGTGGAGGCGTGAAACATATGGGCACTTATACACCCACAGCGATCACCCGCAACAATCACAGTAGACATTGAATGTGCAGCGAATACTTAGAAATAATTTTTTTTTAAATGGAAAAACATTTAACAGAACATTTCAGAAAAACAGACCCTCAGAATACCTTAAAAAACACACATTTCAAAAAGAAAAACCCAATTATATATATATATATATATATATATGAATATATGTATATATGCATGAAAGTGTGTGTATATATATATATATATATACACACACACTTTCATACATATATACATGTGTGTGTCTGCATCTACATCCTCACAGCTTAACACACTATTTTTCGTATATTTCTCATATTCTAGCAGTTTGACAAATAGAAATTTGTGAAATAAATGCCAGGCTTAAAAATAAGTATAAAGGTTGATGCAATCAACTAAATCCTTTGAAAGCAAAGGCCTAAGAATGGCCAAGGTCTAACTAAAGAAACAAGTAAATGAATAAAAGTGTAAAAGAATGTAGTTTGATATAGTTACGAAAAATTATTTATTGAAAGAATATCATTTTCATTTCTCTAGATCAATAGTTTTGACTCATTCATGAGGATAGTTTTGTCTTTTAGTTCACTATATTATATTGTAATTAAAAAAAAGATCAACATATTTCAGAAAGCTGACTTAGACATGCATAAATACTCATGTATATAGTTTATAACACTTGTCAGATTGATTACTGATCTCTCTATATAAAATGAAAAATATTACATACTATATATTGTAAACAAAAATGTAAAAAAAAATCAACAATAATAAATAATGAAAAAATAAAAAGCAGCTAAGATGAAAATAGTGTCACACAGATATATATTTCATGTATTTTCTTTTAATATTCAATGTGTTAAGCAATAAATATGGAAATGTGTAAAATATATGAATAACTGAGCATGTTTGTCCATCAGTCAAAAAGTGATATGTAGATAAACAATGAAAATAATACAGATGGCTTCCTCACATGATGCTAACAAGCATGCATGTTCTTTTATTAAGTTTCTGATAAGAAAGAAAACCACCAAAAAATTAGATAAAAACAATAATACATACCCCTCACATCATTATCCAGAAAGAACAAAATACCAATGAAGCTACTTGTTTATCTATTTTTATATCTACCATTACATAGAAATGTTCGTTTTTACATACATACTTCCAGGCACACATTTAAGTATGTATTTGTGTGTGTGTATGTATATATATATATATATATATATATATATATATATAAGTTTATCCTGGGTTCAATCGGGGATAACTACAGTAAGGTACTGCTATGTATTGAGTACCTTACTTACTGTGGTTACCCCCGATTGAACCTGGGATAAACTTATCTTAACCAGGGCTTCCTGATGATTTCTCCTGAATGAAACAGTTCTAGTCCTGTAGAAGCCATTTATATATTAAATATATATAGTTTTGTATACATTAGAAAGAGTTGGGACCTGACAGCGGAGTTCTTGTCGTTTCAACTGCTAGTTCCATATCTTCTTGCAATATTACTTTTGATATGATGGTAAGATGAAATTTAAGAGAGGTTTGGCAGCTATTTCTAGCAGGTTCAATGACCAAGTAGAGTTTTTCTCATTGGCTTGCATTACAAATGTCATAGGTAAAGTTTGGCAGCAGCTAAGGCAGTAGGAGTTAAGTATCATTATTGGTGGCCTGGTTGAGAAATTGGGGAGGATGCCAGGGTAAAATAAGTATTTGACCATATGGACAGTTCACCAACTCCATATTGCCTTCAGTATCTGCAATACAAGTGATATACTTGAGTCAAGCAGAACACTCACATTTGGAATATATATTCTTGAATACAAATTAAATATATATTCTTTAGCGATAATAAGGAACATTTATGTAGAATCTATAGAATATTTTGCTAATTATAATGAATATATTCAACAGTATAGTCATTTTAAATCAGTATTCTATTCTGATATCAATATTAAACCTGCTTCTGTAAAATGATAGCTGTGTAAAATCTATTAATGATCAATCATATAAAATTTAATCTAACTTGATACCGATGTATCTTTAATAAGATACAATCCTATTATTTACATAAAAGTAGGGTGATGGATTGCCAGAGAGTTTACCTTTCTAAATTAAATACAGATTAAATACAGCTGTTAATTTCACCCATTTCTGTTCTGAGTTTAAATCTGAGTTTACTTTTACTCACCCATAAATGAGTGGCTGCCACTTTAATATTTGTTCATTATAAAGTTTGATAATTCTTTCTTAATTTTAAACTTTAGTAATATTATCTTCAAATTTGAATCTGTCCATGGCCATGTTTCAAATGAAATACATTGCATATATATTTCAATTAATTTTGAAAATAATTATAAATTTGGAGAGATTTAATAAAATAATATTTTTTATTATTAAGCTGGTGTTTGGAACAATTTTTATTCATCTATTTATTTTCAAAAAATTACACATGCATGTTCACTTGCATACAAACTTAAATCTACAGTCAGTAGGCACCCCTTAACCTAATATACACCCACCCCACACAACCTACTCCATCCTCCCATTTCTGTCCACTGTAAAGTGGTCGTGTCTGTCACATGACAAAAAGCACCCAGTCCACACTGTAAAGTGGTTGTGAAGGAGAGACGGTAAAAAGGCTCCCAGTCCACACTGTAAATGTGGTTGGTGTTAGGAAGGGCATCCAGCTGTAGAAAACCTGCCTGGGACAGTTCTGTATGAGTGAGATACGGTCTCCCAACAAATCTTGCCTCAAGTGGAACAAAACTGTCCAACCCATGCTAGCGTGGACGATGGACATTAAACAATGATGTTGGATAGGTTTGTTGCTGAGTGCTGCATGGCAGGAATGAAAATGAGTGCTGCAAATACTGAGACACTCACGCTCTTATGAAGGCCTGTGCAGTGCACTCTACATGTGAGTGGTGTTCCACTGAAGCAGGTGGAGATATTCTTGTGGCTGTATTCATCAGTGATGGAAGCAGGAGGATGAATTAAGTGCAAGAATTGTAGGAACTAGTGCAGTAATGTACCAGCTTCAGCATTCAGTCATTAGAAGAAGGGAGGTAGGTGTAAGAGCCAAACCTGCTATCTTCAATTCACTGTTCATGCCAGAACCTTATCTATGGTCACGAATCTTGTGTAATGATCAAAAGAAGACGATTTCAAATTCAAGTGGCTGAAATAGGGTTCCTCCGAAGGGTCTTTTGGAATATTATTGCTCAATAGAGTGCTTAGCTTAGAGATCAGAGTCATTCCAAGTAGAGCCACTACTGAATTAAAAGATCACAACTCCGATAATATGGAAATGTTGTTAGAATGTTTCAAAAGATCTGCTGGACAGATTTTATGAACGAAACCAACTGGCAGGGGACCTAGGAGTAAACCCTGAGCAAGATAGTTGGATATTATCCCTGAGCTCAGCTGGTCTTGCTTGATGATCCAGCTGGATCAATTGGAGACAGTTGCTTCTGACAGAACCCACTAAAGGTTGTGCTAGGGGATTCTGCCCTCTTGACCCTCACAGGAATAGGTGATCAAACTGGTGTGGCTCAATTCAATGCCTTTTATATCAACTAGTACCTTTCTCAATGATGAGTGTATATGTATTGAAGTTGCTTTGTAGCTCGGCCTCCATGTATGTGAGCCATAAAAATGCTTTTATAAGACTACTATTGTTGATAAGTTAGAACCACACATCTCTTACCATCACAATATGGGATATTTCCCTTCCCGTGCTGCTTTGCATTGTAACATTAAGAGGAGTCTTGTTGCAGCAATTTTACTATTAAAATTCACTCTTCTCTACCTCAGCTGCAGCTATGATAGAGACTGGGATGAGATAACCCTTTGCTTGCTTTATAAGAGTAGGTTACTTCTCAGAGATGCCACGTGTTATGACATTTTCTCTAGTACCTGCTTTATCACTTGAACCTTAAATTTGGTCACCCATGATCTAGAAAAGTATATGTTCAAATAGCAGGATTTTCTGTACCAGTCACTGTTGAAGCTTATAGTATCTTCTGATTGCCATTTACCTCAGCTGAATCAGAATTAGGGCATCATGTCTAAAGAAAGAGATCTATTAGGTGGAATGACAGATGCAGCAGGTGTTTATGGGAGTTTTCCAAGGCAAAACTTTTACCATCTTTTTTTTTATGAAGAACAGCTGAGATGTACAGTCCAGACTTGCTATATACCTGGCTATTTTTACCTACCTATTACTAAAATACCATGTGTGTGTGTGTGTGTGTGTGTGTGTGTGTGTATATACACACACACGTGTATATATATATATATATTTATGTGTGTGTGTTATTAATAATCATAAATAATAAACATGTATAACTATTTAACATTTTTATATCAGAATTTTTTTTAGAAAAGGGCTTCAAATTTTATATACCTTAGAGCCTCAGCTAGTGAAAGTCCAGCTCGGACTCTAGTCCAAAGCTGATCAATAGATTTAGAGTGGAATCTGGTATATGAAAATGATACAGAAACTGCATATGTATTTATGTTTGGACCAATCTAAAAATTGGTGTTGTTTATATTGTGTTGATTTATGTTGTATAACAGTTCAACAAATAAAGATTAATAAAATAAATAGAAAACTGAAAAGCTCTGAGATGGATACAATCAACTTAGACCTTTTATGATGCACCTTCACATAGCTGTATTTCAAAAATGAAAAGAATATAATTTGCTGCCTTGCTGTGTTATATGAAACAAATATTTTCAAGTTTAAATCAAGAATCCAAACATTTATCTCTTTCATGTTTTTTTTTATTTCCCTTGATACATTTTATGCCTCATATATAATTTACATTGTAATTTTCCTCACACATTTAAGTAAATTATACTTAGTTGTTGTTTTGCCTCATAGATCCCCTGATAAATCAGACTTATTTTCAAGGGCATTCCAAACATGACAATTCCATTGTTCACATTTAGCCCCATCGAGCAGACCTAAATCTCAGAACTTCAACGTAACCGCAACTAGAACAATAATTGAATGCACAATAGAGTAACATGCTGGAGAGCATATGTTTGCCAAGTGTGTGTATAAAGACTTGATGTAGTCCATAATGTTTATCTCATGTTTGGAATGTTAAGGATAGGTATGTGGCATGTGGAGCTACTTAGTAAATACTTTGATGATCCAGAGTGACTCTATTTGCTAGTGATACAGCACTTCAGATATTGGAGATGAAAATGACACTACCAATATCAACAGAGGCTCTAGTTCCAAGCTGAAGTGATAGACGTAGTAACATCTGATAGAAAAATGAAGGCATGCAAATATAAGCCAATGATGGGGCCTCAATGTAGCTATACAATCAATTAGAGATATCAGACAAATCTCCCTCAAATCACACCTTATAATCTTTAAAAAAGAGGTACATAAAATAATCTACTGTTAAAAATGAGATATCTATGTCATTTATGGTAGGCGACTCAGTGAGGGTTGATTTGGTGATAACAACAAATGCATGTAAATAGGAGTCAACAACAGAATCTCTTTATTGTCAATCAACCTGCTAGAATTATGTGCTAAATATACCACAAATAACACTACACAATATTAAAAAAATAAAAGGACATATTAGATAACATAGACTTAGAAATCCTTAGAAGATGCAGTGGTCATCTAAATGTTATTGATCATACCATTGTTTGAAGAAGGTTGTTCTGGGTTTAGACAACTACAAAAATAATGCCAAGTATATATATATATTATTAAGTAAGACAACTCATTGTTTGTAAGTTTAAATGTCTATTTAATTGTCAAACATATGCAAGTAGATATTTTCAGATAACTACACAGAGGTAAACAGAAAAAGATGTTAACATATGCATTTTTAACCTGGTGGAAATAGAGATATTTGTGTAGCTTAATATGTCTTGTTATTTTAGACAGCTGAAAATATAAATGGGCAAGAGCCAACTCCATTCCAATTGCTGTATGTATGTTGAAAAATGAGGTGACAGGCTACTACATCCTGTCCTGGTGAGGTGTAAGGAGTTAAGCTAGCTATATGAGTGAAATAGTTTTGTCTTCTGTTTATATAAATTACTGATTGACTGATGAAATTGGTGAAATACTAAAACATGGTTGGTGCATGAAGACAAGAATGAGTTGACTATACATGAAACAAAATTATTATTTCCATACAAAATTAATGAAATTGCCACAGGTAAAAACAGATAAAATCATGGGGGAAACCTGATAATATATACTAAATTTTAGGAGAAACTTTCACCATTAATATATAAGGAACCATCTTTTACAAGATACCTAAAAGAATATCTGAATCTCAATACACACACAAAAAACAACAAAGATATATATTTCATTGCACAAAAATGGTGGACTGATAGATTCGCTTAGCAGAAAATATGCCAAATGATAATAATTTTAACATAAGCACTCAACCATATGTTTAGGGGTGGTAACAGTTGGTTCAACGGGTGCTAAAAGAATAGAGAAAAATTAAAAGAGGAGAATTGCAATGTGGACATTGGCAAAAGTGGAAATAACCTAGTCAGAAATAAATGGCACAGTGTAATTCTTATTGATTATTCCAGATTATTTTCATCCCATAAATGCACAAACACATAAACACGCATAGTGATATGTAAATATGTATGTATATACATATATATATATATATATATATATATATATAAATATGCATATATATATATGCACATATATATATACATGCATATATATATATATATACACGCATATATGTATGCATATATATATAGACACACACACATATATATATGCATATATATATGCATATATATATGTATATATATATATATATATTACGCACACTTTTTCACTATACATATACATATGTGCATACACATATATGCACATCTGTGAGCGTATATACATACATATACACACACCTAACTATATTTCTTGTAAGATTTTATATATTTCATATTCTAATTCATTTGTCTATATTTTTTTTTTTGCTTTTCTTGATGAGACTTTCCAAGTATTTACCCATGTTTTATATTGCCTCGTCTGACGAACGAATGAAGACGTTTCTTTCATATTCGCCTCATTCGGGAAACCTCTGGTAATGAGGTAATTATATTGTATTGATTTTTATACATTAAATTTTGCTCTGGTACTTACATAGAGCACTCTTCACTTCTATGACCTTTTCTGTTTTCAACGGAAATTTTAATACTTATATATATATATATATATATATATATATATATATATATATATATATATATATATATATATATATATATATATATATATATATATATATAAACATAGACATGTATATATGCGCATATATACACTTGTATATACCCACCAATCACACATGCGTGACAATATAAACAAAAGAAAACAGTGAGAATCATTTAGAGATTAGTAGAGGATTGATAAGGTCACAGTAGCATGACAAAACATTGTTAATGGATTATTAAGAAGATTTTTAACAATGGAAATTTAATTAACAATTAAAAATAGATTGTAACCAGTGCCTATAGTTTTAATTAGCAAAGCAATCCTCCAAATATAATAATAATATTGATTACAACAGTTTCACATTAAAAATGTTGCAAAACAAATACAAAACAAAATATCTGTATGTATGCCTATGTAAATAAATAAATACAAATAATAAAATGGCTGACTTTCTATAAGCATGTCTTCTTCCTCACAAAAAGAATTCTTGTTTTCTTTCTTTTCTCACTCCCGTCTATCTTTCTATTTCTCTAAGCTATATAAAACAATTGTTGTTGCAGTTAATATCTGTATTTGGGATTTTTATATTTTCTAAATAATTTCAAATTACCCAGCATATTGATAGTTTGTATAAACAGATTATTTACAAGCAAGCTGTTCAATATAGCTATCTTATTCAAACAGAATCAGTGATCAGAGGCCCCATAGAGTAATAGTGAGAGAACTTGGCCAAACTTTGAGAGATACAGAGTACAATTTTCCATAGAAACTGCTAGTCACTTTTTTGTCCATTGCTAGGGGTATTTTACCTGATTTTATAAGATATTATCTATAACAATTGACTGTTGTTACAGTTATTTTCTATATTTAGGATTTATACATTTTCTCAAGAATATATGTGTGTATATATGCACACATTTACACAAATAAGCCCACACACATATGTATATATATATTTATGCCTTTGTGTGTGTGTGTATATATATATATATATATATATATCATTGGATACCATCAGGGTTGCAGGTGTTATATCAGAGTTTTCCTTCTCCTAGAATTCTGCCTTGACAAAGGCTAAGGGGTCATCTTTTTGGTAAATATCATCTTGGTTAAGAGAGTGGGACTGGCTTTGTGCAGTGCCTTTGCTCACTATAAAAGCTTCACAGCACAGGCATTGCTTTATATCTGGAGATCTCTCTGCACTTGTCATCACATGGTACCATGGGCCCTGCACTATGTGTCAATAATGGTCACAAGTGTAGTCTTTGTACCAGAGTTTTCAAGTCGCTGGCTGGACTAAAAAGTCACATTCGTTCAGCGCATCGGTAGGGGTTCTCCTACATGGATATAAAGTAGTGGCCGTACTCGAAAACGAGTTGGCAGCCACCATATATATATATATATATATATCATTTCATTTCATTTTACATCCACTTTTCCCTGCTTGCAAGGGTAGGACGGGAACTGATTCTGGCTTGATTTCTACAGCTGGATGCCCTTCCTAACACCAACCTCATTTACAGTGAGTGCTGGGTGCTTTTTTGCCGTGGCACTTCCACGTCCACTTTGTAGTGGAATGATAGGGACCCCAGTCATTTGGTCATTTCATGAAAGCATCTTGGTCAGCCTGTGGACTTTTCAGCTGACCCTCATATCATCGTCACCATTTAACGTCCATTTCTCCACACTAGCATGGGTTAGACGAGGTGTCCTGTTGTGAGATAGGCCAGTCTATATATATCATCATCATCATCATCGTTTAACGTCTATCTTCCACGGTAGCATGTGTTTAGACAGGAATTGTCCTACTTGAGGCAAGATTGGTCGGGTGACCATGTTTCACTCATATAAGACTGTCTGGTAGGTTTTCTATGGCTGGATGCCCTTCCTAACACCAACCACGTTTACAGTGTGGACTGGGAGGTTTTTACCTACATGGCCACATTACAGCGTGGACTGTGTGTTATTTTTTTGTCGTGACACCTACACAACCTCATTTATTTTGGACTGGATGTTGTACCAACATAACTTTATATATATATATATATATATATATATATATATATATATATATATATATATATATGTATATATAACCCATGCAAGTATGGAAAAATGGACATAAAAACGAAACAATATATTAATTCATTCTTTAAATTGTTTATTGTTTTCATTTATAAGCATAAGGGTTTTTAACAGCTGCGCAAGGCGATCAATTTTGGGAACAGTGAAGTGTTGATTACCTTGGCTCCAATAATCTACTGGTGTGTATTTTATCACCTCCTTCATGCAGTCAGGTTTGAGTGTAGAAACCTCATAAAAGCATACCTTGATTATTTATCCACTCTCTATAATTATGCATGAAATTATCATGCATGTTTATATAGTTATTAAAATGACACCTATTCATACTCATACAAACACATACATATATGTATATATACATGAGTACACCCAACGCAGACACACACATACCACCACCACCCTTACACACACAAGCACACATATATAAATACTGATGCTTGTTTATTCATACAGATTCATCATAGTTACAAATGCATTGCAACATAAATCTAATTCAATAATAAACATTTTCGAAGGAGGAGAAATGTAAATAATTTTCTCTCTGTATATATTCAAGCTGTACAAATACAAGTTTATCATGTATCCTTGCTAACATATGCATCACTAGAAGTGATAGTAAATATTTCTACATTTTAATATATACTAATGAAAGTGTTCTTGTGTGTACGTGTCACTGCATGCATATGAACATGTATAGCTTATACGTTTTAGTATGTGTGACTATGTGGATGCCTATGGAATGTGGATAAGAATGTTTGTCTGTGTGTGTGTTTTTGTGAGTTTGTATGCATCTGCACATGTTAGTCTAAGCACTGAATTGCATGTTCCTGTGCAGTTGATCATAGTGACAATTAAAGGAAGCAAGTTTGCTGATTAGTAAAGTGAAATAAGAGCAGCAATTTATCATACTATGACTACTACTAATACCACCACCACTACCACAACCACCACCAATACTACTACTACCAATAATAATAATAATAATAATAATAATAATGGTTTCTGATTTAAGCACAGGGCCAGCAGTTTAGGGAGGGGGAAAGTCAATTAAATATACTCGAGTACATATTGTTATATTTCACACCTAGGTAGGTTTAGCTGGCCTGCTAGAAGGTTGCACCTCATAGGAGGTTTCTTGAATATTTTAATGATAGGAGTCCCAGTCTGTCATTAAATATAGCTTGATGTGAAGCTTCTTGTTCATGACCACCAGATGTCACCCCCAGAATCAAACCTATGACCGTGAGTCTAACACAACTTCACTGTATTCAACTGGTACTGTATTTTATCAAGCCTCAGAAGGAGGAAAGGAAAATTAATCATCACTTAGAATATAAAAGGACTAAGTAAACACCATAAGGTATTTTATCCGTCTGAATCCCCTATTCTTAATATTTTCTCTCATCAGCACAAGGCCAGAAAATTTAATACAGCAAGACATTTTGCCTGATGCTGTCGTGATTCTGACAATCGTTATATTAGCAGTGGATGTGCTACTGTAAAAACTAGGAAATAATTATACATTTTTAATTATCGTTACAGATTTAAGTATTAGTATGCATATAATATTGGTAAGTTTAATAGTAGTAGTACAGGCAGTGGTTATATGCTATCAGTGAAAACAAT
The DNA here is from genome assembly GCA_964016885.1 of Eledone cirrhosa. Classification (NCBI taxonomy): domain Eukaryota; kingdom Metazoa; phylum Mollusca; class Cephalopoda; order Octopoda; family Eledonidae; genus Eledone; species Eledone cirrhosa. The sequence continues at coordinate 70,701,064 of OZ024747.1, forward strand.
ACCAGCACATATAAGATGATACTATCAATATAAATAGTGTTGACACTGTTTAAATAACAGCAACAGTGAAGTAACCAATGTAAAGTGTATATAGAAATAGAGACCCAAACAAATATATCCCAGATATATCTGTCCATCTATCTATAAACAATTTAATGAGGAATGACTACATCATAATTACTAGCATTAAAATATAAACAACATATAGAGGTATTTCAGAAAAATAAAACAACAGTAACGTTGACAAAAATTCATGTTTAAGGTAATAGAATTTTGGGGTTTTAAGCACTTAACTGGACAAATCCAGTAATTATATATATATATATATATATATATATATATATATATATATTATATATATATATATATATGTGTGTGTGTTAAAAGTATACAGAAATAACAACACAATTGGTACAGTATATGGAAGGAATATATTAGGTTGATGCTTGAAATAGCAGGAAGAGGGTCTATATATATATATATACATACATATATATGCACACACACATATATATATATATATATATATATATATATATATATATATATATATACATACATATATAAACACATATATATATATATAGACACACACACATATATATCTATATATATATATGTGTATATATACATACATTTTATCTATATATCATCATCATCATCATTTGGGCAGTATATTGCAGACTGAGTCAGTATGCATGTGAAATCACTGACCAGTCAGTTGGTCTGGGGCCTGCATCTTGCTTACATGCATGTTCACACTCTACTGAGTGTCGAAACAGGCTAAGGGCTTTCATATTGCTTACATTCATTTCTGCAATCTACCAAGTGCATTTTATTGTGGCATTAGCACTAAGGATAGTGTCATATTTTTGACATAGCAAAGGTGTCCTCCTGACCCCTTATTTGGCAGGTTTTCTACAGCTGAAAGCCTATCACTAGCTACTTTATAATGTGTTCTTGGTGTGTTCATAAAGTAGATCATTAAAACTAGAGAGATTGTGCCATTGATACTGATGAATCTTTTCAACCCTTTTTTGACAGGATTTTACAGCAGAATGCTTCTGCCTATCATCAATCACCTTACAAGTGTACTATGTGTATTTATTGTGGCACCATTCTAAGGGTGTGATATTTAGTTACTAAATCTAGTAGTGGTTGTTTTTAAGTCCAAATCAGATCTTATTATACAGACCTATGTTCAAATGGAATCCAGCCATGACAGTTTCCTTTTTTCATGTCTCTAGATGTCTATTATCCAACATATCCTTTCTTTTTTAAAGATAGTAACTTGTGATTTGAGGGAGATTTGTTTGTTATTTCTAGCAGTTCAAGTGATCACATAGAAGCTCTATCGTTGACTTTGATAGTTTCTGTTGTAGTGCATTGGTGTAATAATTGTTTCTACTTTAGGCACAAGGCCAGCAATTACCCAGTGCATTACTGGTACTTTATTTTATCGACCCCGTAATAATGGTACTATTTGTTGTTAATGTTGTTTCATTCTATGTCAGCTTAGATTGGGCAAACTTATGACCAAGCATCAGATTCATCCCGTCTTTTTTAAACCATTGTTTATCTGAAACTTAATTTTTTTCTGGTCCATAAGCCTTCCTTGTGAATTCTGTTGACCACCTTCTGAAAACACATGTGCATTATTGTTCTAAGTGTTATATTAGTACATCTTTATTAATCATTCTCAAGACTTTACAAAGGACAACTTCACTAGTAAGTAGAATATATTTAAGGTAGACTGATTGATGAGTTCCCTGGAGGTATGAATAACTGACAACATGAAAATGGGTATGGTTGGTTGGTTCAATAGAGGCATGAGTGACTGATTACATGTAAATATAAGTGACTGGCTCAATGAATGCATGGATGACATGGAAATTGGAATGGCTGGTTCCATGGAGATGTGAATGATTGGCATCACATGGAAATGGGTGTGGCTATCTCCATGAGGATGTGAGTGATTGGTACCACATGGAAATTAGTATGTTTGGCACCATGGAGATGTGAGTGATTGACACATGAGCGTGGCTATCTCCATGGAGTCATGAATGACCAGCACCACATGGAAATGAGTGCGTTTTGTTTCATGGAGGCATGAATGACTAGTACCACATGAAAATGGGTATGTCTGGTTCTACGGAGGCAGGCACCACATGAAAATGTTTGTATCTGGTTACATGAAAATGTGAGAATAGTGGCTCCATGGAAGTAACAGTGACTTGTTCCATGAAAGTGTAAAAGATTGGCTTCATCAAGGAGTACATATGTGGATTCATGCGAATTTTAGTGAACAAATAGTTGGACTGTTGCAGAGAAAGACAGAGATTCCTCGTGAAGGCTGGGTGACTCTCTATTTGCCTAACCAGAATGAATGGGCCACATGAATAACAGGTCTATGAATTGTTGTTAAGGACACACAGTTGTGATTCTCTGACCCTCTTTCTCTCTCCCCCTTCTGTATAACTCTACCTTCTGTTACTGCTCTCTTACTTCCACTTTACCTTTGTCTTTCCTTCTCACCATGATCTTGGTCCTTTGTTCTGGGTACACCATTTAATTACCTTCATATAGCTGTATGTGTATGTATATGTGTATGTGTGTGTATGCATGTGCATATTTGAATAAATCTGTATGTATATATATATGTATAACATTGTGAGCGTACTTTGGTGTGTACATGTGTATTTGCATAAAAACACACATGCATGTATGTGAGTATATATGCGATTATATGTACATACACACATGCATATATACATATATATATATGTGTGTGTGTGAAGTCAATATATTGTATGTTGAGGCTGGCATTCATGGTTCTAATTGAAAGTAAAAATAGATTGGAATTCACTCATTTCCTGACTTGTGTAAAATATCTCCAAATCTAACCACATCAAAAGATAACATTTATAAAAATATCACACACAGCAGAGGAATCAATTAAGGCAGGAAAGCTGGATGTTACCATGCATTTATGATATGTTATTATTATTTGTTGTATTTTTTTCACTGAATAATATTACCTCCCCATTTGTCTGTCTATTCATCTGATTATCTGTCTGTTTGTCTACCCCTTTGTCCGTCTATCTATATTTATATATGTATATATGTGTGTGTGTTTGTATGTATAAAATAGATAGACAAAGAGGCAGACTGATATTTCAGTCAGTCTCTCTCTCTATATATATATATCAGTTCCTGTCCCACCCTTGCAAGCAGGGAAAAGCAGACATAAAATGATGATAATGATGATGATATATATATATAACAGTGTATAGAGAAAAATACACAAAGAGGTATGAGTTCAATTATAGGGGATAGAATACCACCAGAGTGAAAACCATATTGTCTACGAAAGGATTGGAGAATACATAGCAATGAAAAGAATAAATTAAGATGTACAAACCATTCGTTTATAAGTATATCACCTGGACATGTTATACACGGATGATTTGTACATTTTAACTTATTCTTTTAATTGGTATGTATTCTCCATTCTGTTCGTAGACAATATGGTTTTCACTCTGGTGGTATTCTATCCCCTCTAATTGAACACATACCTCTTTGTGTATTTTTCTCTATATACTGTCTTATAAAGAGCACAGCATCGATTCTTTGAGCTCATTAAATTATAGGGGTTCAATGTGAGTCTTTAACTCCATTTTTTTAATTTGATATATATATGTGTCGGTTCCTGTCCCACCCTTGCAAGCAGGGAAAAGCAGACGTAAAATGAAATGAAAAATGATGATGTGTGTCTGTGTGTGTGTGTGTGCGTATATATATATATATATATATATATATATATATGCACCTTATGTTTTTTATGAGCAAAAGCAAATATTTTGAATGCTATTGTAGAACATAATAGTTTATTGCTGGTTAAGAATCTATCGTTAATAGTTTATTAGTTTATTGGTGTTTGTTCCATATATTTTTTCAGGGTATTTACTACATTCTTCTTTTTAGATAAGGCTATAATATTCTGGACTGTTTATACAAAGTTTAAAGTAAAATTATTTTGAAGATGTTTATACCTGTAATGTGTTTAATAAGTTTCACATAATTACACATACAAATAAACCTAAATTATATCTTTAAAAAGGAGCAAAAATGGGGAGAAGACATATTAATCACTCACCACATGGCTGTCCTTCTAATGGTTCTTGTGGCAAGCTAACACATACACAGAATTGCCACAGGTGATAATGTGGATAAGACATAATAACCAAGCACCCTCATAGACATCCTCTTATACATTGGTAAGATGTATAAGAGGATGTCTCTGGAAAAATAAAAGGCAAAGTTGATCTCTCTATATATTAAAGTCTTTGGCGAATTTTATTTTCTGCTACTGCCAATATTCCTTTGGGGTGATCTAGTCATGATTTCTCTCGATACATCCACTCTAATATGTGCATGGGTGTATTGTTGATTCTGTGTTCTATTTTCCTGGAACATTGCCAATTTTAGGGGATTTTGTGGCAGCCCTATCTAATTATTCAAAATAAATAAAATTCAAATAGACCTGTAATCGAAGTAGTGGAAATAAATGGTTTTGGTTGACTGATCTGTGAAAATACGTGAAGAGGAAGCGAGATGTCTGTACAGATTGCAATAAAGATAAAACCAAGTTTAAATATCCAACATCATTTTCTTTTTAAATATTAAATTTCTCCTCTCAAACCTTTCAGCCTATAAACTTTCTGCAGACTTGGTCTATGCTGAAGACGTCCAATCAGGCAGTAACATCGACATTCACAGATAAACCTATTGACTTAAATAAATTCTTCTATTAAAAATGCCAAGAAGGGACGACAATTATTTGCTGGTGTTTCTCAATGACGATCTATGGAGACGTCTATCTCTCTCTTCCCCTCCTCGAAATATGTTCAGAGAAATTTCTTTCTTTCTCCCTCTCTTCATATAAGATTATGTAGCTCGTTTAGCGTTTACAATGGAATCTTATGTGATGTGACCCTACAACAAAAACAGTAGCTCTCACCGAATTATCTCAGTGGAATTATCTCTTCAAGACTTCATGGAGTTCTAGCAACCTTATTGGACCTACCATAAACAGGTAGATACCAGTATATATATATATATATATATATATATATATATATATATATATATATATATATATATATATATATAAGAATAAACGTGCTGCGTGGTTGCTAATGGGTTACATATGAATAAAGTTAGTCCTTCATCAGTGATGACTAACTTTATTCATATATATATAGTAATAATAATACATTTGAAGACTAAAATCCAAAGAGGGCTCGATAAGGATAAATATATATCAAATATATAAGAACCGTAGAGCAAATATTTATTAATATATATATGTGTGTGTAAAAGGTAAACAGAAATAACTGTTTCTACTTTAGGCACAAGGCCAGCAATTATCCAGTGCATTACTGGTACTTTATTTGATCGACCCCGTAAGGTTGAAAGGCAAAGTCAACCTCAGCGGGATTTGAACTCAGATCGTAAAGGGACGTAACTATGCTGGAAAGCATGGTGTCCGACCCTCTACCGATATATACAGTATATATATATATAATTGGTGTTGGATGCTTAAAGTGACCGTATGCGGTAGGCCGTATGAGCACTCGATGCCCTCATAGAGCAGAGTATGATATCACAGAAAAAAGAGAGTCAGTGTTGCGACGAAAGGAATTTATTGTACATATTACAATTGTTTCTCGGGCGACGAGCCTGACTCTGAAATCGCGCTGTCTTCGGATACGTCTCGATTCTAAGAAGCAGATTTTCAAATCTGCTTCTTAGAATCGAGAAACAATTGTAATACGTCCAATAAATTCCTTTCGTCGCAACACTGATTCTCTTTTTTCTGTGATATATATATATATATGCATATATATATATATATAATTATATGCATATATAATTTGCTGGAGATCCAAAATTCACTTGTTATATGTAGAAAACACGACTCAAATTGCTACCTATTTCAAATACGATTTGATTGGTTGAGGATGATCACGTGATTAGGTATACATCCATGCATTAGAGTCATGTGACTAAAACTAAATTTTTACGGCAAAACATAAGGCTGGCGTGGTTCCGTCAATGTGATTTCTTACGATAAAAATTTGTCCTGATTTATGTTTATGCCACGTGTCCCCAATGAGGCTAATGCAACTCCCGCATTTAGTGACCAAACTTTTTGACTGTTGAAATTGGATTTATGGTGGCTAATTATTAGATTTTTTTTAAAGGATTTGGTTGTCTTTTGCTTTTAATTATGTATTGTTCTATGTATTTCGTGTCTTGTTTTGTCATTAAAGAAAACAATAAAAACAATAAATTATTTTGTAAGATGACTTTTCTCCCTTTGGTGAGAAAAATCTTTCTATTCTGTCAGGAATTTCATAAGGGAATTTTTCGAACCAGAATCCTATTTCCTGATCCATATTGGTATCGTAATGTAGAGTTGTCTTTTTACTACACCAAATGATGCAATAATGGTGTCTCTGTTTATGGTTTTAGAGAGTGGTTTAACAGACCTAAGTTATCTACAAGGTGGTTCGAATCTCTTGTCACTCCTTGTCACATATTGTTTTAACTTTCATTATTTTTTTGTTTTAATAATATAACATATAACATCATTAATTATAATATATAAAAATATTAATATAATTTTCCATTTCAGAGCTCCTACAGTTTGGAAGAGAGGCTGCTTGCAAGTGTATGGACACATGATTGTGTGCATTCTGGCAAGAGCATGGAGGACGTGCGACATGACTTCACTGCCAGATTCGGCAAACCAGCTCCTCCGAAGTGGACGATACTACGATTGGAACATAAACTGTTTCTCATTACTTTTTGGTAGGGGGTGACAAGACTTTCGGACCACCCTGTAGTATAAGACATGGTGTGTATTTTAGAATAGATTTCACTAGTATATATATATAGGGAAAAGTATGACCCCGACGACAGAGCTCAAGCCGTTTCAACGGCTATTTCTGGACTATATATATACAATTGCTGCGTTTGTGTGTTTCACAGTTTAGGCATGATACAAATAGTTTTAATTTAAGATCGATGGTATATAATATGTTTATACAAGTTGTTATACAAGTAACTTGTATCGTTAATTGTTTTGTTCGTGTGGAGTTTGGGGATTACGTAGAAATTGCTAGGTTTGCATTCAAAATGAGTTAGGTAGTCCCATTCTTTGTTTGTTAAACACTTTTGGTGTCGGTGAATGAGTGTGTCATCGTCTTTGATTGCTTGTAATTGTTTACCTTTTCGTAATAGTTGGTCTTGTAGTTGAGATAATATCGTACTTTTTGTGTTGACATTCATAATGATTACAACCCTTCCCTTATCCTTTTCCTTAATTATGATGTCGTTATTGCTTTTGAGTTCATGGATAATTTCCCATTCTTTTCTACTGATGTTGGGTTTACGTGGATATAAAATAACATTTATCCAATGCTTTGTTCCTACGTTTTATTGGTTTGGAACTAATCTTATTTCTTACAATTGATTCCTCAACCTGTGTAAGAGGTCAGTGGCTCTAACTAATTAATGGCTTGACCTCTGATGATTTGTCTAACTCTTGTTAGCAGGGAAAATAGATATTTAATGATGATGATGATTATGATAAAATATAAATACATGAATATATTTTTTAATAATAAATTACACGAATCAATATTGAATGTAACTGATACATCACAACAAATTAATTTTAACAAGTTAATATTTGCTCGATTATTTTCTCACATTCCTCTAAACCACATATAAATCCAATGACTACAAGAGCATGATGAACCTTTATCGGTTACGACTATGAGTTTTCTTGTTGATTTAAACAATGGAACATACTGCTAATAAACATAACATGCATGTGGCTGACCATTCCACAGACACGTGTACACTTGAAGTAATTCTCAGAAAGATAAAATTTAACAATGTATGTAACAAGGCTGGCTCTTTAAAATACAAGTGCCTATCATATTTTTCAGCTGGACAAAATGGATTAAATGAAATAAAGTGCATTACTTAAGGACACAATGCACCATTAGGAAACAATCTCAACACCTTATGACTATGAACTGAACACTCTAAATACAAAGCCATGCGACTACATCAGCTACATTATAGATAGTAAATGATGTTTTCTTTTTCTCTTTTAATTTAATTTAAAAGCTATTAGAGGTTTTCTTACTGACAATATACCTGTCAGTACTGTATATTATATCTGTCAGTACTGAGTTTTTATGTCATGTAAAAACATTTAATATTTAATCAAGATCTAATGTGTTCTCAGATTAAATCACTTGGATAGAGAATTGAGTTGTTTAAGAAATGATTTGACATGATATATTGTTTTGTATCTACTGTTAAAGTTACATAATATAACGATGTCACCATTAATAAAACACTGAGAACGATATTAGAAAAGTATGACTTCACCACATATATACATATATGAGAAATGAAATGAATTAAGTAGATATGTGGCAATCACAGCACAGAAGCTGAAGAGCTGGACTTGATATTTATGATACCTAACTTATTGCTTCCAGGTCCTAAACTCAAAACTGTTAGGTTCAGCATTGTCATCCATCTCTTTGAGTAATGAGACAAATCAATAAAGAGCAGTAATCAACTAATGCCAAGTTAACAGACTAGGGCCCCAGAATATTAATATGGTTTATGCAAACATGAAGAGTATCTAATCTATTTTAATTCTTTTTGAACAGTGTGTATGAATTAGCAGTTGTGATAATACAGAATAGTTGTGATAATTCAGAATAGAGGTAAATATGGAAGCTTACACAGTATGTTTATGTATGCAATAAACATACATAGTCTCACTGTGTTTATATCACAGCTGCCTCAGTAACCATGTGAAACATTGAGAAGCTAATGGCTTGGACAACATATTTATGGTATCTAACTAAGGGCCTCAATTTCTATACTTAAATCCAGTTAGATTTGACACTGATAATGCAGCATAATATAAATATGATAACAAAAAGGATAAGGCCAAAATATCATCACATTCTTGCAGTTAGCTTGACTATTACTTCATGACAAATGAAGAAAACACATTTCAGCATACATAGAGCTCGTAGCTTCTTTCATATATAACCTGTGTTTACCAATAGATTAAAGAGGATCACTGGAAATCCTATATATACTTAAGAAATAGATTTCAATGAATCAACTACATTGTTACTTGACTAGCTAGAAATAGTAGCTAAATTGACATAACCAAAGAGTTCTCACAATCCTATGTTGGCAATGTTTCTATAGTTGAATGC
>OZ024747.1:70717889-70737889 GCA_964016885.1 Eledone cirrhosa
CAATGTAGAACATAATAAAAAGAAGCTTTATAAGTTTTTTAAAAGCTACAACCTTTCGATCACGATAGATAGAAATGATAGAGCGGTTAACTTTTTAGATGTGACTTTGGACTTGGTCACTAATAGTTTTAAACCCTTCCATAAGCCTAATGAAATTCTTTCTTATGTTAGCCCCAATTCTAACCACCCTAAGTCTATGATAAGCTCTATAATTAAGGGTGTATCTAATAGGATTTCCACACTCTCTAAGGACATAGGAACATTTAATGAGCATGCGGAGTACTACAATAATGCCCTAGCAAATTCAGGTTACTCTAGTAAAATACATTATAATAATAGTAACCTTAGAAAGTCTCCGCTTACTTTTAACGATAATAACATAATATCACATAACATGGCCATGAATGGGAGTAGCAAATATAGTAACCGTAAAAATTATATAGGTGTATCCGAACCCATCCATAAGTTAATCCATCGGACTCGTAATAGCAAATATAATACCTCTAGGAAACAAGTTGAACCCCCTGTGCGCTCACATATTGGTGATGGTTTTGCTGGATCTTATTCTAATAATGTTGCTCCTACTGATCCTATCATTGGCCCTAATCCTTTTGAAGGGATTCCGGACAGCAGCAGATCTACTGGAGGTAGAAACTATAATAGACATAACGAAATTATGGCTGATTTTATGAATGTGGCTTTAACTAATCCTTGTAGTAACCCTAGTCTCGATGGTGGGACATTTGATAAAGGTAGGGTCGGTAAGAATAAAAATAGAAGGCGATTAAATACTTATTTTAACCCGCCATATAATCAGGATGTATCAACTAATATCCCTAGGTCTTTCTTCACTATCTTAGAGAAAAATTTCCCCCCTTCTCATAAATACCATAGTATTTTTAATAAAAATGTTATTAAACTCTCATTCTCTACCACCCCTAATATTAGTTCTCATTTAGCTAGCACTAATAATAGGAAAATTAGGGATGGATTCTCCTCTCTACATACTACTAGTCTGAACAGATCTGACAATGCTTTACCACCAGAACAGTCCTTATCTAATAGCAGTCCTACGTGTAATACATCACCACTCGAGCCAACCAATAACACCCGGAAGTGCAATTGTAGAGTGAGTGCTAACTGCCCTTTAAACGGTAACTGCCTTTCTAAGAACATTGTCTACGCTTGCGAAGTTATAACTAATTCCTCTAATAGAACTTATATAGGATCTACATCAAACACTTTTAAGACTAGGTTTAACTCTCATATCTCTAACTTCAAACATGTTAAGTTTAAGCATTCTACTTCTTTAGCACATTATATCTGGGATCTTAAGGGAGCTTATATACCATATAGCCTTAACTGGCGTTTAGTAGCACGCTCTAACCACCTTTCTACATATACTAAGTTTTGTAATCTCTGTATCCTTGAGACACACTCTATAATTTTCTCTAGCGTATCCTTACTTAATAGAAAGTCTGAGATATTCTCTTCTTGCCCCCACGCTATTTCTAATTCTTACTTTTATTATAAACCCAAACGTTCTAGTAGTACAAATTGTACCCATTAGCAGATATATTCCATTACTTATTTTTTAGTTTAGGTTCTTTTGTTTGCCAACATCATTATTATTATCATCATTATTACCATTGGTTTTTGATGACTCTTTATTCTAGCTCTCATAATCATTTGGCTACTGTACCATATCTGTCTTCTTACGCATTAAATTTTCACTATTACACCTTGTGAATATATATAAGATTACATACTTTACGCTATTTACTTTATTTTATTATTATCTTCATTTTTATTTTTATTTTTATTTTTAATTTTATTTTTAATTTTATTTTCATTTTTATTCAGATTCATCTTTGGATACCCCCCCCCCCCCCATGCGCACATAAACTCATTGTCAACCCCTCCAAATTGACTATGATTATATTTAACCCCCTCTCTTTTACGTTCCGTTCTATTATTTATTATAGTATATCGACTATATTTTATGCCCCTTTGCATCCTCCATATATTTCTTCAATTCTGTCCCCATTAGCCTACCTTAATTCTACTTAAGTCAGTTTTTTAGATATCGTTATGTATATGATAGAAAAAAATTTCATTCCTTTTTGTAAACACTTGTAACGAAACATTAAAGTTTATAAACTTTAATGACTTAAACAAAAGCTAATATTATACTACCTTATTGGATAGTTTAAATATTTTTAATATTAATTTATCAAATAGGGTTTTCAAGTCATTTACAGGGATTGTTTTCCTTAGTTTTTACTTAACTACTTAACCGCATGTGAGACCTAAATGTATATGTTTGTTTTTGTTTTGTAATTTCCGGTTGATTATATTTATTTATTTATTTTATTCTATATTTTATATTCTATATTTTATTTGAAATACTACTGGGCATTATATTTACTATTTAATATTCACTGTCTGGCACTTACTTACACATCCACATATGTCTGCCTACTAACCTTGTAATTATAAGTAATTATATATTATATTATGTCAATTTATTTTATATAATATATTATATTATTTGTATTGTAATATTGATCCTTATTACTTACTGTTCATTATATGTAACATTATGATATTTAAACTTTATATATCATGTAAGATGTTTGTATTTTTCTGTACCATCACAATGTTTTTTTGAGTATTGTATAATTTATTTTTCCTCATTTACTCTGTAACCCAGTATGAATCGATTTGTTTACTTGAATACCATTATATTATTTATTATATATTGTTTATTGTAAATGTTAGCACATTGTTAATATATTATTATTATATTATTATTGTGACATCTATATTGTTTGTGTAAATTAACCGGGGATCATCTATTATATTGAATTATATAATTGTATTGTTTATTATTTATTATATGTGTTTCTTGTAATTATATCATATTATAACCTCATGTATATTGGGTAGATGTATTGGTATTATTATTATTATTATTTTCACTCTTATCATGCTTATTTTTATATTCAAACTCCTAATAAGGTTTAATTTGTGTAGTTGAAGATAGATGTGCGTATTGTTGTATGTGTGTGTGTGTGTGTGCGCGTGTGCGCACATATATAGATGTGCATATTGTAGCTTTTTGACTTTTATTGTAATTTTAATGTTGGTAAAGGTATATTATTATAATGTATTATATTATATTACATTGTGTTATATATAATTCCTGCTCTATATAACCACCTTCGTTTAGCTCTAGGTTATTTGCTTTGGACTATATTTGTAATATGGTTCTTAATGTTATATACATCCTTAGTTATTCTTATATATTTTTATTATTTTTATTATATATTTTTGCAAGACTTTAGTGTATGTACACTCCATATTCTTCGGAGCTTCCGGCTTGTATCTGCCGATATTACTTCTTGTTGTTTTAATTGCCCTGATGAGTCCTTAATAGGACGAAACATTGTCGGCTAATAAAAACTGTTGACGTATTAAAGGCTTCTTTGTTTTACTCTCTTAATATATATATATATATATATATATATATATATATATATATATATATATATATATATATATATATATATATATATATATATACATATATATAAATATATACATATATATATATATATATACATATATATAAATATATACATATATATAAATATATACATACATATATATCAATATATACATACATATTTACATATATATAAATATATACATACATATATATAAATATATACATACATACATATAAATATATACATACATACACGTAAATATATACATACATACATGTAAATATATATATACATATATATATATATATATATATCATCATCATCATCATCATCATCGTTTAACGTCCATCTTCCACGCTTGCATGGGTTTGGACGGGAGTTTTCCCACATGAGGCAAGATTGGTTGTCCTGCTCGCATAGGACTGTCTGGCGGGTTTTCTACGGCTGGATGCCCTTCCGAACACGAACCACGTTTACAGTGTGGACTGGGAGGTTTTTACCGTGTTACCTACACGGCCACATTACAGCGTGGACTGTGTGTTTATTTTTCGTGACACCTACACGTCTGGCGGGTTTTCTACGGTTGGATGCGCTTCCCAACACCAACCACGTTTACAGTGTGTACTGGGAGGTTTTTACCGTGTTACCTACACAACCACATTACAGCGTGGACTGTGTGTTTTTTTTTTTTTGTCGTGACACCTACACGACCTCATTTGTTTCGGACTGGATGTTGTGGTACCAACATAACTTCACATTTATAGGGTAGTGGGGAGGGGGGTATTTCGTTAGAGGTGCCTACTGACTGTAGGTTTCGCTTTGTACTTAGGCAAGGCGGGTCTTCTGTATAACTGTGTAGCGCCAAAGCTCTCGGTCCAGTGACATTGTCTTGGAGAGGCGTAAGTGTGTGAGGTCGGAATTTATCAGGTCGTCCCAGGTTTTTCTGGGTCTGCCTACTCCATGGCTACCGTCTATTTTTATTGCCCTGCGCTTTTTTATACAGCCGTCGTCTTTCATGCGCATCACGTGACCGTACCAACGTAGTCTTCTCTCGAGTAAACAACATCTGATCCCTCTTATTCCTAATTTCTCCCTTAGTTCGTTTATGCTTTGCCATTCACGTATATTACTATTACACATCCAGCGGAGCATGCAAGCTTCGTTTCTCTCCAGTCTGTGTATATCCTCTGCACACAATGCCCAGGTCTCACTGCCATGTAACATTGCTGTTCGTATGCAGGCATCATACAGCCTGCCTTTCATTTTTAGAGAGAACCCTTTAGCAGCCAATAGTGGTATATATATATATATATATATATATATATATATATATATATATATATAAACGAAGATGATGATGATGATATATGTATATATACATATATTTGTTGATTATATATAATGAAAAATAATCACAAGTATACTAATTTGGTTTTTACTTTTTACTTTATCTATATATATGCATCATCATTTAACGGCTCTTTTCCCTGCTGGCAAGGTTGGACACCCACCCCATATATATATATATATATAAATATATATATATATATATATATATATATATATATATATATATATATATATATATATATATATATATATAATATATATATATATATATATGTATATATATATATATATATATATATATACATATATATATATATGTATATATATATATATATATATATACATATATATATATGTATATATATATATATATATATATACATATATATATATATGTATATATATATATATATATATATATACATATATATATATATGTATATATATATATATATAATATATATATATATATATATATATATATATATATATATATATATGTATATATATGTACTTATTTACATGTATATATATATATGTATATATATATGTATATATATTTATATGTGCCTTTGCTCACTATAAAAGCTTCACGGCACAGGCATTGCTTTATATCTGGAGATCTCTCTGCACTTGTCCTCACATGGTACCATGGGCCCAGCACTATGTGTCAATAATTGTCACAAGTGTAGTGTTTGTACCAGAGTTTTCAAGTCGCTGGCTGGACTAAAAAGTCACACTCGTTCAGCGCTTCGGTAGGGGTTCTCCTACATGGATATAAAGTAGTGGCCGTACTCGAAAACGAGTTGGCAGCCACCATATATATATATATATATATATATATATATATATATATAGGGAGTGTAACTTGGAGTTACTTTAAGTTCACCCGGGTGAGCACTCGATGTTTAGGTTCACTTCTGTGTTGAGGTGTAGAGCTATACAGAGTGTAATATATTGAAAGGATAACAAGGACGATTGGTTACTACTTCATTAAAATCCTTATAGCATTTTAAAGGGTCCGTCGAGCTGCCGATTATTGAGTCGGGTAAGATCGATACAGATTGAACCTTCAGCTGATCAGTGGCGAAACGCGCGTCACCTAACAATAAATGTAATGAAGGAGTAACCAATCGTCCTTGTTATCCTTTCAATATATATATAAATATATAAGTATTTATACGTACATACATATATATATACAGACGTACAGTAGTATGTATATATATATACATATATGCACACATATATATATATACGTATGGATTTACCGAATATTTATTATAATGCTCGGTGTGTTTCTAAACAAACATCCCGTCCAGTTTTTAGCAACCATCGTTGCTCTTTTGTTCAACACTAACAAAGGAACGCTGTACTAGTTTCAAGCTTATTAGCTATCGTCAGCAACGTATACCTTCCTGCCAGATGATTGTTATCGAGTATGGCCATTGCACGATATACCATTATTAATAAATTCTATCATGCAATGCCTGTGCATGAAGATTTTTATTAAAGGGAGGAAAGACTGTGCACTGAGCCAATCCCACTCTCTGAGCGACAGTAGCTATAACCCGAAAATAAGAAAAGATCTACATCATCGGTAACTACTGAGCCGCAGGTTTTATATTGGAGTTATCCCAGTTTCCAGAGTTGCCTTCTCCTAGAAGAATGCCTTGACAAAGGCTAGGGGTCCTTCACTCCCAGTGGTTTAACTGCGTGATTGCAGGGAAAACAGCCATTAAATGATTATATATATAGCTAAATAAAGTAAAAAACAAAAAACAAATTAGTATACTTGTGATTATTTTTTCATTATATATCAAATTGCTCTGTGACACACAAAATAAGATGTATTGGTGTGTTGATGTTTTTGAACCATCGGGTCAGTTCTGATCTATGGCACTCTGACCTATGACATGTTGGTAGTGGCTGGAATGATTAGGTGTGACATACATATTATTCTAGACATACTATATCTGTCTAACTGGAGACTATAGTACAAACACTAACGCTATTGTAAGCTATGTATGTATATATATATATACACACACACATATATATTTATATAAATATATATTTGTATGTCGTCATCATCATCATCATCATCATCATCATTTTACGTCCGCTTTTCCTTGCTTGCAAGGGTGGGATGGGAACTGATTCTGGCTTGATTTCTACAGCTGGATGCCCTTCCTAACACCAACCTCATTCACAGTGAGTGCTGGGTGCTTTTTTGCCGTGGCACCTCCACGACCACTCTGCAGTGGAATTATAGGGATCCCAGTCCCTATCATCTCATTTCTACAGCTAAGTAAACTGGAGCAATGTGAAATAAAGTGTCTTGCTCAATGAAACAACACATCACCTAATCTGAGAATTGAACCGGGTGTATATATATATGCATGTGAGAGTGTGTATTCATACGTATTTTTGTGTGTATGTGTATGATCAAAGGCATTCCATGCCTAACTATACTGGCTCTTTGTATATCTAAAACATTATTCAGTCTATATTCTTTCCCCTCTTGTGCATCTGCCACATTTTAAGTCTACATTGTTTGTTTTCCTTCCTGAGATCCCACTGCATAATTATTTTAATGAGGTAGTAGTATGCATAAGGGCTGTAAGGGTTTCATAGAAGTGGACTTTCATTTCCTCTCACAGCCCATCTTGAGAGATGAGTGTAAATGTTGTTCTATCTAGCACTAGCCTAAGTTTAATGATTCTATCACTTGTTCTGACTACCTCAATTACCTTGTCTACCCATTTCTCTGCTAGCATTACAGCATTTCAATTAAGATCCTAAAATGTGGTTTCATTATAAACTTCAGTCAATAGTAACATTCTGAGAAGCCAGATATGCTTGCTCCTGTCAAATTTTTAAGAGTGAGGTGACAGTTGATTAAATTAACCTCAGAATATCTATAAACTTGTTTTATTGATATCAAGAGGTAGGAGAGTGAATGAGAAAGTTGACTGTGATAGAATTTGGCAATCTTTGTTGTATTAGTAATTTATATTGAATCATAATAAATCCATAGATGAAGAGGATAGTCAATTGTTTCAACCTGCAGTATATTACTGGTACATCTTTTATCTATTCTGAATGAATAAATGCCAAATCAATAATGCTCGGATTTAAAATCAGAAAGTGAAAAACTATTAATAATGGAAAGCATATTGTTCAGTGATCTTTTTGAACCAAAAGTTATTGGTCCAAAGATATGAAATTTGACTAAAATTTGATCACAATATTTCTTTTACGCAGATAATTCTGCAGCTAGGTTGGCTGAAAATAACAATTACCATCTTAATTGATAACCCACGATTACTCACTGACAACTAATCCCCTATCAATAAAAAGAGATTATCAATATAAAATGGAATTTGAAAATACTCTTTGCTAGCCAATAACATGAAATTTTATATAAAAGAATTCAATGGAAATGTTACCAACAACTGTTGATTCTAAAACAACTGAGAATTTGAATTTATGGAAGTCATTAGTTTTGAGACATAATAGAATTTTGCTGAAGTCAGTCATTGATATTAATTAGCCCAATCAAATTTCTTTTTCTTCTATTGGTTCTCCTTTGTTATGAGGAAGAGCCCTCAAGCACATTCTCCAGTGTATCCTGTCCAAAGCAAATGTCTCCAAACGAGACCAGCTGGGTCCATCCCTGGTTCTCATGCCAGTTGGTTTTGACATATACCAATTTGAATAAGTGAGTTTGGCTTTTACATCTACTTCCCTTATGAATGTCAAAGCTGGTGCATTACTGCACCAGTTCCTGCAATTCTTGCACTTAAGCCAGCCTCCTGCCTTCCATCACTTGTGAAAATGGCTCCAAGATCTTCTCGACCTGTTTTAATGGAACTCCCCTCGTATGTAGAATGCATTGCACATAATTCCATGAGTGTATGTTTATCTCAGTCTTTGCAACACTGATTTTCATTCAATTAAAGTTTAATTAAGAAAATCAGAACATTTTACAATCACATGATCAAATGAGTGTTTTAAGGCAAAGCAATATTATGGGAATCATTAGAGATGTTTGAAAAGTCAATGTAATCTAATGATTTGAAATTATTGCCTATAATTGAGATTATCATTATTAAGGATTAAAGACACCAATTTATTCTTAGTATTCTCAAATTTTCATGTTTTCTAAGAAGTTGTAGAAACAAGTATGTCTTCATAGATTACTACTATTTGCATTAACATATACATACAAAAATGTGTGAAATTTCATTTATGAGTATTCATATATATTTTTGTAATACTGACAGATTTTGTTCAATTTTTTTTCTACTGTCTGGAAACACCAAATGCTGAAAAATTACTACATATGTTTGGTGAGCAAAACAGATCAAGAGATAAGATCCTGATAAATAAAATTTATGACCAAGTTCAAATTTTCAGTTGGGGATACACTAGTGTAAAAGCAGACCTGTTAATCACTAAAACCCCAAACAGGGAGTACCATGAAAAAAAAATGCCCCCAAAGCGGGGAAAAATTAGGCAAAATGGGGAGATTGTACATAATGAAAGCTGGGAGATCTCCCCGTCCGACGGGGAGAGTTGACAGGTCTGGTAAAAGGATCACAGGTAGGCTTACAAAGACGATGGATGTCATATATGCACAAGGAGTAATTAGCAGTAACAGTGCATGCAAAATAAATTTCTTTTAATGCTTGTAATATTCCGTTCTTGTGCATAACGCACATTCATTCATCTCCACCCTATTGTCTCAATAAGCTCACCTAAACCTACCATTAATTATGGCTTCTATGAATAATCTTACTTGAAACAAAGTGTATGATCATTGGACGATGGCCAAGAAGTTCTCATAAACGATGACATGGTTTTGCCTGGCCACATGACTATCGTGTACAACACTAACATGGCTAATATTAGTCATGAAGATGTAGATGATTTTATTCATTGTTAATGTATTTTAAAATTTTACAAGATTTTACTGGCTGGGTGTTTTTCCTATCACAAACTCCTTTACAGCCTGATCTAAGTGTGTTAATCATGCCACCAGCATGTTGTTATTTAAATAGGTGTCATGAAAATATACATTACAGGAGACAGTAGGAGATTTATATAACTAAATTTTTTTCTACAGTGCAGAAATATTTTTTTTTGTAATATTGAATTTCTATCCAATATATTAAAGCAGAATTTTCATCTACTCAGGGTATCTTAATGGGGCATCTTAATGATTTAACACTGTGAATGTAAAGCTAATCTTTTACATTCATTATTCCCTCCGAGGTTAACTTTGCCTTTCATCCTTATGGGGTCAATAAAATAAAGTACCAGTAATGTACTGGGTAATTGTTGGCCTTGTGCCAAAAGTAGAAACAATTATTAATGATGCAAGATCTTATCCTTCAGAGAAGAATGATATGAGAAAGTAGAATGGAAAATGTTAGTTAAAAAGATCCAGTATGCATGACTTCTCTATGAAACACAGAAACCTGCACGATGAACGATGTGCATGTGTCATGTGTGGTTCTGGGTTTCATCCCACTTTGTGGACTATCAGCAATTGTTTTCTGGTATAGCCTTGGGTTCATTGATAACTTGTGAATGCAAGCCTTTTGCATTTTTATATGCAAGCATGATGATGATATATTTGTATTCATTTATGTCTTGTGGTTCACCAATAGATAGAACTGGTCATTCTGTTTAGTTAACCATGATGTAATATATATATATATATATATACATATATGTATATATTACCCACTCTACTACCCCAAGTATTGAGTACTCAAATGCGTTATGGTCCACCTGGTATCTTAATACACCCTCTCTGATATATATATATATATATATATATATATATATATACACACACACACACACACACATATATATATATCATCATCATCATCATCATTTTATGCCCGCTTTTCCCTGCTTGCAAGGGTGGGACAGGAACTGATTCTGGCTTGATTTCTACAGCTGGATGCCCTTCCTAACACCAACCTCATTTACAGTGAGTGCTGGGTGCTTTTTTGCCGTGGCACCTACACGACCACTTTGCAGTGTGGGCTGGGTGCTTTTTTGCCGTGGCACCTCCACGACCACTTTGTAGTAGAATGATAGGGACCTCAGTCCTATCATCTCATTTCTACAGCTGAGTAAACTGGAGCAATGTGAAATAAAGTGTCTTGCTCAAGGAAACAACACATCACCCAGTCTGAGAATTGAACTCACAACCTTTGGATTGCAAGGCCAATGGTCTAACCACTAAGCCATGTGCTTCCATATATATGTGTGTGTGTGTGTGTGTGTGTGCGTATGTGTGTGTGTGTGTGCGTGTGTGTGTGCGTGCGTGCGTGTGGAAAACAACATAGCAATACAGTCCAATAAATATATATATATTTCAATAAAAGATTGTTTGTTGGTCCTCTGTCATTTTCAATAATGACTGGAGCAATGTGAAATAAAGTGTCCTGCTGAATGATACAATGCACAATTGAGCCTTGGACTCACAGCCTCACAATTATGAGTCAAACAACCTAGCATGTAGGCTATGCCCCTTCACTTTCAATATAAATATTGAAACTAATTTTGTGTATTTAACCAGGAACTGAGAATGAGACTGATTACAAAGTATAAAAATACAAACTTCAGTCTATTTATATATAATTCAACTCACTCCGACTTAAACTTTTTCATCATCATCATCATAACCATTTAACGTCCATTTTCAATGCTAGCATGGGTTAGACAGGTTGTCCTAATTGAGACAAGTTGTGGTCAGATGACCATATCTTACTCATACAGAACCGATTTGGGCTTGGTTTCTATGGCTGGGTGCCCTTCCTAATGATAATCTCATTTAAATTGAGATATTATTAGATCTGAAAACAAATTCTGGCTAGATTAGACCATGATACTGCAGGAACAGAATTATAATAAAGAAGATTTACCAGTTTGGTGGATTTACATCGTTCATATAGCACACTCAGAATATATACCATTGTTGATAATTATTTATAAAGAGACTACTCAATTAATTACACTTTATCAAAACAAATATTGAAAATATTCCTATGTTTAAAAGAATCAATATTTATTTGCTTCTTTCTGGAAAGATGTGCCAGAATTGTGTAAGTGCCATTTTGTCAATCTGAGAATAAAACTTAAGATACCCTTGAAGTTGATTCTATTCAAGGTATCAACAATAAGTATACTGTTAGTGTAATACAGCAAAAACTATCTCCAATTGAAATGAGGCTTTTGGTACATTTTGTAACAATAGCTTCCTTCTATCAAACATTATCAGCGATGACATAATGTTTTCAATATGTTAGATGTTGTAAGATTAAAATATTTTCAGAAATTTTACATATTAAGTGAATAAATTACTTTCCCCAAAAGACAGAAGTGTAGCTCAATATCTGACCAAAAGTTTAGGGCCTCATAAAATATCTTATTTACATTGAAGCAGTTGACATAAGATAAATCATAGAATATTTTACCATGCTACATTTTCACCTGAGTGGTTTGTGAGAAATAATCAAGTGAAATGAATTTGTAAGATGAATTGAAATGGTTCCCTGTGCGACTATTTTAGAGCACTTTATCAGCTTAACTAATGCTAATAACAGTTATGCGGGCATTTATCATTTAAGCTAGAATATTCCAGTAGAAAACATTTGGTTATTGTATCTTGTATATGTTGTGTGTAATATATACAGTAATGTATAAAGCATATATCCTGCTATGTTATAGCATATACATTCAAGAAATGTTAGCTTTAGGGTATATAATATATATATATATATATATATATATATATATATATATATATATATATATATATATATATACATATATATATATATATGTATATATATATATAGAGAGAGAGATTTAGATAGATACATATGTATGTATGTAGAGAGAGAGGGGGGTGTTATGTGTATATTTAGATGTGCAGATTTCTTTTACCCTCAAGAGAAAAACTTGAGTTATTTGCACCATTGTAATAAATACAGAAAACAAAAATTTCCTGCCAAGGACATAGTTTTATAGCAAAGCTTTACACACCAGCTGAATAGATATGCAATATGGACAATATGGTTGAATGATATTTATTACTAATCAAACATTTAGAATGAGTGTGAAGGTTAACTGAGAAATCCATGCCAAATATGCATGCGTTTTCAAACAATAGTCCCAATGTGCTGCTTCATGCTGTTTTATTGATATGAGAAAGTTAAAAATTGTCATCCATGGAAGGATTGAAAGTCAGAACTGTTAACTCCCAATCCTCTCATCAATTATTCAGCCATATCTAAAAACTAACCAATTATCTTTACTATAAACCCCTTACCTCAGTTTATCTCTTTTTTTCTTTTCTTTTCTGCTTTTTGTATGTTACACTTCACATTTTCAATAAGAAATGTTTGTAATCATCAGTATTTTGGCTCTGGGTTTGCTTTGTGCCAATCAGCCCTGATCAACCATACCTTTGATCCTGTGCATGCTGCCATGACCATTTCATCTTTTAAATAGTGGTGCTTATAGGTATTTGAACTGAACATGTTGTAGCGTATAATTATATGCTGCCTTGCAAGGAAAATGGATGTTAAATGATTATGATGGTAATAAATATTCTATAAAACATTCAACTGCTTAGTACCATGGTTATGTAAACACATAAACATCTTGTTTATATTTCCTAAAATATTAATTTTAAACAATGTGATAAAGAATAATGAGATAGAAGTAACAAAAAACCTAAAATATACTATGAAGCCGAATCAAGAACAAATTTTTTTCAAATGTAAATTTTCTAAACTCTTGATGCTTTATGTACTTATTGCACTTTTTTAAACATTCCAATCTCCTGCTGTCTTCAGATGCTCTGTTTCTATATATGGTTTAAAAAGGAAGTGTAAGTGTTGCATATTGTTGAGTGCATTTTCATTAATCAATAGACTGGTCTTTTCTTGTATAGAAATGATGATATAAACATTATGTGTGTGAGAAAAAGTGGAGAGAGATAAAAAGAAAAAGAGAGATTATTACCCTTACTGTGATATTAGGCTGTTCTGCTATGAAACATTTTGGTCATAAGATACACACTTACAAATAGATCTATTCTATCAAATAGTGAAGCACAGAACACTAATTTTCTCAATGTTCCAGTGTTAGAAAATGTTGATTTGCTTATTTTAAAGTTGTGTAGATAGATAAATAGATAGATAGACAGAAAGATACACAGGCAGGCAGATAGATTTAACAAACTATCTATTTGTCTTTATATATATGAATATATGCATGGGTGTGTTTGTAATTGTATCAATATTTTTATAATGTAACAAAGCTATTAATTTATCACAGCTACTAATAAATGCTTTTGTTGAATTTACTTAATCTCTAATGCAATAGTGTCTCCAAATTGATATAGATCCAACTCTAAGTCAAGCAGAAACACCTGTAACAGAATATTTTTCAA
The DNA here is from genome assembly GCA_964016885.1 of Eledone cirrhosa. Lineage (NCBI taxonomy): Eukaryota > Metazoa > Mollusca > Cephalopoda > Octopoda > Eledonidae > Eledone > Eledone cirrhosa. Next base: position 70,732,239 of record OZ024747.1, read on the forward strand.
GTTGGGATACTCATGAGCATATATAATACAATATATGAAGAAAAAAAAAATATAAACTTCAATACAACATCATTGAATCCACTAACCACCATTGTGAAACATATTTCAGGCCAACAATATTCTATTTAAACAAGTCAAGCAAATATTTACAAAGTTGAAATTGTGTGCAAAGACTGCAGACATTTACAATTTGTTTGAGGTACAGACCGTAGTTCTGCAAGGATGCTTTCTCTCTCCATAGCAATTTGCTGACAACATTGATTGGGTATTAAAGCAAGCAACAAAAAGCAGACTTAAAAGAATTTAGCTAATTGGGATATTACTGATATGTATAAAAGCAATATCCGAACTATCAATAGCTGATAGCATTAAATCAAATACTGGCCTAATGCAGCTCCTTGGACAAATGTCTTCTATTGTAGACTTAGATTGACCAATACCTTAGAAGTGGAAGTTGACAGATGAAAACTTTGCAAAAACCTCACATGTGTGTGTGTTGTTCCTCTCTATGTTTGTTTACTGATGTAAAACCAATGTTTTATTTAAACGCATAACAAGTGTGGATATGAACAAATCTATGTTCAAAGGCATTTTAATCATGAACATTCCATAATTGTAGAATGCAATATGTCTATAACTTTTTTTAAAGATAGTAAAATATGATGAGAGGGAGACTTGGCAGCTATTTCTAGCATGTTAAATGAAAACTCCATAGATTGCCATTGTTATATAAATATGTTTTAACTCAATTGGGAGGACTGGTAGTCCATGTTTTATTTGCCGAATTTGGAAGGTGAGTACACCTTGGTTTGGCAGGAGTCATGAGTACAGACTGACATTCTGTTTAGAGTGTTTGCTGAGAGTGTGTAGACTGATCGGAGCAATAATTGTCTTATGTATGCATATATGTGTTCCAATTCAACATTACAAAATGTTATTACACCATAGGTTTTCAATACTTTTGTCCAGTATGTCACATTTCAGTATCTATAAATATGCTGATTTATTAGACATTTCAACTAATTTTCATTAGTAGTAGTCATATTGATCTGAACTGAGTAGAAATTTTACTTTTTGTGTTCTCAGGTAGCAGCCTACATAATATTTTATTCTCTGTAATTGTTAGAGTAATAGTTTAGATACAAGGTAAACTATATCATATAGCATACAGCTTTCATTCCCATACAGGTTTTGCCCTCCCTGACTTCATTATTTCTTATTTGTTAAGAAATTTCTAATGTTCCATTATTTTACAAAGAATTTTTCTGTTAACCATGTCTACTCAGGCACTATTAATTATTAATAAGTCAGAACAGAAGAGGCCTTGTTGCTGAGAACAATGTGATCAATGCTTTCTATGAACTTATGTAGGTTCATACCTCAATGAGAATGATGGGCTGCATAAAAGAGAGTTAAAGAAGATTTTAACTCTAAGGAGGAATGATTAAGGAAAGTATTACATTAGGGTCGTATATATGGAAGATAGATGAAATGAGACAGAATATTATATATGCTTCCGTCATTTCAATGGTTGTAATGAAATGGTTGTAGAGTATTAAACACACTTCTGATGTTTTATGGACTACAGATATGTTTCCATTATAGATAAATAAGCAAAGAAGAATCATCCCAAAACTAAAGAGATAGTACGTACTATGTGAGACGATACCTACAAATCCTAATACTGAGTTCAGCTCAATATGTAATTTCACTAGTGTTTGTGCGTTAGGGTTTTTACAGTTCTGACGATGAACATTCCAGATGTTTGGTCAACAGGTCATTCTGCTAGCGAAATTATCAAGCAAGTTGCTCGCATTTCACAGACATGGGCACACTTAATGTCATACTCATAGAGATACAGCATGACACTATGTGACAAGGCTGGCCATTTCAATTACAGGTACCTCATTTCTCTAGCTGAGTCGACTGGAATAACATGAAACAAAGTATATTGCTCAAGGATAAAACACAAAAGAAATTAAAATCATAAGCCAAATACTTTAATCAGTAAGTCATGCATCTGCACAATGCCACTCGTGAAAGTATACACTCATATGCACACTCACACACATATATATGTGTACACATACACACACACACATATATATATACGTGCTGATTCTTAGTACTTAAGATAGTATGGTTAATTTTGAAAATGAAAACTGTATGATTTAGAGAGGGTACATGCTCTTTCAATAAATGTCTATATTAAAATCATATTTATTAGTATTCATTTGATAACTTTGCATTACTTTGTAATAATTTATCAAGTTAAAAAGTTATAAACATTAAGCTTACCTTAAAAAATTGCCCTGTGAGTCAATTACTCTTCTGTGTCAAGGGCATAACATCTTTTCAGTTGGGAGAATAGCCAAGCTTCTTAGTTATTTAATTTTTAATCTTTTAAACAAAAAATAGAAAGTTCTATGATCTTATGTGTTCATGGAAAACGTTCATGTATTTCATTTCTGATAGCTATTTAAGGAACTCTTCGATATTAGATTTGGCAAAAATGTTGTAAGAAACAAAATAGTTAATTCTGATCCGAGATGAATAAAATAAAAAGAAAATAGCTGTTTACTTTTTATATTCTGAAAGGTTCTCTCTCTAGAAAAGCAATATTACATAACATAATCTTTTTGCAGCCTAAAAGCTTGTTAAATTCCAACATTTCCATGGACATAAATCAGACTAAATGGATTTTCATTTGAACAATATTATCAAATATTTCAGAGAAACGTTTTTTAGAAGAGACACAAAATTTTTCTTCTACCAAACTCCAGATGTCATTAAATGTAATTTCTCTCCTTTCTTGAATTTTGCTTACAGTTCTTTCAACAGAAATCCAACTAAAAACAAAATCCATAGATTTTTCCTAATACTTAAAAATGTATTCAGTAAATGGAAAAATGCAGGAACATACTTCATATAAAACATTAAATCTAAATATTTTGGGGGCTGCTAAAATTCTCTTTCATCCATTTTCATTATATCATCAAAACGTTTTTGATTTTCCAGAATACCATCAAAAACATTCATCATGCCTACTATGTTCTTTTAATATCTTCAACCAATAAAGATGAATAGTACCTTAACATTGAAGAAAGTATTTTCAAAGAATATCATTGAGTATTAAAATTCGATTTGTGGCACTCTTAAAAAAAGATAATATTATCATCACCATGATTTTACATCTGCTTTCCATACTGGCATGGGTTGAATGGTTATCACATAGTGAGATAAGTCAGGTTTGAGGATTATGCTTGTACAGTGATTTTAGCTTGATTCCTATGGCTGGATGCCTTTCCTATTACCAGCCACTGTACAATATGTACTGGTTACACCAACACTACAACCTTTCCAACATATAGTGGATGAATCTTATTGTAGCACCAATACTACCACTTTACAGAGTGCATTAAGCTGATGAAGATGAAGTCTTCACAGCGCTCACAAGATTGATATCTATGATAGAAAAATCAATATTTTAAGCAAATAAATGAGGGACAATCTCTGTGGTCACTCGACTTGCTAAAAAGAGCAGCATATTCTACCATTTTAAAAGGGACACATTAGAAAATTTGGTCCTATGTACACTGACTGTATTAAGACTAGCTGGTTAAAACTGAAATAACTTTGTTCAAATGTCTACTGTATCAGATCTTAATCATGGCTAAACAACAACAGTAACAAATCAATTTCATGAATTTCAAAATCTTATGTTGAAGAAAGCTATTGTACCCTTAAATAACTTTAATAGAATGTTTTATGATTTAATAATTTCTATATTAAAAAGAAATTCATTTATTTCTAACATGTCAGTAAAATTTGCCAAATTAAATGACCCAATTCTTTAGCACATCCTTGACTATTGTGTCAAATTTCTTAAGATTGCAATTCATTGCTCAAGTTGTTTATCAATGATCAATTTTATTTTTCAATATTTTTGTGTATACTGCTGGCCTTAGCTATATTTTCATTTAGTGACTTTAATAATTCTTTGATAGCTGTGTTTCAAGTATTTTCTTTGCATAGGTTTGTGTTAGAAAGAAAGAGACGAAGTGAAAACCATATATACTTGTATTTAAGCAGTGAAAAATGTGACAAAAAAATTGATGGTAAAATGGGGTCGTCTTATATTCTTCAGAGACTTTTACACACTTGGTACTGAGAACAAATAAGCAAATAATACATTTATGGACTGGCTCATATACATATATTACAGGATTGATAGGCAGGTATTAGTTAGCAGTACCACTAAAATAGCACATGATAGGTAAATAGTTAAATAGACGGATAGATAGACAGACAGATGGAAATGTACAAATACATACATATATATATATATACATATGTATGTATAGATAATATGAATTGGCAGAGTTATTAAAATGTTGGTTAGAATGCTTTGTGGTATTCTTTCTGGTTCTATATGATACGGTCTCAAAATGCTCCAAGGTTATCTTTGCCTTTCATTTCTTTCGAAGTCAATAAAAATGTACCAGTCTAGAACCAGGTTTGATTCTTTCTCTCACTTCCTCTCCCTCCCTCTCTTTTTCTCTCCTTCTTTGGAAGAAATCAGCTGTGTCCTAACAAGAGAGGGGATGAGCTCTGCCAGGTTTATAGAGCCCAAGAAATGCTGTGTCATGATGGCACCTCTATGACTCCATCAGGAGTTATGGGTTCATACTTTTCTGCATATGAAACATTGACTGGAGATGCTCATTTGCATATAGTACATGCTTGACTGTCTAAGATTAATTATCAGAAGCACCAACATTGTATAAAGTAGTAGCAGTCGTGTCATGCAAAAATGCATCCAGCACACTCTGATACTTGCCTCTTTCAACTTACAACTTAGCAGGCACTAGCCAAAATAACTATGCTAATGAAAATCATGTACAAGATGAGGTCGCTCCCACACATCTGGCCTCAGAACATAACCTATCCAGCATTAGTTAGCCTGGAATGTACATCTAAAATGATGATGATGATGATATATATATAAAAGAAAATATGCAAAATTATATCTATAGGAGCTACAAAATTTTACAAGATTAATTAATATAAGTTTCTAAAAATGTTTTAACCTATTATATTAAATTCTTTAATTGTTAAGTTTATATCTGAAATTTTGTTATTATATCAATTACAAACTATGAATATCACCTCAAAAATTCATTTCCATTCAGATAGTGTAGAATTCATTATTATTAGCAATGTAATATTTATGCATATCATTTTGCTTAATGATCAGTAATGCTGTTTTCATTCTTGTAATTAGCAAAGCAAAATGATAAATTGTAGCTTTAATGAAGCTATAGTGATGTAAACTATAATAGCGTATACGTTATTTTATTCTCCAATACATAATTAAATTTTTTTTTAAATAAATCTATCTCTATAAAGTTGTTTTAAAAAATAACGATTTATTGCATATTCATATTGCTATGGGATTTAGACATTTTGGACTTCAAATTTCGAACTAGAAAATATTAAATTACACTGAAAGGAATGAATTTCTTTGACTTCCAGAGAAAGATGATCAGTTGGGGTTTTATTTCATTATTGTTGGTAATATTCTCAACGGAGAAATAATCATATTGAAACTGTCAGGAAATGTCAGACAATTACCAAAGAAATCTAAAAGA
>OZ024747.1:70742889-70745389 GCA_964016885.1 Eledone cirrhosa
TTTCTATGTTCTCTAATTTTCCCTTATGTTCTATTTTAGCATGTTGGTGGAGTATTGATGATTCTTTTTCATATTGCAGTTCTCGCCAGTGTTCATTTAACCGTTCTCCTACACTACGAGCTGTCTCACCTATGTACACTATATTCTTATCTTTACATTGTCCTTCAGTACATCTTATGCTATATACTACATTTCTAGTTTTACAGTTAATATGGGGTCTTAGTTTACAGATTATGCATTTCTTATCTATACAGGGAGGTCTTTGAAAAGGGTATGTATTGCTAATAAGTGTTTTTATGGAGGTACCTGGTCTTTCTACTATCTTAATATTAAGCTTATCTTTATCTAGGGCCCTTCTAAATTTGTAAGCTAATTCACCTCTAGGGGTTGTATTGATGAACATTACACTCTGGTATTTATTGCTATCATACCATGAGTTTATTCTATTAACCTTATTCCTAGTTCTTTCTATTCTATTCCAAAATTTGCTCCTATACAAATTCAAACTATATTTCCATTATTTATTTTCAGAATAATTGATTATGAATAATTTTGAACCTCCAAATTTGTGGAAGAGACACGGATTTCTTCTTTGAATCCACGCTGGGAGTACAAATAAGACCAGAAGATCAACTCCCAGAACAACAGGTGACTCACTGTCTCATCCAAAGACGTTCCCAGAGTCATGCAGACAAAGTTTCCAGAAAGGGATAATATAATATAATAATTGTTTGTACTTTTACTTTTGGCACAAGGTCATCAATTACCCCAGTGCATTACTGTTGCTTTATTTTCTCAACCCTGTAAGGATTACAGACAAAGTTTACCTTGGCATGATTTGAACTCAGAACGTAATGGACCATAACTGACATCCTACTGTTACTGCCAATTCACTTCCCTAAAATAATTGTTTCTACTTTTAGTACAAGGCCAGCAAATACCCCAGTGCATTATTGGTGCTTTATTTTATCAATCTCATAAGGATGAAAGGCAAAGCTAACCTTGGTGGACTTTCTACTCAGTGCATAAAGAGATGGTTTTGTCCACTACCTATTTGTTTGTGCCTTCATAGGAATATGGGTTTCTTAACAGGGTTCAAAGCCACAATTTTCTTTTGGTAAAGGGAGGGGCAGTTGTATATCAATACTCGACTGATAATTATTTTATCAGCTCCAAAAGGATAAAAGATTGAATCAACCTTTGAACTTAGAACATAACTAAATACTGCAAAACATTTTATTTGGCTGCATAATGATTCTACCAAACCACCAACTTAGAAAAACATAAAAATAATGAAAGAGAATTTTATGTTGGAATCTTTTTGCATTGGGGAGGAGCACTAACAGCAATGCCAGAAATTCTTGAAATGGAAAATACTTAATTGTTTTTTACATATAATTTCTCTTTTTGGCCAGTCTAGTGTTAAATTCTAAGAAACAGAATATCTTGTAAAACTCAACCTCATTGCTAAATCTCTTATAGACCACCAGCTATTACCATTTTGTTAGATTCAATATTGGTTTATTACACTCACAGGGCCCTTGGATATGTGGCAGAAAATCTAAAGAATTATTTAAGTATGTTTCCATCATTTAAAACATTCATTTTACAAGAATATAACAGTGATTTGTTGGTGTTAGCATTAGAAAAATGCTAGACATTGTATCACAGTTTTGAAATCAGAAACCACATCAAAATTGAAACTCATAAATTCTTAGTTATTTTGCTTTAGCTACATATCTCCCCAAAGAAAAGTAGCATTGCCTAAAAGTATATATTTCTGAAGTTAAAAAAAATAATGAGGATTTTTTTTACATCCACTGAGTGTATTTAGTGAATATTTGCATCGATTTCTAACTCTTTGTTTTGTAATATTTTGTGCTATTATTTATTATTTTATTTTGGTGCGGCAAAGGTGATATATGGCAGGCAGGTTCAGCAATAATCTTGCTTTATGATTAGATTCTCAGAGTCTAAAGATAGCATTGGGAATTTTTACAAACCACTAACATGAATGCTCTAAAGGAAAATAAAACAATTTTTCACAGGAAAATATTATGCTTTACTAAAATGCATTATGCCAAGAATAAAAAGAGAAAAACTACAAACCTGAAATACTAAATATTCATTATCACCATTACCATCACGTCCACCTCCTCTTCCTCCTCATCGTCATTATTATTTTTCCTCGTGTGTGGTATATAGCCATTTCTTTTGATAAAGCTAATAGATAATGACTTTGCTAGATTAGGTCATTGCCTTAATTATGACACATTCTACAAAACTGTACTATGATTACTGACACAAGAAAACATGCTATGAAGTAAACTAGTTGTAAAATATCCAGAATACTAGCTACCATCCAACCAAGCACTCTGAATGAGTGTGTAACATAATCACCAATAACTCTAAAAACAAGGCATTATATATTGTATTTGATTTATTAGTGATTCTGGGAAATTTTAGTAACTCTGTGTCATAGCTATGCTCCAGTAAGGTT
>OZ024747.1:70750389-70780389 GCA_964016885.1 Eledone cirrhosa
AACCATTAAAACAGCAAAAACAACACAAATATCAACTCCAGCACTCAACAGCAATCCCAATAAAATATACAGCAATCAGCACATTTTTTTAGTTGTTTTATTTTTTAAGACTAGGAAGAAATCTTTCCTTGTCTATAATGAACATATCAATCTATCAGCAGAGAGGAAATAATAATACAGTTGAGTTTATGTGAATGAGCTTTGCTGGTGAGAATAAAAACTGATATCCATCACTGATAGTCAATGAGTAGGTTGGGATAAACAGCAGAGAGAAATAATCTAGAACTTATCAATAAAAACAAATGATTCCTGTAGAATATGGCAATAATATGAAGATGGATGTCGAAAAAATACGACCAAGGAAAGGATAATCTAATTTCTTTTTTCCCAAAGGATAATATTCAAGTATTCCTTAGGGTTTCGTTTTTCAACACATCATATACTAAGTCGTTTCCATCAATATTGAATATTTATTTACTCTGAGAAAGCAGCAGCCATATTATTCTATACTAGGTAGAGTTTAACTAGGTATTAAATCAAAGCAATAAGTATATATATTTTAATTGTAGTTTGTGTAGTCTGTAGACACACAAGAGATGTAGTGAAATAACAGGTAAACAGAGAGGAAATTAAATGTGTATACAGTTGATGCACAGGTGTAGTCAACAGTAAGAATACCCAAAAGATAAACTATCAGATCTACAAAAGGAGCACTAAAAGTTGGAGAAAAGTTTTGCTGTCTAGGATATATCATTGGTAGTGAAGGTGGATGTACCAAAAGTGTTATAGCCAGAGAGAGAACAGGGGAAAAGAAGTTCAGGATGGTATTAGTAGTGGAAATAAAGGATATCTCTCTTACAGATGAATGGTAGACTGTATGAAGTCTGTCTGCAAATTGCAATGCTACATATCAGTGAAACATTGACATTGGCTGCAAAAGACTTGCAAAGGCTACAAAGATGTGAAGCAAGTATGCTCTGGTGGATGTGTAATATTAGTCTTCATGAATGATGTAGCATGAGGAATTAGATGATGTTGTGTTGAGTCAGTAGCTGAAAATATTTCTAGTGCTGATGCCATTAAAAATGCACCCAGTACACCCTGTAAGGTGGTTGGTGATAGAAAGTACATCCCACTGTATTTTAGGGAGAGAGGGCTTATAGCATCTCACTTAATATTCTCTGACATACTGAACCATATAAAATGAATATGAAATAAATTATATACATAAAAAAGTGGGAGAGGTGTAGAATAATTGGTATATCTCCATCAAGCTAAGATCACAGTGTAGTATCAATCAGTAGTTGAAACATTTTTAGTTTACTTATGCTCCTTGGTAAACTTAATATGGTGGTTTGGAAGCCTTTAGCAGAGTTCATTATGTTCCAAGCATTCATGTTAGACATCCACTAATCACAGAAGCTCTGAAAAGTTTCATGGGCATTGCTTGTCTTTTTCTGACTGAGCATCTAAGAGAAAGGTATGAGTATCTTTCTACCCTCCTTTTAAATATAGGACCACATGTAAATAGCTACCATGGCTTTGATCCCTGGTTTCCTTCATCAGAGTTAGCCTGTGGGTAAACAAAAACAATGCACCCTATTTGTGAAACTGAATATTATTATCCTCATAAAGTATATTGGATGTTTAATGCAACTTAAACTGATGGAGTTATTCTATTTGCAAGACTTATTTATTGTAGAATTCAATTTCAAAACTACAAACTAATGAAACATTCATTAAAATGCAGTGCCAGTAGCTGCCCAGAATAATGTAATGTACATATTCATGCTTCTTATTTTACAACCTAATATATAGGAATATTAGAAGTTACCTGTCTTTGCCAAGAACATGGTTAAAACCAATGACATTATATAAACCAACAATCCTCTGGGTCTGACTCATTGGCCAGTACCCCTAACAACTCCCCTTTCTCTGTCTCTCATTGTCCAAACTTTGGTGCCAAAATAGCAAACCCTTAAACCATTCAGCTCCTCCGTCACTTTATCTAAGCAGAAGAAAGCAATTAGAATTTAAATGATGTATCATGCAATCAAATTACGGCACATTTTCTCTTATATCTAATTAAGATTGATTGAAACAGCAGAGTAGTCAATCAAAGGAATTATAATTCCAGCCTAGACTCCTTGCAATGTTTGTGTTTTCCAATATGTTAAAATATATTCACAGCATCTTGTTATCTAACAGAAATGGTCAAAGCAAGATTACATTTCTTAATTATTTGTTGTACTGGTCAATTTAATTTACAATTGATTTATGTCTTCCGGCATTGAGAAATGTTGGAAGAAATACTCCAATCCATTACACTATATCGAAAGACATGCTTAGGCAATTTACTTTTGCACCATCAAAGGAAAATTAGAAACTTTAATTCCCTAATTCATTAAATTTACTTATTTTAATGGACAAGTAATAAATTACTTCATCAAATTGGTCTTGGTATTGAAACAAAGTAAACAGAAACTTTGAAAAACAATAAAGTTAAAAGTTGTCTGGCAAACCATTTGTGAGACAGTTGTATATTAATGTGATCTTGATATCAAACATACATATGTCCATACCATCTCAGCTTTGTCTCCTGCACACCACAACTTATCCCTCTTAGATACAGTTTCTTTCTCAACTCGTCTATGCTTGGTCGTTCACGCACATTGACATTGCACATGCAATGGAGCATGCTTGCTTCATTTCTCTCCAGCCGTTGCATATCCTCTGTAGTTGCTGCCCATGTTTCACTACCATGCAGCATCGCACATCTCACACAGGCATCATATAACTGTCCTTTCGTACGCAGGGAAAAACCCTTCTTTGTCAACAAAGGAAGCAGCTCCCTAAACTTCTTCCAACCCATCCTTATTCTATGACCTCAGAACACCCCCACCCCACCCCACCCATGCTAATCTGATCACCTAGGTACTGGAAACTATCAACCACTTCTATAGAACCCACCTGCATTGGAAAAAGGAGGACTATATTGTCACAAGAAAAATAGAATATCACAGGAGTATATTTGAAGGAGATATTCCCCCTTGATGCTATTTATACTATCAGTAAAACTCCCTGTCCTTTATGCTGAGGAAATATGAAGGTTTCCTAATTGGTTCACAGGAGGCTAGAAACACAAACCTAACACAGATTCTTTTTGGATGCCCTGAAACTTTATGCCAAAATATAAACCATATGAAGAAAAACTTTGACCTGATTATGACATTCTTGAAAGTTATCTTAATGGAGTTCGGCCAGAATAAGTGTTTCTATACGATTGTAAAGAGAGGAAAAACTACAAGCCAATCTAGCAACATCTCTATAAATGGCCTAAGTGCTTCACCAGTGTCTGATGAGGACTGCTACAATTACTTAGGGATAGATGAAAATATATCCTGTGATGGAATTTATAACAAGGAACATGTAACCCTAGATTATAAAACCCAAATAAGAAAAATATGGTCTTCAGAACTTTCAGCACACAATAAATCAGTGGCCCACAATGTATTTACTGTGTCTGTACTGACACCAACATTTGGACTACTTGACTGAATGCTAGATGAGATTTGAACCATTGATGTTAAAACCTGAAAAGTTTTAATTGGCACCAGAAATTTCCACATCAACAGTGACATAGACTGCTTTTACCTAAAATGTAAACAGCGAGGTGGGGCTTAACATTAATTCAAACAGCATTTGAGTATTGCATTATATTCTATGACATCTATAAACCACCAAGCATAGAAGCCAATCCATAGAATAAATATAATGAGATTGGGAACGTGCTCCTTGTAAAGTGCTCCCTGCATGATAACCAAAAACTCACACTCTGGAAAATTGTACAGCAATACCACAATGAATCCATGGATGATTATCACCGAAATAGGTATGGCTATATTGCCAGGATGCTTCAAAGTGTGAGTAATATTGATAAAAAAAAGTTCATTGTGGACTGACAAACAGGTTAATAGGTCTCAGTTTGAATGATATGCCTTTTCAATCTACGAATGACATCATGCTAGCGTGGAAGATAGACGTTAAACGATGATGATGATGAACAGGAAATAACAATGAGATACAAGAGGTACAAACGTGATAGAGATGCAGGAAAAACGCCTATATGTGACCCCAGATACAAATACTGTGAAATAAACATTAAAGATGTCACCTACACCATAAGAAGCAGTCCAAAGATGCCATCTAAATACTATCTTCCCATGTGGCATGATGTAGTGACCAAAACACAATATAATCTGGAGAAAGGATAGGTTTGAGAATAAAAATATAAATAGTTACAGTGATGTGGAGTGTATACACATACACAATATGAAATAGCAATGGTGGAATGTTCTAATAAAATGCAAACATAGCAGACCAAATATAGTGTTATGGGGCAAAGAAAAGAAGGCATGCACAGTAATTGAAATAGGCAATCCAACAGATTTCAATATAATGCTAAGGATTAGCAAAAAGGAAAACATTTATGCTAAAGTAATTAGGAATATGCAGATAGTCCCACCAGGCTATAACCTTAGATTTGTACCTGTGATCATTAGGGCTCTAGGATATGTTACTAATTGCTTCAGTACAAATTTTGAGAAACTGGGATTCATAGAACTAGATAGAACACAGCTAGTTAAGAAGTTACAATTAATGGGACTGTAAAAATATGTAAAACAATTTCAGAAATTCAGTATGTAATAACTGCATATACAGAAGCATATGCATGTGTACTCATATAACACAAACACACATACACACATGCAATAACATCAATATTTGCACACAAACACACACACACACACACACACACATATGGATACATATTTACCTAGGTGATGCCTACATTTCAATGAATGGGTCTTGTTTCTGTAATAAGTCACTCAAAAATGTAACTCACTTTAACCCTTTAGCATTTAAACTGGCCATATCCGGCCAAAATTCTCTCACCTCTTTCTGTTCAAACTGGCCATAACCTGCTGCTCATACTTATGTTAAAGTATTGTTCTTAAAATAAATAATATCAAATCTCATAGACTCGAAATTATGTGAGATAATTATGTGAGGTAAAGCCTTTACCATGAAAATACAATAGTAAATATAGAGTAATATAAATGCTAAAGGGTTAAGCTGTAGATATCAACAAATTCATAAGAAGGTTTGTTATTTACAATCTATGATTTATTCAAACAGAGAATCACTTTGTTTCCAGCAGAGAGTATACTTTCTTGAACATTGCGCACCCTCTTTTTATTCTGGCTGCTCTGCTTTCAGAATGCACTTCTCCACTAGTAATTAGATCGCCTAGATAATAATGCTTCTCAACTGCTTCAATAATAGTTTTTAAGGGATTTCTTATATGGTTTAAGATTTAAGACAAAATAGAAAAACTGAAATTTTATAATTGGATTGTTTTTTTAAAGTTACCATATTTCCCGGCGCTGAAGACGCTTCGTCCTCGAGGACACATCCTAATTTTGACAACCAAAAATTAAAAAAAAAATAATAAACAATCTTCAGCCTCCGGGACGCATGGTAGATTTTTGAGACTTATTTTAGGAAAAAAGTAACGTCTTCGATGCCGGGAAATGCAGTAATCAAAGTTTAGAATATATAACATCAAAGCCAGAACACAAAAGCATTGTTAGTTAAATGGTTCTGGAGATAAAACATATAAGATACAATGAAAGTTAAATCAATTCTTATCAAGGTTCAAATAAAGACTGCTTCCTCTTAAAGTAACTATTACAGTACTACTTTCTTATAAAAATAAGACTTGTCCTCAATAGAACTACGGTGACAGTAATATCTGCGTACGCACCCCAATCCGGACTGCCTGGCACTATAAAAGACAGATTCTATGAGACACTGATGCTCACTACCTCCCAAATAACCGACAGTGACTATATAATTATTGCAGGCGACCTAAATGTTGGACAACATTGTGACGGATACGACGAAATCCATGGAGGCTATGGGTTTGGTACTAGAAATGAGGAAGGCTCCAGAATCCTGGAATTCTGTGACGCAAATAACCTAACTATCTGTAACACTAACTTCAAAAAACGTGACAATCACCTGATCACCTATAGATCCGGGGAACACACAAGCCAGGTAGATTATATCCTTACCAGAAGACATGACAGAGTGTCTGTTGTAAACACTAAATCCCTCCCCCATGAAGAATGCACCTCCCAACATAGACTGATAATTAGCGACCTAACAGTCAGGACGAGACGTACTAGACAACAGAAGAGGACTATCCTCAGGAGAAAAATATGGAAGCTAAAGGACCCCACAGCCAGAAATAAATTTAAAAGCATACTACTTGATGCTTTCGACAGTAAGGAAGAGCAATTAGAGTCGTACAATATAGAGGAGCAGTGGGAATTCCTGAAAGCAAACCTGCTGATGGCGGCAGATGAAGTCTGTGGCTGGAGCAGGCCTGTAGGCAGGAGGAGAGTAACATGGTGGTGGAACAGTAAGGTGGAGGGGTGAATTAAGGCCAAAAAGCAGGCTTGGAAAGTATGACGGGATGGGGGAAGTAGAGAAGACTATCAAGTGGCCAGGAGGGAAGCTAGGCGACAAGTGAAATTCACAAGATGGGAAGCAGAGGAAAGAAAGTTCAAGCATGTTCTACAACGCAAGGACCAAAAACGTGAGGTGTTCAGGATTGCTAGGCAATGTGTCAAGGAAAACCGTGATATTGTCGGGGAGAAGTGTGTACTTAATGATGACGGCGTACTTGCCATCACCGACGCAGATAAGAAGGTAGCTTGGAAGTGTCACTACGAAAGGCTACTAAATGAGGAGAATAAATGGGAGAAAGACAGTCTCCCCCACATCGACCCAATAGAGGGCCCAGCAGTGTTTGTCGAGGGTAGTATAATAAGTAAGGCAATCAAGGATATGAAGACGGGTAAGGCAGCTGGGCCTTCGGAAATAGTTGCTGAGATGCTGAAGGCATCTGGCACGGTGGGACACACCATGGTCACCCAGATAGTTAACCAAGTCGTACAGAATGGGGTTGTTCCGAAGGACTGGCGTAGCAGCATCATCGTTAACTGTTATAAGGGTAAAGGAGATGCCCTAGATAGGAGTAACTATAGAGGCATTAAATTAATCGACCAAGTCATGAAGGTCACGGAAAAAGTAATAGCGCAACTAATCAGAGAGAGAATTGACCTAGATGAAATGCAGTTCGGGTTTGTGTCAGGCAAAAGTACCACAGACGCTCTTTTCATTGTACGACAACTACAGGAGAAGTACTTAGCTAAAAGTAAACCACTATACTTAGCTTTTGTCGACTTGGAGAAAGCCTTCGACAGAGTCCCCCGTTCCATTATCTGGTGGGCTCTTAGAAAACTAGGTGTCGACGAATGGCTTGTGAGAGCTATACAAGCCATGTATAAAGAAACAGTCAGCAAGGTTAGAATTAACAACGAATATAGTGAAGAGTTTAGCGTAAAAGTTGGCGTCCATCAGGGCTCTGTTCTCAGCCCCCTACTATTTATTATTGCCCTTCAGGCTATAACAGAGGAGTTCAAGACCGGTTGCCCATGGGAACTCCTATACGCAGACAACCTAACACTCATGGCTGAATCAATGGCCGAGCTAGAGAAGAAATTCCAAACATGGAAGCACGGCCTAGAATCAAAAGGCCTTAAAATTAACCTGGCTAAGACCAAAGTTCTAGTTTGTAGGAAAGAAAATAAGGCGGCGGTCCCTTCCGGGAAGTGGCCATGCTCAGTGTGTAGGAAAGGCGTAGGTAGAAACTCCATTTTGTGTCAGAAATGCAAAGTATGGGTGCATAAAAGATGTAGTGGGATCACAGGTAAGCTAACTAAGAACATAGATCTTTTTACATGTGGCCGATGATCTGGTGCAATAAGTAGCAGCAAGTGCCCACAAAATACTAGCTCTTTCAACTGCGCAGAGGGCTCTATAGAAATAGTGGACAGCTTCCGTTACCTGGGTGACAAAATCAGCAGTGGGGGAGGGTGCTCTGAAAGTACAGTAGCTAGAGTCAGAACTGGATGGAAAAAGTTCAGAGAGCTTATACCACTATTAGCCGCTAAAGGGTTCTCCCTAAAAATGAAAGGCAGGTTGTATGATGCCTGCATACGAACAGCAATGTTGCATGGCAGTGAGACCTGGGCATTGTGTGCAGAGGATATATGCAGACTAGAGAGGAACGAAGCTTGCATGCTCCACTGGATGTGTAATAGTAATATACGTGAACGGCAAAGCATAAACGAACTAAGGAAAAAATTAGAAATAAGAAGGATCAGATGTTGTTTACTCGAGAGAAGGCTACGTTGGTATGGACACATGATGCGCATGAAAGTCGATAGCTGTATAACAAAGTGCAGGGCAATAAAGATAGACGGTAACCACGGAATAGGCAGACCTAGAAAAACCTGGGACGAGCTGATAAACTCAGACCTCACACACTTACACCTCTCCAAGACAATGTCACTGGACCGAGACCTTTGGCGGTACTCAGTAATAGAGAAGACCCGCCTTACCTAAATACATAGTAAAACCTACTACAGTCAGTAGGCATCTCTAACAAAATACACCCCCGTCCCACCACCCCCACCCCATCCACACCGCCCCCTTCTACGTAAAGTTATGTTGGTGCCACACCATCCAGGCCGAAACAAATGAGATCGTGTAGGTGTCACGACAAAAAAACACACAGTCCACGCTGTAATGTGGCCGTGTAGGCAACACGGTAAAAACCTCCCAGACCCACACTGTAAACGTGGTTGGTGTTAGGAAGGGCATCCAGCTGTAGAAAACCTGCCAGACAGTCCTATGCGAGCAAGACAATCACTCTTGTCTCAAGTGCGAAAACCCCCATCCAAACCCATGCAAGCGTGGAACACGGACGTTAAACGTTGATGATGATGATGATAGGCTAATATTCACTATTTGAGAAATATGATACACTTCTTGACCACATCCTAATTAAGTAACTAATCAACATCCTTTTATATCATGTTATGACCATTTTTGCATATTTATGACATACACACTCAACCCTCACTGAAAATGTTGCTTTAGCTTTAAGGTGCCCAAGAGTGTGTAACTGTCATTCATTACTCTACGATACTTCAGTACTGCAAAACTGAATGCTCCTTTCTTATTTCATAGTGCTGAAGAAATCATTATATAACCACTCCAGTGTAATTCTAGCTTTAATTGCTAGATGAAGATTAGATTCTCAATGCTAATTCAATGATCCAAGAAGATTACAAGACTAACCTCCACCACAAATAGTGTAGTGAAAATGCATTAGCCATTAGTTCACTATGCTGTTACTAGGACACCATTTAGTCATGTTTGATTTCACTATGGTTATGTAATACTCACTTCATATATTGGTTATATATTTCTTGAGAAATAATTGATACACATAAGGAATCAAAACTCAGTAAGAGAAGGGACACAGGATTTAAGTGCACAAAATGTGAGGTTCAGAGTAAAACCAAACTATATGTTATTGGTAAAAGCAAACATCCAAACATATTAAAATGGCAAAAGGGCCTTTTATAAATTAGCAGTTCATATTACTATCACATCAAAAAGCTTACTGATATCATAAGTTAATCTGAATATTTTGATTGGTTGATGATGTTTATTTTGTGAATAAAGTACGTTGTAACGATATCAGGTTAGAAATAAAAGTTTAGGAAGAACATATGCTAGATGTAAAACTGAAAAACAATATTTAGAAATTCAACTTTAGCTGATAATCTTCAGGCCTTAACTTCAATCAAAATATATATTTTGCCCCTAATCATAGTGTCTTTAATCTGTTTCCTACAATTAAATACCATTGCCTACATCTTGAAAAGTCTACTAAAATTGTAGCCAGAAAATACTGAAAGCATTTTATAGCCTTAAGCTAAATGTTAAAATTCCTCAACTTCAAAGCAGATAAATTATATAGCATAGAGTATTTTACATCTGGGGCAATATAAGATGTGTAATGTTCTATGAAATGATTGATTTATTGAGGAAACTTCAAATTGCTCAACTGCAAACTTAAATTCACCCTTGTGAGATTGTTAATTCCCTAAAATGTCTTTTTTCCTTCCACCCCTCTCTCTCTCTCTCTTTATATATATATTTATATTGATAGATAGATATCTTTTGTTGCTGGGGCATGTTCCATGAGGTGATTTTAGATCTTTTAAAACTTGGCAACGCTTGTCTTTCTTCAAGTAATTTTTCCTGAGAATCCCCAATGACAGTGTCAACCAAACATCAATGCTATTGAATTTAGGGAATTGATGAAAAACATCATCAATACCTACTAAAATCATTAGAAGGGACATAAATCTAAGTTTAGAAACAATGTGATGTTAGAAGTTTCTTACAAAAATTTATCTTTATATCTTTAAAATCTATTCTGCTAGTGCTTATGAGAAGAAGAGTAAAATAATTCTGAAGGGAATTATACCATCTTACAATACCTATATACAGCTACATTAGCTGGGCTTTTGAAACCTTTTATGACTGCATTTTATATGAAATGAAATCTATTTTGATTAATTAATTGTTTCTACTTTAGGCACAAGGCCAGCAAATATCCAGTTCATTACTGGTACTTTATTTTATCGACCCCGTAAGGATGAAAGGCAAAGTCAACCTCGGCGGGATTTGATTAATTTTTGATTAATTAATGAAGAAGTTTTAGGGATTTACTAAAATTATTAATTATTTCATTACTAAGATTGTAACTTTATGTAAGGTTCTCATATAAAATTATGTTGGAAGATTTTAATTGAAATTGGAAATCTTTAAAGTGGATAGTATTATTTCAGTACCAGTAATGCACTGGGTAATTGCTGGCCTTGTGCCTAAAGTAGAAACAATTATTTCATAGAACCGGGGCCAGTTTTGGCCAGGCTGGTAACTAAACGGTTAGGATATATTTTTGCTAGAACAACACAACTGAGGTAGTAAAATCTAAATTGTAGAATTCCTTACGAAGTAAATTAAAAAATTCAGATTTCTTATATGTTTAAATGATAGCTATTATGATTGAACTCCATATTAAAACCATTCAGACATTCAGATACTTATCTGTAATTATTTTAATGCACAAACACACACATGTGTATGTCTACACACACATACACCTGTATCCCTGTGAATGCACTTGTGTATTGTGTATGTTAGTATGTGTATTTGACAGGGATATCTGGTTATTGGTATGTATTGTGTGGTTGCAAGTATTGGTGTACATATGTGTATGGAAGGAGTGGGGTAGGTTTTCATATCTAATATTGTCCAAGTTGGATTCGCAATTTCTGGCCATGGACTGTAGCACTCAAAATTTATAAATGGAGAGAGAATAACCAAGTTATACTTAAAACAGAATTTTAATTATACATATGTTTCAATGTATAATAGTGGACCATACCACAATATATACAAGGTTGAGTTTAGGCTTTATATACTGTAGACATCGCTCTACTTATCTTCAGTAATTTATATATTGTTGTAAGTTTCAAGAGTAATACATACAAGAGATAACTTCATACCATATATATATAACAATATATACATTCTTGAAGGTATGTAGAGTGACAGACAAATACCTCGTATATATATTGAGTATGGCCACAATATATTGAAATTTTAATTCTACATGAAACATATGTAGATTTAAAATTATGTTTTAAGTATAACTTGGTTATTCTCTCTCCATTTATATATGTATGTATACATATATATATATATATATATCATCATCACTGATTAATATGTATTTGCCATGCTTACATACGTTAGACAATATATATATGGTTAACAACAAACAACAACTTTTTCTCTATCCCTCTTATGTTATTTAATGAGTTTTCTCCTATTTAAGGCTGTAGGTTAAAAATTGAGGGAGACTTTTTGCTATTTCTTCTAGGCTGAATAGATGTACGATCAATGTAGCTGTAATAATAGCCTCAAATTTGCAATATTTCAGTTATATTCACATTACATATGCAAAGCAGAAATCTGCCTCTTTACCCCTGATTATAGCTTCGAGAAAGGTTGATTCTATCAGGTTGACTTGACACTACATGAAGATGACGTTTGTGAGTCAGTGGATTATAGGTATGTCTCACATTACTTGAATCTAAGCTTTAGTATGCACCATATTTATTATCTGTGTCCAGAAGTACAGGATTCAATGAACACCAAGAGATTTGAAATTGTAAAAATGCATGAATATATTTCAAGCATTGAAACTTATCTAAATTCTGAGTGAAAAATTATGTACAAGCATTGCATATATACATAATCCATGGTTTAGTGGAAAATATCATAAACTTATTTTATTTCTATCACAAAAATAAACTTAAATCACCAGAATATATCAGCAATGTGCAAAGAAATCTATTATTTCTTTTAAATGTCCTTTAGGTTTTGTATTGTCTTTGATCATTATTTCAAGGTTAAAATCATCTGAGCCTTATATCAGAATATCTCAAAGTCCAACCAACTATTCTTTATTTTTCTTTCTTTACATTTCCATGCATTGTAATCTTTGTTTTACAAATTGCTTTGTGCCTTTGAGAGATTTGGATTAAAACATTGAGAAGGAATTGTTGTATATCGATTTTGAAGACCTTCAGATATTTCTGCATTTCTTTTCTCATTTTTCCAATTATGGTTTTCCTCAAAAGAAACACTTCCTCATATTTTCTGCATTTACTCTTGGTGGGGTTGTTTATTATCTGAGGATCTTTCACAACATGAACTGCTGGCATCTAATCCTCAGGGTTGAAGAATGAATGCACAAACAAAATGTTCAGGGATTTGTATTTCTGCTTTCTCCTGCCAAAGAATGTAAAAAGGTCAAAGAAAGCAAACCTCCTTAATTGGCATTTAGAAACAGTGGAGAGGAAAAACAGATAAAAATCATGGATATCAGGCCATAGCCTTTTCTATCTTTATTACAAAGATAATCTCAGTTTCTTCAATCTTTACTAGCCCCAGCTTAACCTCATTCTAAACCTTCAACTAAATATTCCATTTCTTTTCTTGTAATCAAAATATTTCTGGAGACCCTTGACCAATTTTTTACCAAATTATATACTTCTGTGTTTCTATTCCCACTATGCTATCTCCTATATTATCCCTCTACCTCACAAATATATGAGCAAAGCACCTATAATTTATTTAAATTAATCCTTATTTTTTAATTCACGAAAGAAATACCATGCTCATTTTGGAAATAGACTTATAAGGAAAATATCATCACCACCACCACCACCACCATCATCATCATCATTTAATGGTTATTTTCCATCCTTAAATGTGTGAGATGGGTTGTTACATATTGAAACTAGATACAACCACATCTTGCCCATATGCTCTATTTTGGGACTTGGTTTCTATAGCTAGATGCCCTTTTCAATGCCAACTACTTTATAATGTACTCGGAGCCTTTTATTGTGCCTCCAGCACTACCACATTACAGGGTTGATTGAGTACATTTTTCATAGCATCAGTGCTATCCCTTTACAAGGTGAACAATGTGATTTTTTATGGCATCAGTAATACCAGTTATATATATGGCTAAATGAATACACACATACTTTTTTTTCAAAAATATGCTTTGCGTTCTTTCCTCTTCTCACTCTCAATCTTTCTATTTCATCTTTTATTTGACATTTTATCTTCCAATGAAGGAATAATGTCTGAAATGTGAAGATACTTTTCTTACTATATCAAGTGCTTAATTAACATATTTCTTCATTGTACTGTGTTGTTTGCTTTGTCGTTTCTGTTTACTTTTTACATGCACACACATATATATCATCATCGTTTTTACATCTGCTTTTCCATGTTTACATGGGTTGGTTGGGTCCTTCTCAGCATGGCATCTCTCTACTTGTCACATTTCTTCATCATCTCCACAGCCACTCTTAGCAATTTGAAGTCAGCTTTCACAATCTCTGCTCAAGTCTTTGTTGGTTAACCTCTCTTGTGGCTTCCTTCCACTGGGATTTCCTGGCATTTCTTCACCCATCTGTCATTGTCAATGTGCATCACACTTCCATACCAACGCAGTCTTCTCTCCTGTACACCACCTCAAAATCCTCTTAAACCTAGCTTCTCCTTCAGCTCATCCAAGCTCTGACTTGTTCTCACACTTACTTGCACATCCAAAGAAGCAATGTTGCTTCATTTCTTTTCAGGCTACACATGTCCTCTGCAGTCACAGCCCATGTTTCACTACCATGCAGCATCACACTTTCCATACAGGCATCCTACAGCCGTCGTTCTGTATGATGCCTATGAGCAAAGTATGATGTACTATGGAGGTAACTGTATTTAATTATTGCAGAGATGTGTGATATCTCATTCACTGTAGCAAAATATTTACAATTTGTTTGTCTTTCTAAGAAGTCTGAGAACTGATCTGCACTAGAAAAAAAAATGTTTAATATATTTAACAGGCACATGTGATTTTCTTGGAAAATGATTTAAAGACTTACTGAAATAGCCAGGATATGCTCTTGTATGACTCACAGAAGTTAAAAACATTTTAATCTCTAAGACCAAAGAAACAGCAAACCCTAAAAACTAGAAACTGGTGACCTGTCTGTCTACAGTATATAAAGCCTAAACTCAAGTAATATCACAAAGAATAAATGTTCAGCTGAAAATTAAAATCATTTATAAAAAATGGCAAAGAAAGCTGTCAAGACACATATTGTTGTAAAGATCAATTACTGATTCACAAAACCAAAAGTGAAGACAAGAAAATTCGAAATAAAGGACTGATCATAACATTGATAGATTCCTCGAATCACCATTAACATTAAAATGTTATGAATAAATGTTAAATAATTCTATATGTATATATTTATTTAGATTTTGTATTTTACCTCAAATATGAGGACATATGGGTCTTCAATAAATAGAATATTATTATGAAATATCAACTGTAAGACTATAAAAATATCAATAAAAAAAGAAAAAATGGAAACTGATATAAATAACAAAAAAATGAGAAACAATATAAAACTTGTTTTGTCTGCCAAAAGGCCAAAAGCCAGGAAGCAAGCTGAAGTAACAGAAAGCTGTAAGGTAGAAGAAAAAACAACAGAAACTATTAAAAAACACTGAAAACGCTACTAAAAATGGGATTACAAAACATCATCTTAAGACATTGGCAGAAAAGCCTTTACATGGCTAAAATCTGATGAGACTTAAACCAGTAGTGGATAAAGAAAATCTCAGCTCTGACTGAGAAACACAATAATGAAAGCTAAGACCAAAGGATTTTTCTTTTTATTGCAGTATAAAACTAAGCTTTGCTATCAGAAACTAACCAAAACAAAACAAAATACAAAAAGTATTTACATAATATATGAAGGTTGTGAAGAAACAATAAATCACATTGTTTCTGGCTAGCCTGCTTGAAAAAAGGTGTGTGTGTGTGAATATATATATATATATATGTATATGTTTATTTATGTATATATATATATATATTTATGTATGTATATATATATATATATATATATATATATGTAGATAGAAATAGATACATATATATATGTTTACATGTCTATATACTCTATGTGTAATGCACATATTCACACCAACTCAGTTAGTCCTGTACTGTATATATATATACAGATATTTATTTTGTGTTGATAGTGCAAATGACTCTTTATATAGTCATTATTTGTTCTATAGAATTAATTGATATATTATGAGGTTAGAATTGTATTAGTGTAAGGGGTGTTGAATTGATGTAGGATATTGAGGTACTGTTCTTAGGTTATAGCAGGCATGGGCAACCTTTTTTGAGAAGTGGGCCGCTTGAGATATATATGCATATATGTATACATATATGCATATATAATATATAAGAACAAAAGATGGTTAAAAGAGTTCCATGTATTTTATTATGCACATTTCAAAAACAAATATCATCATGCAATAATATTTGTGTTTTCATCAGATAAAACAGGAAGACATGATATGAAGGTTAAAAACACTTGTGGATAGTGCAGTTTTAAATCAACATATGAGAAGTAGTTTTAGATTGATGTGTGATATTGGGAAAAAAATATTTTATTTTGAGGGGGGGTGGGGTGGAAAGGATGAAAAAGAGGAGGAGATGAGAGTAAACAATGGAGAGGGAGGAGTATAATGAGGAAGGATGAGATAGGAGGAGAGATGGGTGATAGAGAGAGAGAGATAGCTTTTATAACTGAGAAAGATATATTGTTTTACATAGAGAGGTTGAAAACCGTTGGAAGATAATGTATAAATTAAAAGAATTTGAAAATTAACGAAGAGAAAAATAATGTAAAGTTAAGGTTTGTATATTGAGGGGTTTAATAATATGTGCGATGGAAAGAAAATGTTAATATGTATTAAGAATAATATTTAAGGGTTTAATAACATGTGCGATGGAAAGAAAAAGTTAATATGTATTAAGAATGATATTTAAGGGTTTAATAATATGTGCGATGGAAAGAAAATGTTGATATGTATTATTAAAAAGAACAACAGGTAATTTAAGTAAGGATATATTGTGAGATGAGCATGAATGAGTTAGATGAAAGGGAGAAAAGAATAATGAATTGAGGATGAATAATCTAACGTCAAAAAAGTGTTTATGTTTACGAAGGATTTTTACAAGGTGATATAGGGTAAGAATGTATTGTATTATGTAATAATTGATTCTATGTTAGGCAACAGTGAGAAAAGGTACAGATTAGGGGTTAGACATTAAAAGAAAAATAGGAGCGATATAGAATGAGTAACAAGTATTATATAATGTATAATAAAACCTTTGAAATAAGGTAGAAAGATGGGTATATTTTTAAAGAAGTGTATATATATATATATGTGCCTTTGAGAAAAAGATTCTAAATTGATAAAGATTTGGATATTAGCTGTATACTTTGTGGAATGTTTTGTGGAATTTATGCAAGCAGATAGAAAACCAGTCAGTGCGTCTATTTATTATAGAATCTAAATTAGATATAATGGTAAATTTTTCATTTAGACAGAGATTGCAAATCTTGGATAGAGAACTGTTCAAGTATGGAGACGCAGAATAAACCTTCTTCCAAAAGATGCTATATTTAATATTTTTGTCTTTCAAGGACCATATGAGTTCTGAGAGAGCCGTGTTGGTTCTTTTAAGTTTGTATTTAAAAGACGAATGATGGTTATGAAGACGAGCTTTAAAAGAGGTGGAAGTGGAGCCAAAATAGGTGAAGGAATTGGTGTCAGTTATAACTTTACATTCGTAAATTAAGTTTTTATCAAGACAATGGTTGTTGAGAGGACATTTATTTTTAACAGGGCAATTGCAATTGCGATTAGAGAGATTATTAACGAGTGACCTAGTGTTATCTATAGAATGAATTGGATTGGAGAAGTTATTTGCGATAGGAATAATAGTTTCTTGATTTAGAATGGGATTAAGAACATTTAGCAAAGTTGTGTTTGACGTTGTATTTGGGTTTGCAGAAATTAGCCTAGGGTTTACAATGACGTCGGGAGTACTATTACTATTATTATGATATTCAGTGTTGGAAGGAAGAGATTTAGTATTTAGTATTTTATTGTTGTGTTTAGAGATAATGTTGGAAATGTTGGAGGATGTAGAATAGGAAAATTTTATAGTGTGTTTGTTAAATATTTTACTATAGATATGTGAGGGAGGGAAGCATTTATTTAAGGCACTAAAGAATAATTTAGGAATATTATTATTAATAGAGATGGAGAAAGGAGCATTATACCAGATTATGTTTTTGTATCTAGGTCTTTTATTAAAGTTATTGGAATGATCATGATTAATTATTCTACTGTAAGTTCTTCTAGAATTTGATTCTTTACTATATTTGATTTTATCAGGATAGCCGGCTTTAGAAAGCGCGTTATTATAGTAATTGGCGTTAGCATCAAAGATGTTTTTATTAGAAGATAGGTTAGATATTATTTTTCCAATATTACTAACTATAGCATTCTTGATATTAGTAGGATGGTTAGATTTAAAGTTAACATAATTTAGGTTCTCATTGTTTTTATGGTAAGGGTAATATAGGCCAGTGTCAAGATTAAGAGATACATCCAAGAAACTAGTTTGATGCTGTTATCAAATTCAATTTTTAGGTTATGTTGGTTAAAGAGATTACGTATATTGTTCTTAATAATATTAAGGTTAACTATGTTGCAATTTAAGATAGTAAAGAGTCCATCGTCACGATAAATTCCACCGCGAAGTTGAGGAATTTTCCGACTTAAAGAGTTCAAAATAAAGATACCAATTAAATCTGTCAATTGGGATGAATCGGATGCTTCCATTGTGATGTCGAAGTTGTTAGAGGTATCGGCTCTGGTCCAATATTCGTTGATGAACTCTAGGATGGTTTTACGTGCGGTGAGAATGATGTGAAGTTCATCTGTGGTGATGTCAGAATATTTAAGTGCGAAAGATAGAGCATTATTGAGAAGTGAAGGCGAAATAGAAGAATAGTAGCTGGCAATATCAAATTGAACAAATTTTAGTTTGTTTTTATTATTCAATTTGTTGAACCAGCTAATCACTTCAGAAGTACCAAACCATAAATTTAGGTTCAAAGAAGAGCAATTAGAACGAATCTGTGGGATAATTCTATCCAAGATGGCTTTACTAACAACCCCCAGATCTGATTTAGAGGGGGCGATTAATCTAACAGGTAGTTCAGTGCGAAAATTGTTTTTGTGATCCTTGAGATTTATCCTCGGAGTTCTTGAGAGGAATGGTTCGGTCTTTTTTTCAATGCCAAGTTTTGACATAATCTCAGAGGCTTCAAAGTTTATGTATTCTAAATTATCATGGTTGGTTTTATGATATTTTTTCCTAACTTCCGTTAGGATAAGGTTTTTATAATTATCCTTGGAAATACCATATAAGTTATTGGTTTTGTCAGAGTGGACTAAAACATTTTTTGAGGAATTTAGGTTTGAAATTGTGTTCTTGAGATTTACAAGGTGTTCTTGTCCTTTGTAAGGGTATCTCTTGAATTTAAGATTTTTTATATATTATGTATACTCCAGTCCTACAAACTGTAGAGTGCTTCTTATCCGATATCTGCATTGCTTTATTGTACTACAATAAAACTCACCTCCTACATATGCATATATATATATATATATATATATATATATATATATATATATATATATATGTATGCATATATATATATATATATATATATATATGCATATATATATATATATATATATATGCATATATATATATATATATGCATATATATATATATATGCATATATATATATATATATATGCATATATATATATATATATGCATATATATATATATATGCATATATATATATATATGCATATATATATATATATATATATGCATATATATATATATATATATATGCATATATATATATATATATGCATATATATATATATATGCATATATATATATATATATGCATATATATATATATATATATGCATATATATATATATATGCATATATATATATATATATGCATATATATATATATATATATATATATATATATATGCATATATATATATATATATATATATATATATATATATATATATATGCATATATATATATATATATATATATGCATATATATATATATATGCATATATATATATATATATATATATATATATATATGCATATATATATATATATATATATATATATATATATGCATATATATATATATATATATGCATATATATATATATATATATATATATATGCATATATATATATATATATATATGCATATATATATATATATATATATATATATATATATATATATATATGCATATATATATATATATTTATGCATATATATATATATATATGCATATATATATATATATATATATATGCATATATATATATATATATATATATGCATATATATATATATATATATATATATATATGCATATATATATATATATATATATATATATATGCATATATATATATATATATATATATATATATATATATATATATATATATGCATATATATATATATATATGCATATATATATATATATATATATATATATATGCATATATATATATATATATATATATATATATGCATATATATACATATATATATATATATATATATATATGCATATATATATATATATGCATATATATATATATATGGTTATACTTTGGGAGGGTCATGTTGCCAATAAGAAACACACGCACCAGTTGCTTTCACTTCAATTTATTATGTATTTATAAATTTACAAATCTATAAATTTATAAATTTCTGGTTGGTTGGTTGGTTCCACAACCAGATAGTTGTTTATATATAGTCATAGTCCTTTCGTCACACACTCTGTGACCTCTTCAGTGACTGGGGATTCCTTTCTTTGTTTCTGTGCCTTTCCTTTCTTCTGTCCTACGCCATTTTGTTTCTGTGTGTGTGTTGTGTGCTCAGTTTGCGCATGCGCCTCACCCGGGTGTCTGTGTGTGTTTGTGTTCATTTATCTATTTGTTTATTTATTTACATGTTGTTGGTTGGTTGTTTGTTCTTTGTGTGTGTGTGTTTTCATTTTGTCCTTAATTGTAAGTTGTGATGTTGCTGTTCCACTCATATTTTCTATTTAATTTTGGTTGTAATTCTTTTAGCATAAAAGAATTACAACCAAAATTAAATAGAAAATATGAGTGGAACAGCAACATCACAACTTACAATTAAGGACAAAATGAAAACACACACACATAGAACAAACAACCAACCAACAACATGTAAATAAATAAACAAATAGATAAATGAACACAAACACACACAGACACCCGGATGTGGCGCATGCGCAAACTGAGCACACAACACACACACACAGACCCTCCCAAAGTATAACAATATCGGTTTCAACACACGATTTCAGATAAAGAATCTTGCTAATCAAATTCAGAAACGAAATATATATATATGCATATATATATATATATATATATATATATATATATATATATATATATATATGCATATATATATATATATATATATGCATATATATATATATATATATATGCATATATATATATATATATATATGCATATATATATATATATATATATATATATATATATATATATATATATATATATATATATATATATATATATATATATGCATATATATATATATATATATATATATATATATGCATATATATATATATATATATATATATATATATATATATATATATATGCATATATATATATATATATATATATATATATATATGCATATATATATATATATATATATATATGCATATATATATATATATATATATGCATATATATATATATATATATATATATGCATATATATATATATATATATATATGCATATATATATATATATATATATATATGCATATATATATATATATGCATATATATATATATATATATGCATATATATATATATGCATATATTTATATATATATATATATCCCTATATATGCATATATATATATATGCATATATATATATATATATATATATATATATATATATGCATATATATATATATATATATATATATATATATATATATATATATATGCATATATATATATATATATATATGCATATATATATATATATATAAATGCATATATATATATATATATATATGCATATATATATATATATATATATATGCATATATATATATATATATATATATATATATATATATATATATATATGCATATATATATATATATATATATATATATATATATGCATATATATATATATATATATATATATGCATATATATATATATATATATATATGCATATATATATATATATATATATATATGCATATATATATATATATATATATATGCATATATATGCATATATATATATATATATATATATATATGCATATATATATATATATGCATATATATATATATATATATGCATATATATATATATGCATATATTTATATATATATATATATCCCTATATATGCATATATATATATATGCATATATATATATATATATATATATATATATATACATATATATATATATATATATATATATATATATATATATATATATATATATATATATATATATATATATGCATATATAGAGATATATTTGATATATCTCATATGAAATAATACAGCCAACTTTCCACGCAATACAATTAGTTACCACCCCGAACGTCTAATTAGGGATATACTCAGTTATTTCCTAATGTTTGTTGAGTGAGTTGGGATTTGGCCGGAGTATCGCTATTAGCTTTCTCCGATTATGTATTTATATATATATATATATATATATACAT
The DNA here is from genome assembly GCA_964016885.1 of Eledone cirrhosa. Classification (NCBI taxonomy): domain Eukaryota; kingdom Metazoa; phylum Mollusca; class Cephalopoda; order Octopoda; family Eledonidae; genus Eledone; species Eledone cirrhosa. The sequence goes on from OZ024747.1 coordinate 70,772,823, forward strand.
CATCATCATCATCATCATCATTTTACGTCCGCTTTTCCCTGCTTGCAAGGAGAGGACGGGTCTTATTCAGCACAGCATCTCTCCACTTGTCACGGTCGTTCGTCATCTCCACCCTGAACTTCAGCGATCTGGCGTCTGTTCTCACCACCTCCGCCCATGGTTTTTGTGGTCTACCTCTACCACGTCTTCCTTCAACTGGCATTTCCTGGTACTTCTTCACCCATCAGTCAACCTCCATGCACATCACATGTCCATACCAACGCAACCTCCTCTCCCGTACACTACATTCTATCCCTCTCAGATACAGTTTATCTCTCAACACATACATGCTGGGTCGTTCACGTACATTTACACTGCACATCCTACGGAGCATGCTTGCCTCATTGCTCTCCAGCCATCGCATATCCTCTGCAGTTGCTGCTCATGTCTCACTACCATGCAGCATCGCGCTCCTTACACAGGCATCATATAGCTTTTCATATACAGGGAGAAACCCTTCATCGTCAGCAGAGGAAGCAACTCCCTAAACTTCTTCCAACCCATCCTTATTCTAGATACTATGGCCTCGGACCCCCCCTCCATGCTAATCTGATCTCCTAGGTACCGGAAGCTATCCACCACTTCTATAGCACCCGCCTGCATTTGAAAAATGTGTCTATCAATGCGACTTCTACGTCTAATTTCCCTGTACATCTACTGCATATGTATTCTCCCTACCTGTTAGTTTGCCTGCTATCCCACTACATCTCTTGTGTACCCAGGATCTGCATTGTGTGCATTTTATAGAATTTATGCCAGTTCCTATATATGCATATATATATATATATGCATACATGCATATGTATATATATATATATATATATATATATATATATATATATATATATATATATATATATATATATATATTTATATATATATATATAAACATAAATGTGTGAGTGTGTATTTCAATACTTACAATGCATGGAACTATTTCCTAACCTTCGCATCAAACATGCATAAAACTGGTGAAACTTAATTAAAAGAAAACATTACTTTATTGGAAAAGAGCTGACATCGTTGAAAAACAGTGAAACCTACAGATTTTATTAGTCAAGACTTAAGGATGTGAAAGAACAAATCTCTAAAAGATCTAGCTGATTTTTGGAATAGTTCCAGTAACCAGTTCACTGAAGCTAGCTTAAAAACTGATGGCTTTCGTTTGGGTTATTTGATATGGTAAACTACCTCAGCACATAGAGTTATCAGTTTTGATCCATCTGAAGAGGGGCCAACTTGGAATTGCATTTTTTTATATTTATTTTATATCAGCTTTTATATCATTGCAGTTCTGTATTATTTTATTGCATCGATATATGAACGTACTTGTATTACATACACACACACGCGCGCACACTCACGTACACACACACACACACAAACACACACACACATACATATATATACATGCATACAAGATGAGCAGCTTAGTTCTTGCCACACACATTTATAGAATCATAATCGAATATGGCCATATGCACCCCCCCCACATATAGATAGACTCACTATCATTACCTTTATCATTCAATCATTATTTTATATGTTCATCTGGATGGTTGAAACGAATTATTCCTGCTCCAAAGAAATAGTATTTAGATAGCAAACTGTTATGGAATACATATTTTGAAATGATTTGGTCTTATAGTGAGATTTGAAATTATACAGCAGATACAATGCTTTTCTTTATTTTAATGATTAAATGCACTTCAGGCAGTCTACAGTACACACACACACACACACACACACACACACACACACACACACAGGTGCCTGTGGATGTTTATTCAATGTCTAGGATGTATTGTGCCTGAAAATAAGATGGGATGGTCAACATTGGAATGTCTTTGATTCGAAGTTTGTCCAATTAGAACTGACCTGCTGCTAAGGAAAAGAACGCAACAACAATAAGAGAGAACTCTCTATACATTCTTTCGACCTCTTATATTTAGCAGGCAAATCTTTCTTAGACTACACCATATCCTACTAAAGTCTTTGTTACCACAGATTTATTCAGTTGAGCGTTGTTTCAGCAAATAGCACTCATAAAGATTTACCTGAGAATCATGATGAACCACAAAAAACTAACAACTCTCTACCTACTTGATATAGGGGGCAGTGTTCCAAAATTGATGCAGTTTGATGGATTCAGTAAAGATTTTTCAGTGTAGAATGAAAGAATTTTGTAGGTATTCTACTGGTATATGTAGTTGTAAGTAGGCATAACATACTCTAATTTGTTTAGATAAAGTTTTGCATTGACAGTTGCATTTAAACTTTCTATGGTGGATTTGGTACATTTTGGCCTAAGCTTTTTGTACATTTGCTAATATGTTTGTGTCAGCCATGGATCTATCATTTAATATATATACATTATATATATTTCCATTTAACATTTAGGCATTTATGTATATTTCCATGTTGTATTTATGTATAACTCGTCAGTTTTTTGCATTTATATATTTTTCATTATTAAGCTGGTTTAAAAGATAACGTATCAAAGTTTCTTACATACAATTAGAATAGAAGAGTTTTAGGTTAATACGAACATTTTAAAATAAACAGCTTAGTATAATAAAAGGTGAGGTAGTATCAAAGAAACAGAGGCAGTTTCTGTCAGTTTCGTGTCGAAAGGGTTTAGCAAAGAAAGTGAATATTTCATAATGTTATCCTGGATAAACATGTATGGAATAGGGGTCAAGTCTAGACTGTGTTTCATTATAGTTCTTATTGTTCAAGGCTGGCATAACGTTAAACAGCAGTGCAACAACTGTATGCTACTATTAAAACACACACACATATATATATATATAAATTAAATTCTATCATTTATTAATGTTCCTACAATTTTGATGCCTCTTGTATGCTGGAGGTGTTTTCAATATTGGGCAATGAAACCTTAGGTAGAGCTTTTCTTCTGTGTATAAACGTTAATAAATAGTATAATATATTTGCTCTCTTTCTGATTGAGCATTATTTTCCGTTTTCATTTCACACCTATGGATATTGCTACATATTCACACACACATATATAAATATATATATATATATATCTGTTCATATTTCTTGTTGCAACAAGAAATATGAACAGACCTTTTCAACACTTAATTTTAAATGTTTTATTCTTTTTAATTCTCTTTTAATTGTAATATTCAACATTTGATAAGATGGTTTACACTGATACATCGAAACCGATTATATTTCATATATTTTACATTATATAACTCCTATTTTTTTAAAAGAATTAATCCACTCATTTTTTCAATAATGTCACTTTGACGAATCAAAGAAGAAAAAAAGAAAAACAGATCCTTAAATATATTTTCCGTGGTATTTCTAATTCCACTTTTCTCTCTCTCTCTCCCTATATATATATATATATATATATATATACACACATATATATATATATATATATGTATATATATATTAGAAAAGGGAAGTAAGGTTCTATACAAAACAGTGGTTATAGAGAAAAGGTGAAGGTGAAAATAGCACAGAAGATATATTTTAGGGTCTGTTTTTCATTTTTTTTCTTTTTTTTCCTTTCTTTGATTTGTCATTTCTTTGAAGTGACATTATTGTAAAAATGAGAGGGATAATTCTTTTAAAAAAGAATTTTATAATGTATACCTTATATACATTATAAAACTCTTTTTTAAAAGAATTGTCCCTCTCATTTTTTCAATACCGTCACTTTAATGAATCAAAGAAAGGAAAAGAAAAGGAAAAAAAAAAAGAAAAACAGACCCTAAAATATATTTTCTGTGCTATTTCCACCTTCACCTTCTCTCTCTCTCTCTCCCTCTTTCTCTCTCTCTCTATATATATATTTTCGAAATATTTACTTCTGCGTTCACAGATTGATTTTTATTAGTTTCAGAAAATCCCGTTAGGGTTGAAAGGAGCGATTCTTTGCTTAAACTTTTATTTTAATAAATATTTGCTCTAGGGTTCTTATATATTTGATATATATTTATCCTTATCGAGCCCTCTTTGGATTTTAGTCTTCACATTTATTATTATTACTATATATATATATATATATATATATATATATATATTATTAGGGTAAACATTGATGCAATTCAATTCAAGCACTCAACGTATATATATATATATATATATAAGTGGTTATACAACAGTTAGTTCACCATACCGAGAACAATTGTTTCACCTTAGCGGATCTTCAGCTCGGGATATGTATGGTTATAGGAACAGGAAGGACACATCCCGAGCTGAAGATCGGCTAAGGTGAAACAATTGTTCTCGGTATGGTGAACTAACTGTTGTGTAACCACTTCTACCTAACTCATCCCTTGGACTGAGTGCTCTACCACTACGGATATTACCTTCCAGTGTTCCACCACTATATATATATATATATATATATATATATATATATATATATATGTATATAAATAATAAATCTGAAGAGGACTCGATAAGGATTGTATATGTATAAGTGTATATAAAACCGTAGAGTAAGTATCTATTATTAGTAAAGATAAAATTTTTAAACTTTTATTTTTTAAGCTTTTAATCATCATTTCATCATTCATTTCATTTTACGTCCGCTTATTCCCTGCTTGCAAAGGTGGGATGGGAACTGATGCTGGCTTGATTTCTACAGCTGGATGCCCTTCCTAACACCAACCTCATTTACAGTGAGTGCTGGGTGCTTTTTTACCGTGACACCTCCACGACCACTTTACAGTGGAATGAGAGGGACCCCAGTCCTATCATCTCATTTCTACGGCTGAGTAAACTGGAGCAATGTGAAATAAAGTCTCTTGCTCAAGGAAACAACACATCACCCAGTCTGAGAATTGAACTCACAACCTTTCGATTGCAAGGGCAATGCTCTAACCACTAAGCCATGTGCCTCCAATTGGTACTAATATGTATATATATATGTATAAATATAATATACATACACACACACACACACATTTATATATATATATAAATACATGTATATATGTATGTGTATGTATGTATATATATAAATATATATATATACATATACATATATATATACATATACATATATAAATATATATACATATATATATACATATACATATATACATATATATATACATATATATATACATATATATACATACATATACATACATATATATACACATACATATATATACATACATATATATGCATACATATATATACATACATATATATACATACATATATATGCATACATATATATGCATACATATATATACATACATATATATACATACATATATTTTTTTTAAACGATCGACTTTCGTCAAATCGGACCGAGGGAACAACGTTTCCGTTGGTCTTTCCAATTGCTAATACTATCTATCGGTGGCAACTCCAGGTAGAAACATACATATATATACATATATATATATACATATATATATATATATATTTTTTTTATATATAGAAGAGCTTCTACGGGACTAGAACTGCTTCATTTGTGAGAAATCATCAGGAAGCTCTGATGATTTCTCACGAATGAAACAGTTCTAGTCCTGTAGAATCTGTTCTATATGAAAACATTTATACTCTGCTATGTATGGAGTACCTTACTTACTGTGGTTACCTCCGATTCAACCCAGAATAACTTATATATATATATATGTACTTAACACGCACGCACACACACACACACACACAAATATATATATATATATACACATACACACACACACACACATATATATATATGTATATATTGATATATTCATATGCTTGTATATGTGCAAATATACATTATCTCTTCTTTGATTTTGATTACTCAATACATTTACTTTTTTTCTTCAGTTTTTGTTTTCTTCTTCAGCCACCACCACCACCACCACCCAAATTGCTGGCCTTGTGCCTATAGTAAAATTGATTATTATTATTATTATTATTGTCCCTTGGAAGTCTCCCCCCTATTGGGGAATTTTTCTTTGTTATTTTATTTCAACCTCTGTTTTTTTACACGCAGAAATGCCCATTTGTACCGTCCTGTATTGTCCTGTACTGTCCTTAATGTCTACTTTATGTGAACCCTTGTGGTTAATAAAGAAAACATTATTATTATTATTATTATTATTATAAATAAAATGTCATGCACTGGGGTCCATTTCATGGACTTTCCCCTCCCACCAAATTGATGCCACTCCCAGCAAATTGCTGGCATCAGAAACCATTATAAATATTATTATTATTAGTGGATTGGCAGTATCGGTAGAGTTACGGCCCTTACCATTCTGAGTTCAAATCCCGCCGAGGTTAACTTTGCCTTTCATCCTTACAGAGTCGATAAAATAAAGTACCAGTAATACACTGGGGTAATTGCTGGCCTTGTGCCAAAAGTAGAAACAATTATTATTATTATTTTTATTATTATTATTAAAATCATTAAGGGCAGTGGTTTGGCAGTATTGGTACAGCGTCAGACACCATGCTTTGCAGAATAGGAGTTATGGCCCTTTACGTTCTGAGTTCAAATCTCACCAGGTTAAATTTGCCTTTCGTCCTTACGGGGTTGATAAAATAAAGCACCAGTAATGCACTGGGGTAATTGCTGGCCTTGTGCCAAAAGTAGAAACATTATTATTATTATTATTGGCTGTATTGGGAGAGTGTCAGACAACTTGCTTTGCTGCATAGAGTTACGGCCCTTTCTTTTCTGAGTTCAAATCCTACTGAGGTTAGCTTTGCCTTTCATGCTTAACAGGTTGTTGAAATAAAGGACCAGTAATGTACTTGGTTTGATTTAATCGACTTTCCCCACCCCCCGAATTGCTGGCCTTTATTAACTGAACCATTATTATTAACTGGATTAACAGAATCAGTAGAGCGTCAGACACCATGCTTTGCAGCATATAGTTATGTCCCTTTATGTCCTGAGTTCAAATCTTGTTGAGGCTAGTTTTGCCTTTCATCCTTACAGGTTGATAAAATAATGCATCAGTAAGCACTGGGGTCAATTTAAACAACTTTCCTCTCCCCCAAAATCCTTGCCCTTGTGTCTAACTCAATCGTAGTAGTAGTAGTAGTAGTAGTAGTAGTAGTAGTAAGTGCTATGCATAGACAGCCAGACAGTGGTGTAGTTGTCGCTAGTAAGGACTTTGTTGTTTGTTATTTCAGTAGTTGCACAAATACAAGCAGAATATTTGTGATTTTGATTGTTCTTCGTTATTCAGGGAATGTTATGAATTAAATATTCATTTTTGGTTATTGCCAATTTTGTATTTAATTCTTACTTCTGGGAGTTCTTCCACTACATACACACTTACAAACATATACAAGCCGCACTAAACTCACACACACACACATACATACATACACACATACACACATACACAACAGCACTACCATAACAATAATAACAACAAATTCCCACTCGAATGCACACAACCACAAACTGTCACTATACAGGCACCATATACATATACATATACATGTAAGCACACCCTTACCATACTACTTACACACACACACACACATACCACCACAATCACAACAGCCACAAACCACC
>OZ024747.1:70790389-70825389 GCA_964016885.1 Eledone cirrhosa
ACATTCAGTGCTGAAAATAGTTAGTAGTAGTTGTAATAGTAGTAGCAGTTGTGGTGGTAGTAATTATGCTAATAACAATCATGATAATCATGATAATGAAGATGTTTAATTAATAATAAAAAATACACTCACACACACATACTTTCATGTATTGGAGTACACACAAACAACAGACTAATATAACAGTAGTTCTATTGCCAATAAAGGAAAGCAATATATATAATCCAGTATGGAAAACACATAAAAATATATGCTGCTGCTGCTGCTGCTGCTACTACTACTACTACTGCTGTTATTGCCACTACTACTACTACTACCACTACTGCTTCTACTACTACTACTACTACTACTACTGCTGCTTCTACTACTACTACTACTACTACTACTACTGCTGCTGCTTCTACTACTACTACTACTGCTGCTGCTGCTGCTACTGCTGTTACTACTACTACTACTACTGCTGCTGCTGCTGCTAGTACTACCACTACTACTGCTGCTGCAGCTACTACTACTCTTACTACTACTACTACTTTTTATAATTAAAATTACTTCTATTACCAGTAATTTTAGTAATTCTAAACATTAATAATGCCATGAATAAAGAGGGGAGCAATGTCGATTAAATGATCCCCTATATTTATTCTTAATGAATGAAGATGATAAAAATGTAATGTTCGCCTCACCATGATTTTAATTTGGAATATAAAGGGACATAACTATATATTGTAAAGTATTTTGTCCAGCACCAAATACATTAGCAATAATTATTTAATAAATTTAACAGAATATTTACAAGATGAACAATAGAATAACAACAGAGGTTAGCTACATTTATTTAATAATATTTTTTTAATAACCGACTGTTGATGTGTGTGTGTTCTGTATTTGCTACTGTTTAAGGGTTAGTCGGCTTCGTTGTCCTGCAGACGGGTTAGAGAGCACATTGTCCCAGAGGATGGGGAGGGAGACATGCAGCTACTCCACCCTTCAGGGCTCACACTTGTGGGTAATCAACTCCACACTGATGGTAGTGAGTAGGGCAGTGTTCCAGGAGCCAAGTATGCTGGAAGTTTCCACTGTTATAGCTTCAACCACAAACCTATCAGAGAGAGGCCAATATTTGACAGTTTCCCCTCTTCAGCCTGGCAGGCAGCATAGCCTACACTGGTAGTTGAATGTACCAGGTTGCACTGGAGAATGTGTTACATGTGGCATTCCCAATGAGTGGGCTATTCCAGCAGAATATCAGTTTTCTTGTTTGTATGGATTAGACAGGTTGTCACATTCCATGCCTAGACAGGTGAGAGGACCATGTTTTGCTCATATGTTCCATTTTGGCATGGTTTATATATCTATGGCTTTGGGGAAAGAACTTAGGATAAAAAAAGGTTTAGAGTAAACTTGGGAAAAACTAAAATTTGGGTAAGTAGGACAGAAGACAAGACTCTGATCCCACCAGGAAAGAGGCCCTGCTCATTATGTAGAAAAGGAATAGGTAGTAACTCTATAGAATATACACAAGAGGGGTAGCAGGCAGACTATCAGAAAAGATAAACATTGTATGTAGCAGATGCACTGGGGTAGTAAAATAAACACATCCCAATCCCAGGAAGTCTCCATAGAAGTGGTTGATAGCTTCTGCTACCTAAGTGTAGGAGGCTGCATCAAATACACAGTAGCTAGAATAAGTACAGAACTCCCTACAAAAGAATGGCTGGCTGTATGATGCTTGTCTATGTAGTGCATTATATGGTAGTGAGGCTAGGGGTAAAAGCTGAGGATATATGAAGGCTGGAAAGAAATGAAGCAAGCATGCTTCTATGGATGTTCAATATTAATATGCATGAAATGTAAAGCATAGTTGAGCTGCAAGAAAAACTGAATATAAAAGAAATTAGATGTAGTGTGCAGGGAAGAATACTGAACAGGTATGGCCATGTGATACATATTGATCATCATTGGTCGCATAGGGAAGGAATATTCCCAATGTGCGACACATAAAACATGGTTCTGAAGCAAACTTCTTGTCATATATAAAACGTGTGACAGTGTATAACTGCAAATAGTGTAAAACACTAACAATATACACAAAGAATGTTTCTGTTCCAACAGAACAGATTATTTGAAAGCAGTCGAAAGAGGTTCATCCTAAGCCTGATTCACACACAGTTCCTGCTTTATGGAGCAGCATGTGAGGAACATTTGTGAAGAGTGGCTCAGTGATATCCAAAGACAATTTAAAGTCGTACCCAAACATGAACCATTTACAATCAATAGTGACAGCATCAATACACAGTTAGCTATGCCTTTCATCCTTACAGTAATAATAATTATTTCTACTTTTGGCACAAGGCCAGCAATTACTCCAGTGTATTACTGTTACTTTATTTTATCGACACCGTAAGGATGAAAGGCAAAGCATGGCAGGATTTTGAACTTAGACAATAAAGGGCCGTAACTATTTAACTATTGACTTCAGACGTATTTGAACAAACAATGTAATGTGCCGTAACAAATACCACAGAGTAGGGTGTCAGACGCTCTAATGTTTCTGCTAACCCATTTCACAAATCTTTTCCTAATATTAGTACAAAACCCTAAATGCTTTGTGGAAGAGTTTGTTGATTATATCAACCCCAGTGCTTGACAGGTATATTATACTATTTCATTGACCCTTGAGGGATGGATGGCTAATTTATCCTTAGTAGGGTTTAAATTCAGAATGTAAAGTGCCAGAACAAATATGGCATGGCATTTTGTCTGATGGCTTAATGAATCTGCCAATATATTTACTGTTCTTTAATAATAATTTCTTACATAAGCACAAGACTAGAAATTTTATGGGGAGAGTTTAGTCAATTACAATGATTCTAGTATGTAACTGGTATTTTATTTCATCAATTGGATGAATGAAAAACAAAATTTACCCCAGTAAGGTTTGAACTCAGATTGTAAAGTAATGCAACTACATAAATAGCTGAAAGTAATTCAACTGCTACTCAACCATCTAATAATTGTTTTTACTTTTGGCACAAAGCCAGCAACTACCCAGTACATTACTAGTACTTTATTTTATCGAACCCATAAGAATGAAAGGCAAAGTTAACCTCGACGGGATTTGAACTCAGACTGTAAAGAGACGTAACTATGCTGGAAAGCATGGCGTCCGACCCTCTACCGATAGTGCCAAGGCATAAGACCAGCAATTTGGGGAGAGGGAAAAGTTGATTAAATTGACCCCAGTGCATTACTGGTGCTTTATTTATTGACCCCATAAAGATGAAAGGCAAAGCTAACCTTGGCAGGATTTGAACTCAGAATGTAAAGGGTTGTAACTATATGCTACAAAGCATGTTGCCCAATGCCCAACCGATGCTGCCAATATACTACCATACTATTTAATAATGATAATAATGATTTCTAGCTTTGGTACAAATGATACATTTGTAAGGAGGTTTAAATTAATTGATTTCACTACTTGAAGGATTTGAACTCACATGATATAATGACTAAACCACCACAAGACATTTTTTCATGCAAGTGCTATAACAATTTTGTTTCTCCAAAAATAAATTCCTTATTCTTAATGTGATGCTATTTATGGCAAAGCTTTTGATTATTTCCATTCTACAATTTTTTGAAATTTAGGATAATGACTCTGCAATAATAATTCCGCTACCATATCATCACGCAAATCAGATAACAATTATAGATTTCAGCTCCAAATTTCACTGAAGAAAATATTTCATACTTCTGTTTTCTTCTTCAAGAAAGATTTTCAAGGAGTTTCATGAAAGAAGAAAGAACACTAGCATTTAGGGCAATTAGGGTTTAGTAGCAGGAGCTAGGTGATAAGGATACTATATAAGACATACTACAACTGTTCAGACTTAAGAAGATTTCTCTATAAGAAGGTGTATTGACCTTTAATAAACTGTATAGTACTTGGTACATATGAGTGTAAAGTGGAGACAAGCTTTGTATAGAGCCTAATGAATGGTGAATTAGTGATAATGTCTGTGTGTGTGTGTGTATATATATATATATATATATATATATACACACACATATGAACGCACATGCATACATATTCACACATATATACCACATACTTTTAAAGATACAAAGATGTATGGTCTTACATTTTCTTGCATGTATCTCTCTCTCTCTATATATATATATATGCACATCCACACACACATACATATATAAAATAATATATATATATATAGTATAATGTATACTGTGAAGACTGGCAAGAAAGACGTATATGATTACAATGGGTAATGGTGTTAATAACACAGCCTTCCAGGATAAGGCAGCGATATGGGTCAATTCCTGAACGTGATTTTGTTCAATTTTTTCCATCCCAAGGGGGTATATCCCTGATTTTCAACTATATTATATTGAGTATGCATTGTAGTAAATTTATGTGAACAAAACATTCTCTTAAATTTCAATCTTACTTCATGTTCCTTCAGGGTTCCATTGTTTATACACACACACACACACACACACACACATATATACATACACACATATATACATATAAGATATCATCATCATCATCATATCGTTTAATGTTTATTTTCCATACTAGCATCGATTAGACGTGTTGTCCCTTTAGAGGCAAGTTATGTCAGGTGACTGTGTCTTGCTCATACAGAACAGTGTGGGCTGGGTACTTTTTGTTGTGACACCTACATGACCACTTTACAGTGTGAACTGGATGCTTTTTGGTTGTGGTACCAACATACATTTACAGTGTAAGGGTGGACTGAAGTGGGTGGACGGGTGTTGGGGTGTGGGAGGTGTATGGAAGGGGCTATAGTGGATAAGAGGTGGGTATTCTATACTCATCCACATACAGACAAACATGCATGCACACACACATTCACATATATATACATATATATATAAAGGGTAAGTGTAAAGACCCCTTTGGTCATGAAGGACCATGGGATTTGCACCTTGAAAGCTCTCCTCTGAGGCGCATGTCCGGGCAAGGTTGTTTTGTGGAAGACCAGCATCACCCATGCATACCTGTCTCCCCTTGTCCAAGGAAAAGGCAATAGTATCAGTAACATTGTAACTCATTTCTACAGCTGAGTAAACTAGAGCAACGAGAAATAAAGTATCTTGCTCAAAGACACTATGCATCACCCAGTCTGAGAATTGAACTCACAACCTCATGATTACAAGCCCAACACTCTAACCACTCAGCCATAAGGCTTCATATATATATATATGTATATATCAAGAGAGAGAGAAAGTAAGTATTCTATACTTACAATTATCATATTCATTAAATATATATTGACCAGTACCACCACCTTTACAATTACTACTAATACTACTATTACTTTTACTTCTCTGTCATCATTATAATTTCTTATTTTTATTACATGCTATATACTATTTCTATTGTAAATAGATACCTATCATAGTATTTCTCTTCGAAACGTTGATAGTTATTTATAATTCATATTTATTTATTTCTAAATATATTATAAGCCTTTCTTCAGTCCAGTATTTATTGTTTGGTTTTCTTAGTATTTTATTAACACTATTGCCCATTCTAATCGTAATACTACCAGAATACTTCCTCTTCAGTAACACCTGATGCCAGAAATATTCAGCTGTTATATTATCATTCTTTTATCTATTTCTCAGTGTTATTGGTCTTAGAATATACCAAGAAAAGCTACTATTGGGGATGCCGACTTGCTAGGAAGATTGTAAACATTCCAGCAGGATCAGATAATTTTAGTTCTGTACTTTGAGAGCTGTTTTATGATTTTGAGTTTAGTGTTCCCAAATCTGTGTAATAAAGATGTTTACTTTGCATCCATATGGTTCTCATTCAAATACAAATGAGTAACACCTTGGCAAAGTGTTTTCTCACATAGCCTGGAGTTCACCAATATTTTCTGAATGGAATTTGGTAGACATAAAGAAGAAGCCTATTCATCATCACTATTTAATGTCTGTTTTTCCGGCTAGTAAGTGTTGAATGGGTATTACAGACCAAGTCAGTACTCAAGCAGGGTTACAGACCCTTCACTCTGAGACTTGGCTCAAATACTTTCAATAGAGTAAATTCTGGGTGATCCAGCCTGAGTCTTGGTCAAATGCTTGCAATAGAGTAAATTCTGAATGATTTATTAACTCTACCATTCAAATATGTTACTGTTGAATTCGAACTCAGGACACAAATATCACTAATCTTCTGATCTAACACTCTATGAAGTCCACCATCGTAGACTGGTATTTTATAGATTGAAAGTTGAAAGGATGAAAAACAAAGTTAACCTCAGAAGGATTTGAACTCAGGACATAAACTGCCAGAATGAATACAGCAAGGAATTTTGTCTGAAGCTTTAATGATTCTAGCAATCCACCATCCTTCTTAAATAACATTTTAAAAGCACAAATGGTTCCCTATGTTATATTAACATTCTCAATATAATTAATATGTATGGAAAGGAGAATAGCAATCTCAAGCAGAAGGTTTATCCGTAAAACAATTCTGATACCACAAAGCATCTGATCTAACACTCTAATAAGCCTGCCAGTCCACCAGATAGACTGGCATATTATCTATTGATGCTGGAAGGAGGAAAGATAAATTTGATAGAATTTGTAGTCAAAATGGAAGCATCTAGAAAAAAAAGCTTCAAGGTATTTTATCAGATGCTCTAATGCTGCTACGAATTTGCTGCATTAAATATTCTTGCTATTGATATGGCACTAATCTATTGCTGGTAATTTTTTCAAAAACCAGTGGATTTATTATTTTCAATAGCTTAATGAACTTTTTAGAGAATTTTTTTTTTAAATGACAAAATATTACTGAAATATGAAAAACTTATAAAATATCTCATTTTGAAACTTCAAACCTCTTTATTGATAGTTAGTGTTTTAAAACAAGAAGAATACCACGAGTCCACAGGTGAAAATAATCATAGAACAATGAAGCATGTAATAAGAAATCTTCTCCAAATAAATTTTATCATTGGTTTCAAATCTGATTTCCTATGTTAAGTAATCTTGTACAAGTCATTCTAACCCTATATCTGTAGTCCACTGTATTTTCTATTCCCTTACCTACAAAGGACCATCTTTCTAGATTCCTTGTTATTTAATTAATCTCAATTATTTTCCACTAGTTTCTGCTTCAGGTACCAGTGGCAAGTTATGCAATACAATATTACATAATCTATTAGGTCATTGAAGTGGTTTAATTGAAGAATTCTGATGAAATCAGTTTCATCTTCATGTGACCAAGGGAAATCATTCCAACTTGAACATATTCCTCTCCAAAGTATTCACTTAGGGAAATAATAAAGTAAGTTGATATGTGTGTGTGTGTGCATGAATATATATATATATATATATATATATATATATATATATATATATATATATATATATATATATATATATATGTATATATGTGTATATGTATATATATTTATATAGATGTATATATATGCAAATATACAAATGTATGTATATATGGATTTTAGTCTTCAAATTTATTATTATTACTATATATATATATAACAAAGGCAGTGTGGTAAGGAACCAGGTGGACCATAACGCACCAGAGTACTCAATACTTTGGGTAATAGAGTGGGTAATAGGAAAATGGTCCAGAAATAGCCATCAAAATGGCTTCAGCTCTGTCGTCGGAGTCTTGAATATTTTTCTATATATATATATATATATATATATAAATGTATGTATATATATGTATGGATGTATATGTATACATGTGTATATGTATATATATCCGACTTCCACACCGATCTCAAGCTGTGGCACACCGCCCAGGCTTTGCTCTTCCTCTCAACCACATCATCTTCCGTATTCCCAATCTTTGCTCCCAAATACAGGAAGTCCTCAACCAATTCTAGCGGCTTCCCGCCTACATTGGTGATCCCCTCTGGCTTCTCAACATTCTCTACCAGATATTTTGTTTTAGTCTCATTCACTCTGTGTTGCTGTACGGATCTGAAATTTGGAAACTGACCAATAAACTCACTCAGATGGTGGATGGGTGCTACACGAGAATGCTGAGGATGGCTGTGAACATTAATCAGTATATACTGAAGCTGAAAAACTCAGAGCTGTATTGGAGCCTCCCAAAAGTCAGCTCGAAAGTGACACAGAGGAGACTGAGGTTAGCTGGACATGCTCACCGGCATCAAGAGTTGACATTGCACTCAGTGCTCCTGTGGGAGCCCGTACATGGACACACTGGAAGAGGAAGACCAAGGATAATGCATGCTGATGCCCTAAGGACAGACACTGGTCTGTTGGAGATGCAGGACATGGCAGCGATAATGAGGGACAGAGACCGCTGGAGAGAACTCGTCCATGGATCTTGGGAATACATTCTATTCTATTCTAGGGAGGGTAAAATTCCCAAGATCCATGGACGAGTTCTCTCCAGCGGTCTCTGTCCCTCATATATATATGTATATATGTATATGATATATATATATATATATGTGTATATTCATATGTATATGTTACATATAAATATAAATATATATATATATGTATATTCATATGTATATAAATATATATATATATGTGATTGCTTCCGGTACCTAGGTGATCAGATTAGCATCGGACGGGGGTGTTCCGAGGGGGCTATCTAGAATAAGGTAGGGTTGGAAGAATTTTAGGGAGCTGCTTCCTCTGTTGACAAAGAAGGGTTTGTCCCTGCATACGAAAGGCCGGTTATATGATGCCTGTGTTAGATGTGCGATGCTGCATCTTAGTGAGAGATGGGCAGCAATTACAGTGGATATCTGATGGCTGGAGAGAAATAAAGAGAGCATACTCTATTGGATGTGCAATGTTAATGTGCGGGAACGACCAAGCATAGACGAGTTGAGAGAGAAACTGTGTATAAGAGGGATAAGTTGTGGTATGCGGGAGAGAAGACTGAGAAGGTATGGACATGGAAGATGACCGCTGGGTAAAGAAGTGCCAAGAAATCCCAGTAGAAGGAAGACGCAGTAGAAAGACCATGAAAAACATGGGTGGAGGTGGTGAGAGCAGACCTCAGATTTCTGAATGAAGCTCACAAAGGAGATGACGAATGGCTGTGACAAGTGGAGAGATGTTGTGCTGAATAGGACCCATCCCACCCTTGCAAGCAGGGTAAAGCAGATGTGAAATGATGATGAAGATGATGATACATGTATATGATATATATATATATATATATATATATATATATATATATATATATATATATATGTATATATATATATATATGTATATAAAGGGTGGAAGAACTCATGAGTCAACGACCATCCAAAAATGTGTATATATGTGCGGGGACATAGAAATAATTAGGCTAGATACCCGATCATGCAGTTAAACCACTGGGAGTGAAGGACTCCTAGTATTTGTCAGGGCATTCTTCTAGGAGAAGACAACATAGGAAACTGGGATAACTCCGACATAAAATCTGTGGCTCATTAGTCACCGATGATGTTGATCTTTTCTCCCTTTCAGGTTACAACTACTGTCGCTCAGAGAGTGGGATTGGCTCAGTGCACAGTCTTTCCTCACTTTAAAATAAATTTTCACGTACAGGCATTGCACGATAGCTTTAATTGATAGTTACTAATAATGTTATATTGTACAATGGCCATGCTCGATAAAGAGGGGGCAGCCATCATATATATATATATATGTATATATATATTTATATATATATATTTATATATATATATGTATATATATGTATATATGGAGGCACATGGCTTAGTGGTTAGAGCATTTGCCTTGCAATCGAAATGTTGTGAGTTCAATTCTCAGACCGGGTGGTGTGTTGTTTCCTTGAGCAAGACACTTTATTTCACATTGCTCCAGTTTACTCAGCTGTAGAAATGAGATGATAGGGACCCCAGTCCCTATCATTCCACTGCAAGGTGGTCCTGGAGGTGTCACGGTAACAAAGCACCCAGCACTCAGTGTAAATGAGGTTGGTCTTAGGAAGGGCATCCAGCTGTAGAAATCAAGCCAGAATCAGTTCCTGTCCCACCCTTGCAAGCAGGGAAAAAGCGGACGTAAAATGATGATGATGATGATGATGATATATATATTTATATATATATATATATATATTTATATATATATATATATGTATATATATTTATAACGGCGATGTAGGTTTTACTTTGTATTTAGGTAAGGCGGGTCTTCTCTATTACTGAGTACCGCCAAAGGTCTCGGTCCAGTGACATTGTCTTGGAGAGGTGTAAGTGTGTGAGGTCAGAATTTATCAGCTCGTCCCAGGTTTTTCTGGGTCTGCCTACTCCGTAGCTACCGTCTATCTTTATTGCCCTGCACTTTGTTATACAGCTGTCATCTTTCATGCGCATCACGTAACCATACCAACGTAGCCTTCTCTCGAGTAAACAACATCTGGTCCCTCTTATTTCTAATTTTTTCCTTAGTTCGCTTATGCTTTACCATTCACGTATGTTACTATTACACATCCAGCGGAGCATGCAAGCTTCGTTCCTCTCTAGTCTGCGTATATCCTCTGAACAGAATGCCCAGGTCTCACTGCCATGCAACATTGCTGTTCGTATGCAGGCATCATACAACCTGCCTTTCATTCTTAGGGAGAACCCTTTAGCGGCTAATAGTGGTATAAGCTCTCTGAACTTTTTCCAACCAGTTCTGACTCTAGCTACTGTACTTTCAGAGCACCCTCCCCCACTGCTGATTTTGTCGCCCAGGTAACGGAAGCTGTCCACTATTTCTATAGAACCCTCTGCGCAATTGAAAGAGCTAGTATTCTGTGGGCACTTGCTGCTACTTATTGCACCAGAGCACCGGCCACATGTAAAATCTATGTTCTTAGTTAGCTTACCTGTGATCCCACTTCATCTTTTATGCACCCATACTTTGCATTTGGGACATAAAATGGAGTTTCTACCTACGCCTTTCCTACACACTGAGCATGGCCATTTCCCAGAGGGGACCGGCGCCTTATTTTCTTTCCTACAAACTAGAACTTTAGTCTTAGCCGGTTAATTTTAAGGCCTTTTGATTCTAGGCTGTGCTTCCATGTTTGGAATTTCTTCTCTAGCTCGGCCATTGATTCAGCTATGAGCGTTAGATCATCTGTGTATAGGAGTTCCCATGGACAGCCGGTCTTGAACTCCTCTGTTATAGCCTGAAGGGCAATAATAAATAGGAGGGTGCTAAGAACAGAGCCCTGATGGACACCAACTTTTACGCTAAACTCTTCACTATATTCTTTGTTAATTCTAACTTTGCTGACTGTTTCTTTATACATGGCTTGTATAGCTCTCACAAGCCATTCGTCAACACCTAGTTTTCTAAGAGCCCACCAGATAATGGAACGGGGGACTCTGTCGAAGGCTTTCTCCAAGTCAACAAAAGCTAAGTATAGGGGTTTACTTTTAGCTAGGTACTTCTCCTGTAGTTGTCGTACAATGAAAAGAGCGTCTGTGGCACTTTTGCCTGACACAAACCCGAACTGCATTTCATCTAGATCAATTCTCTCTCTGATTAGTTGCGCTATTACTTTTTCCGTGACCTTCATGACCTGGTCGATTAATTTAATGCCTCTATAGTTACACCTATCTAGGGCATCTCCTTTACCCTTGTAACAGTTAATGATGATGCTGCTATGCCAGTCCTTCGGAACAACCCCATTCTGTATGACTTGGTTTAGTATCCGGGAGACCATGGTGTGTCCCACCGTTCCAGAGGCTTTCAGCATCTCAGTAACTATTTCCGAAGGCCCAGCCGCCTTACCCGCCTTCATATCTTTGATTGCCTTACTTATTATACTACCTTCGACTAACACTGCTGGTCGATGTGGGGGAGACTGTCTTTCTCCCATTTATTCTCCTCATTTAGAAGCCTTTCGTAGTGACTCTTCCAAGCTACCTTCTTATCAGCGTCAGTGATGGCAAGTACGCCTTCATCATTAAGTACACACTTCTCCCCGACAATATCACAGTTTTCCTTGACGCATTGCCTAGCAATCCTGAACACCTCACGTTTTTGGTCTTCGCGTTGTAGAACATGCTTGAACTTTCTTTCCTCTGCTTCCCTTCTTGCGAAGTACACTTGTCTCCTAGCTTCCCTCCTGGCCACTTGATAGTCTTCTCTACTTCCCCCATCCCGCCATATTTTCCAAGCCTGCTTTTTGGCCTTAATTGACTCCTCCACCTTACTGTTCCACCACCATGTTACTCTCCTC
Organism: Eledone cirrhosa; assembly: GCA_964016885.1. Classification (NCBI taxonomy): domain Eukaryota; kingdom Metazoa; phylum Mollusca; class Cephalopoda; order Octopoda; family Eledonidae; genus Eledone; species Eledone cirrhosa. Next base: position 70,802,661 of record OZ024747.1, read on the forward strand.
CTATCTACAGGCCTGCTCTTCCTTACTGTCGAAAGCATCAAGTAATATGCTTTGAAATTTATTTCTGGCTGTGGGGTCCTTTAGCTTCCATATTTTTCTCCTGAGGATAGTCCTCTTCTGCTGTCTAGTACGTCTCGTCCTGACTATGAGGTCGCTAATTATCAGTCTATGTTGGGAGGTGCATTCTTCATGGGGGAGGGATTTAGTGTTAACAACAGACACTCTGTCACGTCTTCTGGTAAGGATATAATCTACCTGGCTTGTGTGTTCCCCCGATCTATAGGTGATCAAGTGATTGTCTTGTTTTTTGAAGTTAGTGTTACAGATAGTTAGGTTATTTGCGTCACAGAATTCCAGGATTCTGGAGCCTTCCTCATTTCTAGTACCGAACCCATAGCCTCCATGGATTCCGTCATAGCCGTCACAATGTTGTCCAACGTGACCGTTTAGGTCGCCTGCAATAATTATATACTCACTGTCGGTTATTTGGGAGGTAGCAAGCATCAGTGTCTCATAGAATCTGTCTTTTATAGCGCCGGGCAGTCCGGATTGGGGTGCGTACGCAGATATTACTGTCACCGTAGTTCTATTGAGGACAAGTCTTATTTTCATTATTCTGTCATTCACTCTATTTACGTCTATTATCTTATCTGGCCACTTTTCTGCTACTATGATTTCTACTCCACCCAGCCCATTGTCATTTCCCACCCAGAAAAGATTATAGCATCATTCTTTACCCACATGTATGCATATATATGTATATATATATATATATATATTCTAGTCGATCGACTTTCGTCAAATCGGACCGAGGAAACTATGTTTCCGTTGGTCTTTCCAATTGCTAATACTATCTATCGGTCGCAACTCCAGGTAGAAGGAGCAACGTGAAATAAAGTGTCTTGCTCAAGGACATAACGCATCGCCTGGTTCAGGAATCGAACTCACAACCTCACGATTGTGAATACAATACTCTAACCACTCAGCCACACGCCTTGACTATATATATATATATATATATATATATATATATATATATATATATATTTATATATATATATATATATATATATATATATATTTATATATATATATATATATATATATGTATGTATATATATGTATATATCATCATCATCACCGTTTTACGTCCGTTCTTCCACGCTAGCATGGGTTAGACGGGTTGTCCTGTTGTGGGCAGTGTCTGGTCGGCTGACCATGCCTTGCTCATACAGGAACTGATCTGGCTTGATTTCTACAGCTGGATGCCCTTCCTAACACCAACCTCATTTACAGTGAGTGCTGGTGCTTTTTCGTGGCGCCTACACGTCCACTTTACAGTGTGGGCTGGGTGCTTTTTTGCCGTGGCACCTCCACGACCACCTTGCGGTGGGGGGGGGGGCATATTGTTTATATGCTTCAGCATGTACCCATGGGAGGTCGGGTACCCTGTATTACTGCGTGACGCCAGAAGTCACGGTCGTGTGTCATTGACTTTGAGAGCTGTAGTTGGGTAAGGTCGGCTTTTATCACCTCATCCCAAGTCATCTTGGGTCTCCCCACTCCGCGGTTTCCATCAACTTCTAGTGCTCTGCACCTTTTTATGCAGCTGTCATCCTTCATACGCATCACATGTCCATACCAGCGTAACCGCCTCTCCTGCACGCAGCATTTGATTCCTCTTATGCTCAGTCTCTCTCTCAATTCATTTATGCTTTGTCGTTCACGTATATTACTGTTACACATCCATCGGAGCATGCAGGCTTCGTTTCTCTCTAATCTACGTAAGTCTTCCACCTTCAGCGCCCAGGTCTCACTACCATGCAACATCGCTGTTCGGATACACGCATCATACAGTCTGCCTTTCATTCTGAGGGAGAAGCCTTTTGCAGCTAGCAGTGGTAGTAGTTCCCTAAACTTCTTCCATCCCGTTCTTACCCTAGTTATTGTACTTTCTGAGCACCCACCTCCGTTGCTAATTCGGTCACCTAGGTAGCAGAAGCTGTCTACTGTTTCTACAGGGCCCTCCCAGAGATTGGTGGTACTTGTTTCCTGTGGTTGTTTGCTTGCTGTTTCAGCACAGCTGCTGCATGTGAATCCTACATTCTTAATTAAGCTTCCTGAGATCCCGCTACATCTCTTGTGTACCCATTGTTTGCATTTGGGGCAAAGAATGGAGTTCCTACCTACACCTTTCCTACATACTGAGCAAGGCCATTTCCCTGAGGGGATCTGGGTTCTGTTTTCTCGTCTACTTATAAGGACCTTAGTCTTTGTCATGTTGACTTTGAGGCCCTTTCTCTCTAGTCCCTGCTTCCAGGTTTGGAATTTATTCTCTAGTTCTACCATAGATTCAGCTATGAGTGCGAGGTCATCAGCATACAGGAGTTCCCATGGGCATCCGGTCTTAAACTCCTCCGTTATTGCCTGCAGGACTATGATGAACAGGAGAGGGCTAAGAACAGAGCCCTGGTGGACCCCAACCTGTACGCTAAATTCCTCGCTATACTCATTGCCAATCCTAACTTTGCTGACTGCTCCCCTATACATGGCTTGTACCGCTTTCACAAGCCATTCATCTACTCCTAGTTTTCTAAGAGCCCACCAGATTACTGCACGTGGAACTCTGTCAAAGGCTTTCTCAAGGTCGACAAATGCCAAGTAGAGTGGCTTACTTTTAGCTAGGTACTTTTCCTGTAATTGCCTCACAAGGAAGAGCGCATCAGTGGTGCCTTTCCCTGGTACAAACCCAAATTGCATCTCGTCTATATTCACCCGGTCCCTAATCAGCTGTGCTATAACTCTTTCTGTTACTTTCATGACCTGGTCCATCAACTTTATACCTCTATAGTTTCCTCTATCTAGTGCATCGCCTTTACCTTTGTAGCAGTTGACAATGATGCTACTGCACCAATCTTTTGGTATGGCCCCCTCTAGTATTACCTGGTTAACGATACGTGTGGTTATAGTGTGACCTACAGACCCAGATGCCTTCAGCATCTCGGCAGCTATACCCGATGGACCGGTTGCCTTCCCTATCTTCATATCTCTGATTGCCTTACTTACTACGCTGCCGCTGACTTGTACTGCTGGTCCCTCTATAGGGTCTACGTGGGGTAGGGTCTCTTCTTCCCATGCATTCTCCTCATTTAGTAATCTATCATAATGACTCTTCCATGCATCTTTCTTCTCAGCACTTGTGAGGGCAAGCTCACCTTTATCATTCCGGATACACTTCTCTCCAATGACATCACAACTATCTCTGACACACTGCCTCGCAATCTTGAATACCTCCTGTTTCTGGTCCTCACGTTGTAAAACATGCTTGAATTTTCTATCCTCTGTTTCCCTCCTAGCTAAGTATACTTGTCGCCTAGCTTCCCTCTTGGTCTCTATGTAATGTACCCTGCTCCCCCCGTTCTTCCATTCTTTCCATGCCTGTCTCTTGGCCTTGACTGCTTCATCTACCTTATTGTTCCACCACCAAGTCACTCTCCTCCTGCTTGAGGTCTTACTCCAGCCACAAACCTCATCTGTCGCCTCTAGTAAGTTATTTTTTAGGAACTCCCAGTTCTCTTCTACGTTAAATGTCTCTATCTGTTCTTCTTTACTGTCGTAGGCGTTGAGTAAAATATCTTTAAATCTGTTACTGGTTGAGGGGACTTTCAGCTTCCAGATCTTTCTTCTCCAGGTTGGCCTCTGTTTCAGGGCTCGTCTAGTTCTGACCGTGAGGTCGCTGACAACTAAGCTATGTTGGGATGTACATTCCTCACTAGGGAAGGCTTTTGTGTTTACGACCGTCCATCTGTCACGTCCTCTGATGAGGATAAAATCTAACTGACTAGAGTGCTCCCCTGATCTATAGGTGATCAGGTGGTTGTCGGGTTTTTTAAAGTTTGTGTTACATATCGACATGTCATTGGCGTCGCAGAATTCTAGAAGTCTGAATCCTTCCTCATTCCTTGTGCCAACTCCATGGCCTCCATGTACTCTATTGAAACCGTCGCAGTGTTTACCTACGTGTCCGTTAAAATCTCCTGCAATGATTAGGAAGTCCTTGTCGTCTGTTAGAGCAGTAGTGTGTATTAGGGACTCGTAAAACCTATCCTTAAGTTCGTCTGGCAGCCCCGATTGGGGTGCGTAAGCTGATATTATTGTGGTAATTGTCTTATTCAGGACTAGTCTGAGTTTAATGATTCTTGCATTTACCCTGTACACTGAGATTACTTTATCTACCCACTTGTCAGCTAATAGTATACCTACACCACCCATCCCATCGTCATTTCCCACCCAGAAAAATTTGTAGCACTGGCTTTTTCCTACAAGGACTCTAGCAGACCCTCCTCTCCATCTAGTCTCTTGCACACAGCATACATCAACTGCCTTTCGCTCTAGCATTTCTACGATTTCTCCTGCTCTTCCTTTCATTGAGCCTACATTGATGGTACCAACTCGGAGTTTTGGGCATTTGTCGACACTCGTAGGGGAGGGTCTCTGGGTTGGCGCTTCACGTGGGTGCTTGGTAGCTCGCAGATTCATATTTCATCTATTGATTCAGAGTTGCTCGTGTATTCCCAGCTCATCCATCCATAACGGTGGGAAAATTGAGGGCTAGAAGGACAGTGGTGGTGGGGTAATGGCAGGGTGTGTTGGGATGCGCCAGAGGAGGAGAGAGTTAGTTAGGCAGGTAGTAGCAGCAGCAGCAGTGGAAATGGCATGCTAGGTTTGATTGGTCGAATAGACTATGGTGGTGGGGGGGGGAGGGAAATTGTGAGGTAGGAACTGAGGGTCGCATGGTAAATATCCAAGTTAATACTACATCAGTAAAATTAACAATAATAACGTCATGAAAAAAGCTACTAAGAGAAACCCTCGAAAATTTATCGCTAATACAGCAGGGAAAATTTAACGCTAATACAGCAGGGAACATCATAATATTAACGACAATATGTAGGCTAAAATACCTTCGTAGATTAGATGGATGGCTGGCTGGGAAAATTGGAATCAGCTCTAGTGGTACATTTTAGCAGAGAAGAATGGGAAAGTGTCTTATCTCTTCAATATTTTCAGATTGAATGAATTAGGTTAAAGACAGGGTAGTAAGCCTTAAAGAAGTGCATAGAGAGGGGGGGTAGGAACTGAGGGTCGCATGGTAAATAACTGAGAGAGATACAATAGGATTAGAATACCGCATGGTAAATATCCAAGTTAATAAGTTAATACTACATCAGTAAAATTAACAATAATAACGTCATGAAAAAAGCTACTAAGAGAAACCCTCGAAAATTTATCGCTAATACAGCAGGGAAAATTTAACGCTAATACAGCAGGGAACATCATAATATTAACGACAATATGTAGGCTAAAATACCTTCGTAGATTAGATGGATGGCTGGCTGGGAAAATTTGAATCAGCTCTAGTGGTACATTTTAGCAGAGAAGAATGGGAAAGTGTCTTATCTCTTCAATATTTTCAGATTGAATGAATTAGGTTAAAGACAGGGTAGTAAGCCTTAAAGAAGTGCATAGAGAGGGGGGGGGTAGGAACTGAGGGTCGCATGGTAAATAACTGAGAGAGATACAATAGGATTAGAATACCGCATGGTAAATATCCAAGTTAATAAGTTAATACTACATCAGTAAAATTAACAATAATAACGTCATGAAAAAAGCTACTAAGAGAAACCCTCGAAAATTTATCGCTAATACAGCAGGGAAAATTTAACGCTAATACAGCAGGGAACATCATAATATTAACGACAATATGTAGGCTAAAATATATGTAAGTATGTATATATATATGAATACATACATCTGACAATCACATTAACACTTAAAAAACTAGATGTGTTAGCTAACTTGTTACCTCCCCTTGTTCTAACATACAACATTTTCCCATATTTATATGTCCCCCATTAACTTTATTCCTCCAATTGCTGTGTGTGTGTGTGTGTGTGTGTGTGTGTGTGTGTGTGGTTATGTATTTATGTGTCTATCTCTGTTAATGTATACTGGCTTAAAGTTGTGTGTTCAGTTGCTTCCATTTACATTACTTTATTCTTTCAATTGCTTTAATTTGGATAATCTTTTAAGGTTTTACTTATTTTAGTCACTGGATTGAAGTGATGTTGGGGTTCTCCTTTCAGGGGTTTTAGTCAATCATATCACCCCTGGGCTTATTTTAGTCTGGTAGTTATTCTGTCAATTGAATAGCTAAGATTCTTTTTAACATAAAGGAAAGCAATTCATCAGACTTTTACACCACCAGTATACATTACCACAAGCTCACATATATACATAACCATACATACACACATATATACATTACCACAAGCTCACATATATACATAACCATACATACACACATATACATATTCCACGTTCCTCATAGTTTCCATCTTCTGTATCTAATTACAAGACTTTGGGCAACCTGAGTCAAGACCAGAAAACACTTTCCCAAAGTGCTGCACAGCGTGATTGAACATGGAAACGCATGACTGTGATGCAAATTTCTTAACTGCACAGCTTGGATAAATATTCTAGGGCCAGTTACTTATTTTGAATATTTATATATATACATATATTTATATATATAATATATTCTATTTTATTTTATTTTACTAAAAAACCGAAAGTCATATTTGCAGGTGACAATTTTGAAATCTGTGATTTTCTTATTTAAATCCTGGCAACACCACTTAAGGCTCTCATTACCGCAGCTGCAAAGCTTTTAATGCAGGATTGATATTATAGGATATCAAACTGACTGAGTGTTTGATATAGCTATGTGATTTCAAGGTCAAATTCTGTCAACAAGTTTCAAAAACTAATGAGGGAATACCTTTCACTTGCTCCCTGGTGTAATATATATTCCTTAACAAACTTCACACAGTATCTAATAAAAGGCTGAGGTTCTTGTTTTAAATCCTGAAATTTCAAGCAGCATATTCACAAATCGATGATTGGCTACAACTTGCTTGAACATCAAATGTTTCTACACAATTTGAAGCCCTCTTAACATATCTTGTGTTCTCACTATACAAAATGTATTTACTTCAGCAATAAGAAGTTTAACTATTCAATAAAAATAACACATACCATTACCCTAGTTGTAAATTTGTCATGTATGTAGCAGAGTAAGCATATTCCTGACAATGTGACATCTCAGCATGTCACATTTATAATTAACATAATGTCTCCACACATTTAATCCTTGTGTTTAATGGTTTGTAGTGATTGAAAAAGACATCTTTAGACAGTGTCTCAATCTATCATGGATACATTTTCAGATGATATATACCTATCTAAGTGAACTGCAGTAATTTACAACAAATTATATTTCACAGAATCAAAATCAAAACTTACTCATGAGGTTTTAAATGTTAATCAACCATTTAGTCAAAGAGAGAAAGCATTGCCTCGGTTCATTCAATTTCTCTTTTTTTGGTCTTCTAGGACTGGTTTGAAGGAGGAAAGAAGGTATCTTAAAACTAGAGACCAAGCCCAAATGCTTGCAACTGAATGAACTCTGCTACAGTTACCCAAGGACTAGGTATTGTTGTTAAACTAGGTTACAAATTAATTCTATCACAAAGTCAGAAAATAGAAGAAATCTATGCTAGAAGAAATACAGCACCATATCTGGTCTAACACTCCAAGAATTAGAACATAAAGTGCTAGAAGAAATACAGCAACATATCTTGTCTAACACTCCAAGAATTCAGCAATTCCATCTCACTGCAATAGTATTTTATTTTATCAACCACAAAGGAAGAATGGCCAATTTAACCTCACCAAACTCAGAGCCCCCCCCCCCCCCCCCCCCCCCCAAAAAAAAAGTTTTAAAAATGCAAAGAACAGAAAATACAAGGACAACTTTACTCAAACAATTCTGCCCCAATTCACTACCTTGACTGAATAACTTATCTATTCAGGTATAGTGTCAAAACTTGTGTGTGACATTATTATTTTAGAAATAACTTCATACATTTCTTTTTGTATCTTCAAATACACAATTACTTTCTTGTATTATTTGACATAATGTCAGTTTTTGAAGACTGTTTGTCTGCAACAGTATCTGAGACTGCCATTGGAAGGCTCAGCAGGATTACCAGAAAATATTCTTCACTATTCTAACCTTTCCCAAGGGAATAACTATGCTTCATTCTTTTAGATGTCTTGCAGTTTGCTTCAATCAAATACATAGATTGACTACAACAAAGAATAGAGTATCAGTTTAGTGGGTTGAGACAAGAAGAATATGTTGTATGTAAACTGTAGTAAAGACAGCTAGAATAGCACACCACTTACAGTGTTATGACTGGTTCGTCAATCATTCATTACATATTAGTAGTAGCACCAATACATTTAAAGGAAGAAATAAACAATGTGTTCAGTACATGAGTAGTTTTATGCAGTACATCTTTTACACACACACAGGCACACACACACACATGTGCACACAAACACACACATGAACACACACACACACATGTGCACACAAACACACACATGCATACACACACTCATGCACATACATACACACATCATAACACACAAAGTGCTGCAGTAACAGAAGACAAATACTGACACTAGCTTTGATATCAACAAGAGTTACAGTTGAAGATGTGATGATTTCAATGTCGAAATACAGAGAAAATTGACTGGTTAAGTACAAGAGATGGGGTGGGCTCAAAAAACATTTAATAATAATATTTTACAAAGATAAAGATGGAAATACCATTCATATATGTAACACTTGACCAGTTTAATATTCTATTAAGCATTCTACAAACAGTTTCTAGAAAATCATATTTGAATGGTTCCTTTAAATGCCAGAGATTTGCCTTAGGCAAATACATCTAGTAAGCTCTATCTTAGATATACAGTATTGCCAAAAGCCAATTTCTTTAAAACGCCACACTGATTAGTATAATCTTGGGCACACTGTATTTGAAAAAAAGTTGGGATGGACTAAACTTCAAAAACAAATATTCCTACAAAGAAAGCAACACTTACAAACACTTATTTACACATATTTATAGATCGATACATGGCCTCCATCAGATATATACAGTTCCTTACAACCTTTCAACAAAGTCAGAGCAAGAGAAGAAGCAAAAGATATATAAAGAAAGAAAATGAAACAGAAGGGAAAGAGATAGATTTTTACCAGATATCTCCTAAACTGCACTGTAGTATGATTATTTATTCAGTCAATTGTCGACTGTGTTACTGATTACACCACAGAGAACCAACGAGAGAGCTGCTATGAACATATGTACTTATAGAGACAGCAAATAAATTCCACTCAAATTCCATAATATTTTATTATAACAAAAGAACACATTGGAAAATACAGACTACTTAGACTCACTGCTCAAGGAAGACGAAATAGGATGATCACTACAGCTCATCTGGGTCTAAACAAGATATCACTAAAACCCAGTATTGGTAATTTAGTGCAGATGCACTAGAATTGATGAGCTTTAACAGTGCTTAACACAGAAATGTTCAATTTGTCGTGGTCATATTTATAATTTATTTAATGCCCCTTGGCATATATTTGTGGTGTTTCCCACAAACATCATTTACATTTCATTTGTAAAAAAGTAAAATAATAATAATAATTTTTTTCTGAATACCCAGGCTGAAAACATTGAGGGCAATGCAATAAGGAGGGACAGTGGGGATTTACATATAATCATGTAAGGATAGAAAGAAAAAAAAAGGCAAAATATCAAACAAATTGGCAACAGAATTCCCCCATATGGGAACAGCAACCAGCAGTAATTTAGTAACCCACAGATCTGAGATCACCCCCAACCAAAACTACTACAGGAAAGTGCCCATCTCCCGACTGTTATATCCATCTCTTCAGCCTGCAGGTGCATGCTTAGAATAGTTCCAATCATTTGGGCCATTCTTGCTATGTTCACCAATATTTTAACAAATATACTGAGAGCAACACTTCCCTCTCCACCCCCACTTTTCTTTCCAAGTGGAACTTGAAAAATTTAATGTGGGCTTAGCCAAAGAGGGATATGTTTGTCTTCAATAATCACACCTCTTTCACAATAGCTACCAGACAGAGGACAACTGTGGGCCCTTTCTGGTGAACAGAAGGTGGTGGGAAACTTTTCATAATAAATTCGACTAATAGCCAGATCCATCTTAAATATGGTAACAAGATGCTGTAAGTCAGTAATGCACCAATACTGTATGGGTGCACGTAGGATAGTTTCATAATTCTGTACATCTTCGAGAAGCCCATATGACAGCTCTTCTGTGCCTATAATTTGTCTCAAATTAGCAATGCTTCTCCATAGCACTGCCAACCCTGGTATTTTTGGAAATTAACCATATCCCCTAAGCTAAAGCTCCTCTGGAACAGACTGTTCAGTTCATTCTGGTTGATGCCTAGAGTTTGCTGGAGAAAATATTTTCATTTATCCAATGCAAGTCCTCTAGAGAATGGAATTACCACTAACTGCAATTAGTATGAAAGTCAGCTGAAAAGTTCATAGGCTGACTAAGATACTTTCATGGAATGACCAAATGAGGTTTATTTTCCGACATAGTCCCTGGATAGAAACAATGCAGTTATCAATAAGAAGAGTTGAAATTAATTCATGCAAGATTTCACATCACTCTTTCATAGTCAGTCTATGAATTTTTCAACCAACACTTGTATAGACTGAGTCAGGATTGCAAACATCTAGACTATGTCTAGACATATGTCTAGACTATGGATGACAAACACTAACCCCTTTACTAAAGTATCTTGACCAAATCTTAAACTTTGTGTTGAGCAGAGTTATGAGCTAGAAATGACCAATTATGCCTGCCTTGTTTTCCCCTTACTTCATCAGTGCTCCTATTCCTAGACTTACAGAACCAGGAATTCTCCATATACAGCTGCAACAATATCAACAAACAAGACTGGTATATCAATATAAATTCAGGAGGAAAGACCATACAAACTGGATCGTCACCTTGTATGTGGTTTTTAGTACTTTTTAACAAAATATTGATGCTTTTACTTTAGCAATCTTTTAACCATAATAGACAGTTTACTGTTGAAAACTTGGCAACAGTGTTGATATCATCTAAATGTTACACTTCACCTCACTACAAGAACCAGCTAGAAGCTTTGTTATATTCTTGCCATTTCAACTCTACATTTGGTTCACATCAGTCTTGAATGATGAATAAAAAGTGTAATATTTTATAATTTTTAATTTAACTCTTGCTTTCTAGTTCAGTATTTTATACAACTTTTATTTTAGATTAGTCATTGTATAAAATATATACATTTTTCATTAAAAAAAAAAATCAAAATTAAAACATTTTTGGAATGAAGATAATCATTATTCAGTGCTAGTCCCAATAATAATTATTCAGTTAGGAACATGTATTAGTAGATTGGAAACACTCAAAAGAAATATTGTATAATCAAATAACATCTCACAGAATCTCTTCTAAAATTCTTAAGGATTAAAAGGTAGGTGTAAATCCTTTGTATTATATTTCTATTTGATAATAAAACAACAACAACAATGAAACAACATTATTACCCATGATTTAACATGCTTTAAATTTTAAACAGAAATCTGGATCTGATATCTTCAAACTCAGAAAGGGCTATGTAATATCCTGTAGATATTTTTAACTTTATTCATAGCAAATATGAACAAAACGTCATTGATTCATGGTTTTATTTAATATTAGAGCTTTTTACAAAAATCCTTTATAAGTTGAATACCTTGTTTATTGTAGCAAGAGAAAAATATCTTGTGAATGCATATGCAATAAAGCAATTTGAATAAATTAATGGATGGCTGAAGTTAATTTTGGATGTTTGATTTCTTCATGCTGGACTGAACACTTCAAAATACCTGCATTCATCATACATCTGTGCTATATTCATCATACTTCCCTGTTTGCCTCAGCATAGCTTTATAAAATATAATTATGAGCAACATTAGCTGAAGGAAAATCCTTGCTAGATGCATTAGTAACTATAAGCTTCCGTCTTCCCTTTGAGGAATACTATCACATCAAAAGCACAGTCTAAGACCAGCTTTTTGCAATGAGGAATGTAACCTCTACTTTTACTATAGTAGCTAGTGGAACCAAAGAGTTATAATCCAACAAAGAATTTCAATAGTTAGTTTAGACTTGCTTGAGGCAGTTATTTCACTTTGATGAGTTGGGATTTGACAATCAATCACAGTGAAGAATTCTTATGGAGTCAGGTTGGTAAACACCAATAGAATAGGAAGTGACCAGGTCTTCCTCCAACATTCATTATCACACCATAACATGACAATGAAAGATTTTTAGAGAAAATTCAATTAGTAATTGCTTTTCACACAGCACCTCTTTCTACTACCAAAATTGCACTTACTTCCATAAGTACAGAGTTAGAAGATGGAAATAATAAGACAGTGAAACAATATCCTATCAACACACCCTATTAATGTATAGACAGTAATGTTTATCTATTTCAGAATTGTATATATGTATGCATGCGTGTATGTATGTGTGTATGTATGCATGCATGTATGTATGAATGTGTGTGTGTATGTAAGTGTGTATGCATGTATGTAAGTATGCGTGTATATATGCACGTGTGTATGTATGTATGCAAGTATATACATATGTATGCATGTATGTATGTGTGTGTACGTATGCGCACGTGAATATGCATGCATGTGTATGTGTGAAACAATTCAATTTTCATATCAGAAATCTATATTAGATTTTCAAGTTCCACATATGTGTTAAAGTAATTAGATTTCAAGATTTCAAAACAATTATATTTTACCTTTTTCAACACAATAATACAATTTATATTTTCAATGTTTTCAACTTATTGAATTATATATGTATATATCTATATATCTGTGTGTATATATATATGTATCTGTGTGTGTGTATATATATGTGTGTATATATATATATATAAAAACGATGATGATTATATGTATGTACATATATGTAACTTTGATAGGTTTTGGCCCGTATTGGTCCAGGCCATGTTTAACTTAATAGCACCACCTGATAAAGTCTTTCAAATCATGATTTGGACACCATGGCCCACTCAAGCAGAGAGTTGTGGTTGACGGAGACATATCCGGGTGTAGGAGGTTTATCCAGTATTCAATGTGGGGTCAGGCAAAAGTGGAGAAGAGATGGCTAATGGTATGGACATCTCTCAACTGGAAAGTTCTGAGAATCCAGGAACACATTCTGCGGGCCATGTCAACTTTGCTGTTTATATGAGTGGCTCAGCTTATGTTGTGGTCCACAATTACTCCCAAGTCTCTGATGTTGTTGGATGCCACAAGAGTTTCACCTGAAGGAAGGGAGTATGGCAGTTTCAGGAAATCCTCTTTTCCAAAATGGATTAACTCAAATTTATCCTCATTCAGCAGCATATTATTCTTTTCCACCCATTGGAAAACAGCCAGTAGGTCTGTCTGAAGGTATGCCCGGTCACCCACTTCATTGATGACCTTCTGGAGCGTGGAATCATCGGCAAAGATTCTTATGTTGCTGTTCTTGAAGATGTCAGTAACGTCATTAATATGGATGATGAAAAGAACTGGGCCCAACACAATTGCTTGCAGATCGCCACTACTGACTTTGGCTGGGCTTGATTTTACTCCTTCAACTACAGCATGTTGGACTCTGTCTGTCAGGAAACACTCGATCCACTACAGTAACTTTCCAGAGACACCAATGCTGGATAGTTTTTTTCAATAGAACCTTGTGATCAACACTGACTTTGGCCTTGGTGAAATCAAGGTAGATGACATCAGTGTTGGAGCCCTCTTCCAAAGCTCTCAAAATGTCATCAAAGTGAGGCAGGAGCTGCATTTAGCAGTCCCTTCCATTATGGAACCCATGTTGGTTGGAGTTCAGCAGCTTGTTGCATTCAAGAAAGTTGGTTATTTGTGATCACACTACCCTCTCAAATACCTTGATGATATGAGAGGTGTGTGAGGTTGGACGATAGTTCACTGCAAGGGACTTGTTTCCCCTTTTTAAAACTGGGACAACAGACTGGGACAGAAAGTTTTCAGGAATATAGCCAGCATCCAGTGAGTTCCTCCACAGATTAGCAAGAGGAGATGCACATTGGTGTCAACACACCTTCAGAACACAAGCAGGGAACCTATCAGGGCCTACTGCTGAATTGTGTTTAATTTTGTTTTAATTATGCATAATGTTAGTGTGGTTACTAAACACTAGGTCCAAAATATTCTTCTGATATATTGTTGGTGCCAGGAAAGTTGGGACAAGAAAAGCTCATTCATAAAGTCCAGAAGTCAATCTGTATCAATCTGGCCCAACTCTGAAATCAAAAGCTCGTTGGACTTCTGTTAGGGTACAATACCAATATACCTACTGTTAGTACAACACCAATATACTTACTGGAAACTACGAGTACCAGTCTACCCACCCGGCCAGTGGGATGGCGTTATCTTATGGCTAAAACAGCACGACATGCTGTGACCAGCGGCGCCGATTGGTGCCCGACAGACTGGTCGGTCCAGGTGATCAAGGTGATATATATATATACATATATATATATCAAAAGATTGTATTGAGTTAGAAACTCAAAATAGTCTCATTACAGTAAATTAGCTCTAGGAAAAAGGCTTTTCCGAGCCGTATATAACTGAACAAAAAGGAAAAACAAATACAGTCATATATATATTTGTGTTCAAATGGTAATGGACCAAATTCGCTAAGGTGAAAAAAATACTAACTACAGACAATAGGGTTTGCTGGACTCAATTTAAGAACAAATTAAGAAAAATAAATACAAACCAGTATTGTGGTAACTACCATCACCCAGACGGTCTTTGATATAACCGTTTCGCAATATTATTTGTGAAGAGAAATACCAAATTCCAGGCTCATCAGTGGGTGTTGAAATTAGTATACTCCTCACTTCTACTTCTAAATCAAATAGCAATTTTGGTCCATTACGATTTGAACACAAATATATGTGTTGTTCGTATTTTCCTTTTTGTTCAGTTACATATATATATATATACACACACACATATATATATATATATATATATATATATATCATTTCTCTTCATGCATTTCACCTATATTCCTGTGTGATGTGAATAGCAGAGTGAATATTTGTCTTAACTTTGAAACTTTTAGGCTTTATGCATGTCAAAAGAAGTCAATAGGAAACTATTCAGTCAATACTCAATGGTTTACTTTGATAGCTAGAGATAGTTACATTCATACTCTACTTTTATCAATCTCTTATAGTACCATTTCCAGGCTTCTTTCTATGGTAAGTGCACCAGTATAATTTCTAACATTTTCCCCAACAACATCTCCCTTTACATGAACACAGCCTTGCAAAGTAGATCACTTCATGTCTCTGATCCTCATGTCTCACACTTTCTTTTTTCAGCCCCTGTCTGAGCTGTGTATATCAGTCATTTAGCTTTTCTCTTAGATACCTGGTACTGGTCTCTGCTACCCCTATTTTTTCAGCCCTTCCTTGTCTGTCTCTTGGCAATAATTGCTCTAGCCACTGTGCTGAACCACCACCAGGTCACCCTCTGTCTGGCTGGTGTTTTACTCTAGCCACATGTAGTTTGCAAAATGTTGTCATGTAGGAATTTCCAGTTGTCCTCTATGTTATATATACCTAGTTCATTACCCCTCTCATCTACTGCATTCTGTAGGGCTTTTCTAAACCTATATCTAAATGAAAGGTCCTTTAGCTTCTACCCCCTCCATCTCCCTATTTTTCTGTCTATCTTGTTCTGTTTTGGTCTGTGTTTATTTTGATGTCTCGAATAACTAACTTGTGGTGGGCAGTGCATTCTTCCCCAGGGAAGGCCTTAGTGTTTATTACAGTCTGTTTATCTCGTCTTTTGAGTAAGTAATCAATTTACCTTGTGTGTTTGCCTGATTTATATGAGATCAGGTGGCTGGCTTGGTTCCTGAAATTTGTGTTGCAAATGTTTAGTTCATTCACATCACATAATTCCAGGAGCCTCAATCCCTCTTCATTTGTTGAGCTATAACCATAGCTGCCACGAACTCCACATACTCCATCCTGGTATTGCTCCACATATCCACTGATGTCATCTGCCAGGATGATGAGGTCTCTTTCATCAGTACATGATGTTGTCTGGAAAAGTGATTAGTCTCGTTGAGGCACCCCTGCCCCCATCTCACTCTTGTACATAGTCTCTTCTCTCTAGCTGTTTCATAATTTCACCTCATTTAACTTTCAGGGTTCCAATATTGAGAGTGGCAGTCCTGAGAATTTTACCTAGACAGTTGCTACTTCCTTGAGTAGAAATTCTATGTCCCTGAAAGGGACACAGAATTTTGGAAAGTCAATTAATAATATTGAAAAAAGTAGATAACAGCTTAGTGAGAGAACTGAAAAGAATACAAATTTTGCTTGAAAGGTTCTTTATTTCCAAAAGAGTTGTTATTCCAGGGATATATTGTTTTTTTCTCTCTTCCTATCTTCAAATTTCTAAAGGAGCTGTTTGATGCAGCAGAAAAGAATTCTGGGATAAGCAATGAACCATAAATTATTTGATTCTTAGAAGCTTAGCATTCAGGTTGAACAAAATAGTAATTCTTCTGAATCTGTCGGTATTTATAGTTGGAGACAAATTCTATTTGAATAGACTGTTTATTTCTTGGCTATTAGTAAAAAGAATGTATGAAAACGAAGATGCCAGATCGAAGAAAAGGTCAGGCAAATGAAGATATTCATATTTTAAAGATAATCTTGATAATTGCTGATGTAGGTTGATTGCAATATGGAAAACAATTTCCATTAGTTTCTTTAAATGTCAGATATAGGGCTTGAAACAGTAAGATTATTATGTAGCAGTCGGTACTGTAGATTGCAGTTAATCTCCACACTTAATAGATAACAGAAGAGGTCTAGTAGTAGTAACTAGGTGCAGTGATTCTAAGATCAATTCCATAGGGCAACATCTTGGGAGACAATTTCCTTTTAACATAACCCTGAGTTGCCTAATGCTTTATAACAGGAATTTAATTGAAAGAAATGGGGCAAAAGCACTCATTGTATATGTGTATATTCTTATCATAATCCTATTTAAATCCATATTTTCCATGCTAGTATAAGTTAGATAAGTCTTTTGAGGGATGTTTTCAATGACCAGAGACCCTTCCTGATGACAACCCACATGGAAATTCATATATATAGCATATACTGATCCTCTTCAATTAATATCATTGATTTATGTGCCATTGCAGAATGAATTGATGATTTAAACACACATGCATGCACACACACACAGACAAATGATAGACTTTTTACAATTTCAAGCTACCCAATTAGAAGACAGTTTGTCCAAAAAACGTCATATATATAAAATGGATGTCTTCACAGCAACTGTGTATGTATATATATATATATATATATATATTATTAATAACGTTAGGTTATAGGGGACATTGAGTTCTGTTCTATTCCAAAGGTTTCTGAAATAAACTGATACAATTTCATTTATGTGGTTTGTTAAAAACCTGACATCCTTCTATTGCACTCCCCTATAGAACAGATAAAAGTAAAATAAATTAAAGTAAAAACATAAAAGATAATTATGTTTAAGGTAAGTTTCTAGGAAAGAGTAGATAAGAATAACCATATTTAAATTAGTTAAGTTGCATGATGGATACATTATGTTGTTGCAGAAATACTAAATACAAATTTGGTAACTACACTCCTGAATTTGAGATATCATGCATGTCAAATTTGCTTGGCATTTCTAAATAAAAAAAAGACATATAGAAGTTGTTAATAAGATATGGAGTGTTGTAACAGGGAGATACAGTGACTCCGTAGTGTTTGTGCCATGTTATGTTGGTGTCTTAATACAATGCACTCTGTAAAGTGGTTGATGATAGAAAAATATTCTAACTAGAGAAAATTTGCCAAACAAAGGGTTGACCAGGCTTTTTAGTTGTGGCTAAGATATGATAACCTCACTAGTGCTGGTCGCATGATAAAATGCACCTAGTACACTCTTTAGAATGCATGAGTATGTGTGAGATGTGGATTCTGGTCCATCTGTATGTGTTTCGTAGCTCTGACTAAGTACTGACTTGGTCTTTGATGACACATTTAACCCTTGTTAGCAGGGAAAATATACATTTAATGGTGTTGATGATGATGATGATTGGAAGGTGAAGGTTGACAAGGATGACGACGATGATGATTATGATGATAGTCACTGACTTATTCTTGCATGGAAATTTGGGATTAAAACTCAAATTAAACAAGGGAAAACATTCAACAACTAAATTATGTTTATTTTTCACATTTATTGATTTTTGGTCAGGTCTAGTGTAATTTTAATATGTTCTGTCTTAGTTGCAAATAACCATATGGCTTCTTTACAGATATCTGATTTAACTGTAGATTCAAATATGTAGAAAAGACACTGAATGTGACTGATATATTATAGTGATTATTAACTAAATTTCATATGAAATATTATATATAAATTTTCATTTAAAGTTAACAATATATCCATAGATGAAATTCATTCTCTAAGCCATTGTAAGGTGTCGCTCAACACAATTTCAATTGTGACTATATAGGTAGTGTAAAACATGAAGCTAAATGTATCACCATCAGTTTTGACGATGAGGGTTACATTTTTGCTTACTTATGAAATTAAGATATAAATACTTGCATCCTTTACATAATTCTCAGAGAGGTTCATCAGGACACAGTGTGTGATAATGCCTGCCCATTGAATTATAGGTCCAGTCCATTCGACAGGTTTCCAAACTGCTTCTGTCCACACCATGTTAATCACAAGGCTTGAGTTTTATGTGGTGTTATAATATTATTATAGTGAATTATAACTGAAGTATGATGATGGAAATTATGGGTAACAGTTTTAGTCGATTAAGTCAACCCCTATACTTGGTTGGTATATATTTTTTTTATTAATCTTATACTATACAAAGAAAACATCTATGGCATGGGAATTCAGAAAATAAACAACATAAGTGTATACAAGCTTTAGTCAAGTATTCTTCTGATGCTGCCAATGCTAATAGTTATACTAATATTTATTGAATATAATGCTAACAATTTACATCTACATTGTTTCTATCTAGCATATTTTCCACACCTATTATTAATCAAATGATACCATGATTTAAACATCTAATGTTTAATAGGAATAATTAAACTATAAATTTCAACATAGTCTTTTCCTTCAAACACACCCTATTATTTTATTAAAGAATGGCCACATTGGATAATGTTGTACAAAATTCGCTATAATCTAAAAAAGATGATATAATTGTCACAGAATACATTTGATCTTAGCTCTGCTCAGCTGCAGTTGATCTGGGACTTAATACAAAAAGCACATTAGTGATACCACAGATGGTGAGTAAATTTTTACTAGATGCCTAATCTGCTCATCAATGTAACAGCTAAAACATGCATGAAAAATATTCCCAATTTAAAATATGAATCTTATCTTTTTGGCCTATGGAAATCATATAGAAAAACAAAAATGACAGTGATCTGGTTGTATTGAGCCGATGAAAGTTATTCAAGAACAACTAGCAATGGCTTTGCAAGTCGAGACTGTGGCACTGGTGTCTATCATGGTACTATTTATGAAAATCTTTTAGTAATCTTAGATATAATATAAAGCTATACGTAACATTTGTTTCTTGCTTAATGTAAAGTGTTTCCATTGTAATGGTGATAGTTTGAAGAAATCTTATTTTGGAAGAATTACTTCTAAGCTGATTTAATTCAATCCTAAAATGGCTGCAATTGTTAGTTTTCATTTTCAGAATTCCTGATTAAATCTGCTCATGGTCAAACATATACTCAGTACTTTAGTAATAAATATGACAATCTTCTGTTATCCTATTTTGACTTTTATTAAGCACATGGATTCATTAATAATTGAAATTCTGTTATTTGTTTTTCAATTAGGAGGAATATAATTACGTGTACATATTTCTGATTATGTATGCGTGTTTTAAGTGCATTCTTCTAGATGATGATAGCAGGGAATGAGAGTTTTGTCCATAATGCAGTGATTCAAGAAAGAAAGACAGTTGATTGGGTAGCACATTGGAATACTAGCCTACAGATTATTGTTTCAAATCTACTTTAGGTATATGGTTGTGTTCTTGATATTTTATGTATATATATATATATATATATATATATACAGAAAAATTGTCAATGAGAATGGTAGAGGTCAATATGTTTTTATTATTATTATTATTATTGATACTCTTCGCCCAAGAGCATCGAGTGCTCAGCTTGGCATACCTCACGTGAACGCAATTCAATTACACCTCCATTACCTACTTATATATATATATATGTATGTGTGTGTGTGTGTCTGTGTGTGTGTGTGTGTGTACAAATGGCTAGCGAATTTGAAAATTAGGTAGTAACATGTGCTTATGCCGTATTTGACTAAATAGAGTTAGTATGTTAGTTGGGATTTTAAAAAAACCTCTCTGAATGGAAGAAAAAAAGGATGAGTATTGACGTACATGGAAGACGAACCTACATCTTTGGTTTGTCGCCCCAATGTGTTACCATTACACCAACACACCACCCATGCTACCTTCCAATTAGAAGCTATATAATCGTAGCAGGTATATATATATATGTTTATAAATATGGAGACACGATACAGGCTTTGTTTACAAACGGTTAGCGAATTTGAAAATTAAGTAGGAACATGTGCTTACGCCGTATTTGACTAAATAGAATTAGTCTGTTAGTTGGGATTTTAAAAAACCCCTCTGATTAGAAAAAAAGGATGAGTATCGACGTATATGGGACATGAACCCACATTCTATTTAGTCAAATACGGCGTAAGAATGTGTTACTACCTACTTTTCAAATTCCCTAGCCGTTTGTAAGTAAAGCCTGCTTTGTGTCTCCCTATTTATACACACAAATATATATATATATAAACACACTCAAACGAACAAATATGTGCCCTTATATTAATTGCATTCTTATATAAACATACAGACACATATACACACAGAAAAATGTACGCACGCATTTATAGACGTATATATATGTATGTGTGTGTGTGTGTGTGTGTGTGTGTGTGTGTGTGTGTGTCTTTGTGTATATATATATATATATGTGTGTGTGTGTGTGTGTGTGTATGTATATATGTGTGTGCGTGCGTATATATACATACACATGTATATACATGTACATACATACGCTCATATAATATCTGTGTTTATTTTCTTATATACAATATGAAGACAAATAACTTTCAGGCTCAAAAACTATTTTAGAATATAAGTATTTAGGTTAATTTAGTTATAAGATTTTATCAATTTCTTCTAGACGTAAACCATCGAAGCATTTTCAATTTTGTTAGCGTTTTCTCATCATTTCTGATTTAATGAGAGCTTTTCTGGATCACCCCTAATGGAACAAAACGATGGACAGAAGAGCAAGGCTATGCGCTTCATATCTTAGCAATTACTTAAATTGAATCTGTTTGAAAAGCTCAAGTAGATAATAAGAATTTTGGCGAAACTCTTGAAAAATACCAATTTCTCATCATTCTACATTGTATCTTTAAAGCACGGATTTTCCGGGCAAACTTTTTAGATAATCAAACTGAACAACAATAGTTGAACAACATCATTTATATTTGAGACAAAAAGATGCGTAGTTTTATAGCTAGTGGCACAATGAAAAACGTCTATTATGTTTCAGATATGTGTGCAAGCGATCGACACATGTGTGTAGCTGTGTATCTTTGCTTCTATTTTAAGATCAATTGTAGCATTCTGATATCGTTTTGTTAGCCGGTAAGATGCTTTCCAAAAAGAGATAAGTATGTGTTCGATTAAAATCGTACAAGTACACACACACACACACACACACACACATTTATATATATATATATATATATATATACATATATATATATATTTAAAAGAATAGAGGTGTAACACACAAGTTATGATATATTGGTAAACGGAAATGGAATAGAAAATGCTAACAAATTGTTCACAGTGAAAAATAGTTTAATTAGGAATAAGTGAAAATTAGTAATAGTATTGGTTAGTATTCAGTTTTGGTTTTAAGTTTTACCGGTTGCGCATTTCTAATGCTTTTCAAAAATAATTTTGAGATAGAGCGTCCTTGATGTTTGCTCTGATCTGATTAGTTTTGGGAATTCTACCTGATTTTATGTTTAAAAAGTGGCTCCAGCGGTATTAAAATAAGTTTTGCGCCAATTCGTGTTGCAAAAATTCTTGTGGTCAAAACAATTTTGATTGGTCGGTAGAGGTCATGTGAATGTAAAAAATTGATTTTGCGGCTGACTGAGAAATAAGTCTTTCACAACAAATATGTATGTGTGTGTAAGTAGCAGGTGTTTTTATTGGAGACTATAGTACAGATTCTCTTGGCTAAGTTGTAAGGAATATTAATTTTAACGTGTCTAGGGTGGCAAGAGTTGAAAGGAAGATATTGCTTGGAGTCTGTGGGCTTATAGTATATGTCTGTTTCTATTTTTTTGTTATGGATCTTAATGAGGATGTCGAGGAAGTGGAGTTGTTGATGGCTGTATTCCATCGTGAAGTTAATATTCGTGTTGAGCCCATTTATAAGGGTGTGAAATTCTTTAAGTTTCTCGATGTTTTC
>OZ024747.1:70830389-70867889 GCA_964016885.1 Eledone cirrhosa
ATATATATATATATATATATATTATATATATATATATATATATATTATATATATATATATATATATATATATATACAAAATAATTGTTTCTACTTTTGGCACAATGCCAACAATTATTCCAGTGCATTACTGGTACTTTATTTTATCGACCCCGTAAGGATGAAAGGCAACGTTAACCTAAAGGGGCGTAACTCTATGCTGCAAAGCATGGCGTCGGACTCTCTACCAATACCGCCAATCCAGCGCCCTTATATAAAATGATAATACTAAGGAGCAGGACGAATTATCAATATAACATCATTATATTTATTCGCGTGCGTTTCGAGATGGATCAGAACAAGGTATGTTCAGTAGTGATCGGGATCGACTCTGGAATTGATAGCTCATCAGAATCATATACAATTCCACTAAGGATGATATCAGTAAGACGTCCAGGATACTTTACATCAAGTCGACATCTTTGACCGCTGCTTGTTCAGACTAATGAGTCGTTTAAATGATACGTTGTAGATATTCTTATTTCAAGTAGACAAAATAACTTTTTGTTATCTCATCAATCGTATTGTAGCAGTGGTATCGTACAGCTTTCTTATCAATTAAAGTCACTCCCATTTACCATTATAGACACACTTAAGTTAACTTACCTTTATTCATAACTTACTAGTTATACATATCGAAGACATAATATCTAACTGCAATTGAAACCACGCCATTAAAATACTAACCATTTACTTCTATGACTAAGTTTTTAATTATAATTTGTATGTATATTACGAATCAGTAAGTTACCAGTGTCAGTCTAGAAGCTTTTATCTCTAAATATGCGTCTGTGTATCCAAGGTCGATGAAGTGATGAAATACGAAATTTCAACCCTGTGGCCGAGAGGCCCATGCATTTTCCTGCATGGACTTCGGCTCGATTTGTAATGAACAGGATGACAAGCATTACAACAACACCAATAAAAGAAACTGTGTGAAGCCATAGCTAATGTTTTATATTAATTTATAACGTCGATTTTGAAATACTATCACTAAATTGCATGCAGTTGATGTCATTATCGTCCAGCACACATTATTTTTAGTACTTTTTTTTTATCTCTCTGCCTTACATATTCCTAATCGCCAAACATTACTATAATGTTCTGCTCCTTCCTTATTCCATTTTTGTTGGCTTGAGACAATCTAAATTCGAAATGATTGGTGTTTATTGACATTGACCTTGTTTCGTTGTGATTCTCACAAGCACGTACACCAGACTTGCTAAGAGTATATCACTTGAAGTAAACTAGAGGCATTATTGCCTTCAGCTTACACTTATTAGTAAACTCATCTGTTCTCGAAATGGACGAAGTGATAGCCAACCACTCACTGTATATATGTTGATAAAATGTAAGGAAAAGGTCAAATAATAATGACTCAACCAAAATATATCCTTCTAGGTTAAGAGGGTGCTTTATCTGACTACTAAACACCGCCTAACAAAATGATACAATGAAATTGTTCATATTCTATAGAAGACAAGCGAATATAATTGTATTTCATTTTTATCGACGGAATTAAATGTAAAGTTTAATATTCTTAACGAATCTTGTACGCTCATATGAAATTTATGTTTAGATATAAAAATATAAATATGCATATTCTGTATGCATATGATTAATCCCAGTGAAAATATGTACACACACACTTCACTATATATTATATATAGTATATATATATATATATATATACACACGCTGTCGTATTAAGGTTTATTTATTCGTCCGAAGCTTGTGTTTCATCCCGGTACTACTCTGAGCTTTTCAGTGTGTGCGATACTTCAGCAAACTCTGAGTGGCAACTGACTAAATTATCATCTTTATCGAATATATATATATATATATATATATATGTGTGTGTGTGTGTGTGTGTGTGTGTGTGTGTGTGTGTGTGTGTGTGTGTGTGTGTGTAAAGTATAATTCTAGGTGATGTCTTGCAATGTAGCCATCATATACGGTCGATTTGCAGATACGTTCTATATTTAACAGGAATGCTATTGTTAAGTCTGAATCAGGGCATAGCATTAGACTGATTTGTCTATGTATATATGTCTGATTTGTCTATGTTTGTATGCAAACCTGAATTCAGTATTGCCCTCTAAAGAAAATCCCGTCTCACATTCATTGCTGATGCTGTAGTTGTATTATATTTATATTTG
The DNA here is from genome assembly GCA_964016885.1 of Eledone cirrhosa. Lineage (NCBI taxonomy): Eukaryota > Metazoa > Mollusca > Cephalopoda > Octopoda > Eledonidae > Eledone > Eledone cirrhosa. Next base: position 70,832,587 of record OZ024747.1, read on the forward strand.
CTACTATAGTCATCCACGTATTCCCTTTGATTGCTCCTTAATTACTAAGAAAATTTAAAAAACATTTGGATGAATATGATGGCACTCCATCAATTACGACGAAGAGTGTTCCAATTGATCCGATCAACGGAACAGCCTGCTCGTGAAATTAACTAGGAAATGGATTAGCATTCCACATACACTTAACTTAGTGTTCAGGGAGATTCAGCGTAACAAGACTAGACCTTCGAATTACAGGTACAACTCATTTTTGCCAGCTGAGTGAAATGGATCAACGTGAAATAAAACGCTTTGCTCAAGGTTACAACGCGTCACCAGAAATCGAACTCACGATGTTACGATTGAGAACCGAATACCTTAACCACAAAGCCACGAGACAAATATAGGTGTATGGTGAACCTACAAGTCTGTTTTTAGTAAACATGCATTCTTACATTTAACACACATTTCTAATTATTAACGACAAGGAAAATTCTAATAAATGTATCATGTATCCTTCAATGCGTTTATAGACTCATCGTGAATCCACCCACCAGCATCGTCCTCAAAGGAACCACATCAAATCGAACTCTATTTGAATAATGGCAGCAACGAGATTTAAAATAATTCTATGTATCTTGCTCCCACATAAATATATACGCGCAGGGGCAAACACGCGCATGAATGCATATATCCGCATATGCACATGTATCTATCTATCCAGGGCGGGTAAAATTCCCGAGATCCATGGACGAGTTCTCTCCAGCCGTCTTTGTCTCTCATTATCGCTGCCATCTCCTGCGTCTCCAAGAGACCAGTGTCTGTCCTTAGGGCATCAACATATGTTAACCTTGGTCTTCCTCTTCCAGTGTGTCCATGCAGGGGCTCCCCCAGGAGCACTGAGTGCAATGTCAACTCTGGATGTCGGTGAGTATGTCCAGCTAACCTCAGTCTGCTCTGTGTCACTTTCGAGCTGACATTTGGGAGGGTCCCGTACAGCTCTGAGTTTTTCATCCTCAGTGTATACTGATTAATGTTCAGAGCCATCCTCAGTATTCTCGTGTAGCACCCATCCACCATCTGAGTGAGTTTCTTGGTCAGTGTCCAAGTCTCAGACCCGTACAGCAGCACAGACTCCACTACAGCAACGAAGAGACGGATCTTCAGGTCTTTACATATTTCACAGACACGTGATATTCAGGTATAGTTAGCATGGAACAGTATGAATTAAAAGTACTGTCTGTCCGATGGGCTTCCATAGAGTTTCCATCAACCAATTTCACTTACATGGGATCGAATCTGTGACCTCAATCATGTATTATTTTGTGCATGCACACACACACACACACACATATACATATATATATATTTCGTTTCTGAATTTGTTTAGCAAGATTCTTTATCTGAAAACGTGTGTTGAAACCGATATTGTTATACTTTGGGAGGGTCATGTTGCCAATAAGAAACACACGCACCAGTTGCTTTCACTTTAATTTATTATAATAAATTTATAAATTTAGGAATTTATAAATTTATAAATTTCCGGTTGGTTGGTTGGTTGGTTCAACAACCAGATGGTTGTTTATATATTCTCAAATTTCTTTCGTCACACATTCTGTGACCTCTTCAGTGAACACACACACAAAAACAAGATGGCGTAGGACAGAACAAAGGAGAGGCACAAAAAACAATAAAAGAATCCCCAGTCACTGAAGAGGTCACAGAATGTGTGACGAAAGAACTTTGACAATATATAAACAACCATCTGGTTGTGGAACCAACTAACCAACCGGAAATTTATAAATTCCTAAATTTATAAATTTATTATAATAAATTGAAGTGAAATCAGGTGGTGCGTGTGTTTCTTATTGGCAACATGACCCTCCCAAAGTATAACAACATATATATATATATATATATATATATATATATATATATATATATATATATATATATATATATATATATATATTTACAGGCATGTACACAATGTGCTGATTCACAAGTTAGTGCTGGAGTCAATTCATTCCTAGGTTATTTATTGACTATAAACGAAAATCACACACGTCATGAGTGGTTTGTAATGGTAATCGAAGCTATGATACCAACTAGTCTCACTAGAACCTTACATATGCTCTCAGATGTACGATATATATGGTATTCAATATTCAATATGAACCCAGAGCAATACGACATCATCTTGTACATTAAGTGCCTGAAGATACAACATACCAAGAAACCTTAAAACGTTCATATTCCGCTAATTAATTATATTGTTCTTTATTAATATATTTAATAAATGCCTGTAGCCATTATTTAAACTATAGCACTGAATTTTGCTTGTGATTAACAACATTGAACAATACATATGAATAAAACTGAAAATATAGATTTGAAGAGAATATGTAAAAAGAAGAACTAACTTAACACTACACACATTCTCTACTTGATACAAAACTAGTGGGATACTGGCATACAGGCAAACTGAATACAGTGAATAAGCAGTTTAATGAGCTTATACATTTAATATAATAATAGATTAATAGAGGCCAAACTCGTTAAACGTCGAACGAAATTTACATTCAGAATTCCACTCTCTTTTGCCCTTCGTCTTGGGCAATAAAATAAATTTAATAAACAGTTTACTAAGATTATACAATTAATCTTGTAATAGATTAACAGAGGTCGAATTCGTTCAGCATCAAACAAAATTAACATTTTGAAATCGGCTCTCTTTTGCCCTGTGTCCTTCTTCGTCAATAAAATAGATTTAGGAATGCAATAGTGGTTGATATTTTCGGTTGATCCCTATTCCCCAAATTCGTTGCCTAGTGCCAATGCTAAAAATTAATATGTTGTCAAGTCTAATAAATGTTCATTCCCGAAAAATCTTCGTCCAAATATCTGTGGCATCGACTTGGCTTTTAATCTCGCCCCTCCTAAAAGAAATCTGTCTCGAATTCGGAGGCTCATCCGACCGGTGCTTATCTCGGTTTCGTGGCATGAAGCGACTGAGAGTACAAGAGTACAAGACTCCTCTTTGAACAGGACGCTAGTCCATTGCAGGGTTAAACCCCCAGATATTACGGGTACTCGTTTTCAGTTGAGTATACCGGAGCAACGAGAAATGAAGTAATTTACTCAAGACCACAACACACAACCCAGTCCAGGAATCAAATCCAAAACATTATGATCGTAAGTCCAGCATCCTTACCACTAGGCCACGCACCTGCCCCTGCTTACTGAATTAAAATCCCGCCGCGGTGAACTTCATTTTTCATCCTTTCGAGATCGATAAAAAATTATCAGTAATGGGGTCAATTCTTTCCTTTATCTCTTTCTCAATTCTTTTCTGTCACACACCCCCTCTCTCTCATTTCTAGATGAAATCGGTTGTGTTTAGACCTGGGGAGGGGAGGGGGTTTCTCCGGGCTTCAAATGCTCAAGGCACGTTAATGTCATGACAGTACCACTACAACTCTATTACGCTTTCATACAAACTATAGATAAGGGCTGACTTAATCTACTATATTCGTGACCTACCAAATTTTTTTGTTTGTCCTTAGTCAAAATAAATCATTTTTCAGTTGTAAAATTAAGTTCTGTTTATTTAATTTCAATTAACTGTTAGTTCAACGCAAATTGCTGTCAATATGATAATTTCGTGATAATAACAATAAATGAGATCATTTTGCAGGTTAGAAAATTAATATATCTACAGCGTGAATTGGTTTTCTCTAATACAGAAAGTTTCGAAAATAATATAGATGTTTTAATAGAATCGTATTGTTTCCTATTGCCAATGATAGTAGAAATTGACTTGAAATTAGCAAAATAATAGAGGTATTGTAAAATATTAGTGGAAGGCCATATTCTGTAATGAAGATGACTGTCGTGTAGACAGCAATCTGTTTTCTTCCTAAACAGATTTTATTTTTCTATGTTTGTCATTACTCGGAGACATTTACCAAACTGCATTATCAAACTGAACCCTTCATTATAACCCCTTGAGCTAGAATAGCGTAAATATGCAAATCCTTTCCGTTTCCAGTAAAAGATATTGGCTAAATGTTACGTAGGGTATCTATGATTTGAAGTATTGTGAGTTTAATTATATTTAGAGAGAACTGAATTCATAAAAGGAATTATGTGTGGTAGTATAAAGATTAAACAACTATAGAAATGCTAAGAACGTTATAGAAAATGCAGAAGAGTCAAAGAAAAGATAATTAATGAAGACGGACGGAATAGTGTTCTAGGAGTGTCATTGAGTGAGCACATTTTTCTGAACACATTCTGAAACGTGTGAATATTTCTTTAGATGTGCTATCCTAAATGTATGAACAATATTCTAATGTGTAAGTGTTTATGGCTTATAAGTGATTGGGGTGTGGGAGAGATACATTTTGCCTTTTATACTCTCGGAGTCAATAAATAAAGTCGCAGTTCAGTACTGAGGTGGATTCTTCTTCTCCTTCTCGATTCCACTACCTCTGTCTCATTTTCGTTTTCCCCTCTATTTCTTAATCATTCTCTTTCTCTCTGTTTCTGTCTTTCGCTCTGGAAGAAATAAATTTGAGTCAGAGCTGCAGTGAGATGGATTCTATCAGGTCTAAAAGCTCAAGACATTCTACACATCACGATGTTACCCCTACAACTCCATCAGGAGTTGATGATTCGTGGAAGGAAGAAACAGTTAGGTGTAGAAGTGTTACAAAGGCTAAATATCAAAACACTATATGAATGTTAGTGTTAATTAAAAAGGGACCACTGTAAATGATGGGCTACAAAATAATCTAGAACAACACAAGCAGGGATCAACTGTTAAAATAATCAAATTACTAAAATTTCTCCTAATTCTGCGTAAAACATCTTGAGCAAATGTATTTCGACTCTAGTCTCAGAATGTCCATATAAGTATTAAGAAGATTTAGCAAACTTAAAACCTTTAAATGGAGTCGTCCAAACGGTAGATGGGAAAATTGGGAGAGTCGTTTAAATTTTCCCCGGTGAAGTTTAAAGCACTTCTGTTTAATAGAAATAAGGAATATTATCCTCCCCTCATCTCACAAAAAATATATACTCTTTCCCACACACAAACACACGCACATGTTGATTATAAAGTAAAGGAATAAATGACAAAAAACGGAAGTGATAACTAAAGAGAAAAAACAGTATAAAGTAAAAAAAAGACTGTTTCTTTTCTATTTTCAAACCGGCTTCTGAATATCCGTTTAAACAACAGAGAGAAGAGAGAATAGGCTCAATATGCGATCAAAATACATAATCAATTAAAGATCGGAGGTGAGAGCCTCTATGTGATTTCTCAACATGATATAGCAGCTATACCTCCTCCAAATCATGCTATGTCAACAGAAATAAGAAAAGGCAACATTAGATAATGCACACTGACATAACCAAAAAAGTCGGATGTTCACGACTGGAATGCGTTTTGATCACAGGTCTACACTAATAGGCTAGCCAATGTTTTAACAACATTCATAAAGCAAAAGCACAATAAAAACAATTCTAAAGAAACATAAGATGAACATAAAGACAGTAAGAAAGAGAAATAAATAAAAAGAGGAAGAAAGAGAAAGAAAGGGAGGAGAGAGATAAATATAACGATTAGAAGAAGAAAATAAAATAAAAAAGTACTCCTAATGACAGAGTATGAAAAGATGGACAGCAATTGACTGTAATATATACAGTAGAATGACTGACAAGGTCGTAGATGTACGACGAAATACTTAATAATATCTATTACTGCAACAAAATAATAATAAAACAGCAGTGAAAAGAGTTGTGTATGTGTTATAGCTAATGGCTACAATAGCTCTTCGATAATGCAATTATATTAATCCCAACCCACGTTTCCTTGCCAAACAATAAAACACAAGAATATACAAACCAATGTGTCCACCTCTCTGCCGTAGTTCAATCTGCTAAAGATATCAGTCAAATCTCCCTCAAATTTCCTTCGTCGGTGGTTTTGCTTTGGCGAGGATGTTTCCAAGATTTTTGAAACCGTCTTGTTAGTTTGATTAGTGTGAAGTCGCTAAACAGCCACGAGTTCAATCTCTTTGCTACAATGTCTTCAAAGTCCCTGTAACCACATTACAATTTCAATGAGAAGTTGGGAGGCCTGTCCGATTGCAAACGGTGCCAGTGCCGCAGTATGTCGATGTTTTCCCCCATTCGATTTTGAATAGCTTGGAGGATTTTTAACTCAAAGCATAAAGAGCTAAAGCAGATACTTCAAGGCATCTCGTCAGATAATCTAGCAATTACGCCATTTCCCTGCCCTGTGGTATTATATTTAATGAGCCTGAAAGGGCGAAAGGCAAATTTATCTTTAGTTAGATTTGAGTTCAGAGTACAGAGACAAGAAAAGAAATGCCGCGAGGCATTCTATCGGATGCTGTAACAACTCTGCCAACTAGTCGTCTTCATCGTTGTACAAATACGATAACACTTTTGGTTTACATATACTTTCTTCAAAACAAATAGACGTGTGATCACGCTTTTAATAATACATCTTCTTAATCAGGGCTGATCTGGAGCTAAACTATAATAGCAAACCATCAATATGTTCCAAGATTGAGGAACTTGGTTTAGAAGGCTTCCACAACCTCAATATATTCATGACCTTGCACCTTTAGATTGTCATTTATTCCGAAGTTTACATCACTCTATTAATGGTAAAGAGTATAATTCCTTAGAGGCATTTAGAATGGAGTTACGCGCCATTTTCTCCCCCAAACCATCTGATTTCCGAAGGAATGGCATAAGAAACCAGTTTCAGGAGTACATAAATGTTTTTTGATTTAGATGGGGACAAGATACTTGATTAAATTAGTGCTTAACTTCTGTTATTTTATTACTATAAACGACATTATTTATGGCATGAGTGACGTCGCAATTCATTTCTACAGCTGGGAATCCAACTCTTTAACCCCTAAGCTACGCGACTTCATTATATATATATATTTCATAGACCCTCTTCGGTCACGAATGACCATAGGATTTGCAGCTAAAAATTCCCCTTCCGAAGTCCGAGCAAGTTTTGTTTGTAGAAGACTAACAGTCGCCCATGCATACCAATCTCCTTTCTCCACGCCACCGATGTTGTCAAAGAGAAAGGGAAAGCCCAATAAAACTTTGCACCAGTTTCGTCGCAACTCATTTCTGCAACTGAGTGAACTGGAGCAACGTGTAATAAAATATCTCACTCAAGGACACAAACATCACCCGTGTGTGTGTATGCGTGTGTGTGTATGTGTGTGTGCGTGCGTGTGTGTTTAAACCCGTTATTAAATTATATTTCACAGAATATTTTGAATGAATTCAAGATACTTCATTTCTTAATATTTTTTTTTTAAAAGTATGTTCTGGAAGCCAACTTAGGATAAGAATATACTCTTTTGGGTTTATCTTTTATGTTCTGTATACAATTTTATATGCAATTATCATTAGAACTCAAATGAAAATATCTGTCTGCTTCCATATTCAACTATCGTTAACTGAACCGGTCAATGTAGGAAATACTTCTAGTTAGACTTCGTTCACAATTAATTGCAAAGAAAATAGATGAAGATCGATCAAATTTGAAATTTCTCATTCTGTAAATACATAACAAATACTTAAACATTTTGTAACGTGGGTGATCCATGAGATTTTGTACATCACGAATCATGTTTCATATTAAGTTGTTATTGCATACTTTATCTTCTAGTTAAACGAAGAAAGATGTATGCTATCCCAGTTTAGTGTATAATAATTTCAGAGTAGCTATCATTCGCTTCTGGTTATCCCTTATACTTGGGTTCGAAAGAATTTAAGAAATATGCATTCCTCTGCCAAATATGGGGAAAATGCTGCTGTATGATATCAATACTTCGTAACAAAAGGATGATGTTGAAATACCTTGCTTTAGTTTTGCTTCTACTTCTACTAAATTAAGGAAGGAAAAGGGTTAACAACATAAACGTTCATAAAGATAAAATGGATGAAAAATTGCGAGTTGGGATTCATATGATACTGGCAAGTTCCGGACAACTGAATTCTAAGATAAAAATAATGTTGTTTTACAAGATATGCTTGTGAGATACCTTTAGGAAAGGAAAGCATGTAAAGTGTTCTTTAGAACAGATTTGCTGTCGAAAAATAGATTTAAAGTGATTTGAGTATTTCAGAAGACGAAGGATAATGCCAAAAGAAAATTAACTGGGGATAGATCACTAATAAATCATACAGTTTCTTCTACTGTGGTATTGACATGAGAATTTCATAGTATCACAAAACTAAAATGTTGATTCAAAAGAATGTGTATATATATATATATATATATATATATATATATATATATATATATATATATATATATATATATGTATATATATATATATAGATAGATAGATATATAGATAGATAGATAGATACATATATATGCATATATATATATATATACATATATATATATATATATATACATATATATACATATATATATATATATATACATATATATACATATATATATATATATATACATATATATATATATATATATATATATATACACACACATACACACACACATATATATATATATGTACATATGTATAAATATACATATATGTATGTATATATGTATATATACATATGTATATATTTATATATATATATGTATATATGTATATATATATGTATGTATATATATATATATATATGTATATATATATGTATATATATATATACATATATATATACATATATATATATATATATACACATATATGTACATATATATATACATATATACACATATATGTACATATATATATACATATATATAAATATATACATATACAAATGTATATATACATATATACATACATATATGTATATATATACATATGTACATACATATATGTATATATATACATATGTATATACATATTGTATATATATACATATGTATGTATATATATATATATATATATATATATATATATATATATATATATATATACATATATATATGTGCATATATATACATATATATATATATATATACATATATATGTATATATATATATATACATACATACATATGTACATATATATATATATACATACATACATATGTATATATATATATATATATATATATATATATATATACATACATATGTATATATATATATATATATGTGTGTGTGTGTATGTGTACCCAGATGCGGATTTTTCGATATGTGACCAATGAATGTCTTCGTGATCGTCTTCACAGAACAAAATGTTTATGTCTATTGCTCTACGAGATCAATGAATGTCACAGCGATTGACTTCAAAGAGAAAATTCTTTATGCGTGTTGCTATATTAAATCAATGAATGTTTTACCAATCGTCTTCAAAGAGTAAATTGTTTATGTGTATTGGTATACGAGATCAATAAATGTCTAATCGATCGACTCCATAAAGCAAATTATTTATGCTTAAAAGTCGCATGTATGAAAAGGGGATATCATTTCCTCACAAAAATGTATATCAGTTGTACCTTTTAGAGTCTATCGAAATTTGTAAATCTGCAACGCTAGGAAAAAACAAAAACAAACAAACTAATAAACAAACAAACAAGTCGTTTGTACGACGCTTTAGTGATGGAAAACGAAGGAAAGATATCCAAACGTGTTAAGAGGGTTAAGTTTATGAAAACTGAAAAACTTGATGAAAACAAGATAAGTATTTAGAATAACGAAAACGAGCCAGCAAAACTTTTGGAAAATTGTATGAAAAATACTTTTTTTTTTATTCAATACATAGAAAATTCATTATATGTTAAATATTTACACAGATATATTGATTTTTAACTTATCCTGAAATTATGTTAGAAGACACTTTCTATAATTATCCCGCAGCGCGTTAGAACTTGGGACCACGTGCTTTTGAAGCAAAGTTCATAGCCACACATTCATGCTTGTGCACCTTTGTGTATATCGCTTTACCTTTCGGTTCGACGATGATGTTCAAGTTGTTTGATCAACAACATGATCTGCTCTTAATATTAACCTGTAAGTGACTGAGCATTCCGTAGATATGTATATCTTCAACGTAATTCTCAGGGTGATTCAGCGCGACTCAATGTGTAAATAGGCTGATCCTTTGAATTACAGGTACAGTTCATCGCATAGACTTCCGAAATTTTCTATCTACCCAACTGCACTCGCAAGCTTCAGTTTGACACATGTTTCAAAATGCAATGCAATGGAATCGAACCCAGAACTTAATAATTGCAAGGTGAATGTCTTAACGATTAGGACCTGGTACCTCTACACTGAGAGAAATAAATATTAATTATTAAACAATAATATCATTACATTTTTAAAAAATGATTTTTTTCTACGAAGTGAAACATCAGAACCTGACGTTGAAAAAATGATATTTAAATGAAACAAAACGAAGGAGACGGAAAGAAAAAAGAGAATTAAGCAACGAAGGAAAGTGAGAGAGAGAGCAGGAGGGGCAGATCTACACCCCAGTCTGATTGGAGATTCGGCCGTGCCAGAGTATATTGTATAATTTAATTAGCAACATTGCTCAGATATTTCCAATCCCTTCGTTGGTATTGAAAGGTAGCAATTGTAACCTAGTGCTGGAAATGTAATGAAAATGTAATCTCATTTATATAATTGTATATGATTGATCTGGGATGCAGTGCAATACCAGTAATTATATAAGAAATGAAACAATATTCACCTGTTATCATAACAATTCGACCAGTTATGATTCCCTATCACTAAAGATATTTTCTGTTTACTGCGAAACCATTTAGTATTCAAATTCACACTATATGAGGGATACATCACTGTACCTATTTACCTTCATTCGTTGAGATTATAAGGAATAAAATGAAGAGCTATTTTTCTTTAGATAAATAAAGAAAACAAATAAAAATATTTTCGAACGCGTAATCAATTATCAACTTCGCTTACAAGGAGTTTTGAAAATCTTTTGACACTGCGAAAATGGGAATTATACAAAACATTGACGTTCAGCAATGTTTCCATAATAGGGTCACTGATTTCTACCAATGAGTATATTAAGGTAAGCTGTTAGAATCATATAAATGCCCAAATGAAATTCGTCACCAAAAATCTATTAGCAAATAAGCAGAGAATGAAAAACAGGATGCTATTACCTGACATTTCAGTAACACAATAATTAGTTCTGAAGGGAAAGACAAAGACACCTCAAAAGATAGATGTGAATAAATACACTATCAAGTATATCAGTCACGACAACGTGAACCACCTACTATTTGAAATGCCTTTTGTTATAGCAACCCAAAAGCTATAGTGTTTCTAGAAATATTAACCTAAATTGTATGGCGATGTCACTTAAGGTGACAATAATGTGGTTTCCTAATGCTAAAGATTTTCTTTATGAATCGCTACTGTTTAATTAAGGCTAATGCATTCAAAACTTCTTTTGAAATCTAGAAATGTTTGCAGAAATAAGCGGAGATAAGAATGCAATGATTACTTCCTATTACGAAATACCATTCATGAATGATGTGATCATATCTTAACAGAGTAGAATTATGTGTCCACATCCGATTGAAAGATATGTTATTCTAGTCAAAATATATGCTGCTTAGTGAAGTCACTATGAAAGCAATTAAGTTTTCTTACAGTTGTGAGGTTGCATGGACTAATGTTTATCTGTTCCCGTTGATAGCATTAGAAAACAATGAAAATTGTAGCTTATCTTTTACTAGGTCACTGGGCCGCCACTTTAAAGACTTATATTTCGTTCAGAGCAATTCATCCTTTTGATATCCATTCCTCTCAAGGCAATTGGCTACGGTAAGGACGTTTAGATTCGAGGAGTGGAATGAAATGGTTCAACCAGAAATCCAGGCTATGTCAAAGAATTTTCTACCCCCCGCCTACGAATATTCCAGAGTAAAGGATCTTTACTGTATTTGTGCAATTTTAAAAAGCGTTAAATATATCATTCTATAGGTATTCCTAATTTATTGGTAATAAGATAGTGTTGCTTTCCCTCTTCAGGCTATGAAAAGCGTTGATAGTAATTTGATTTTCATCAATCGTGAACATCAGAAGAAAAACGCATCCTTTGAAGACACAAGTATTTGTTTCTCTATGTCTATAAATGTGAGTTCTTTCAGTGGGTACCCCTACAATTTATTCAGAAACTACACATAAGGAGACCGGCAACATCTTTCAACTTTCTGCTTGTATGAGCCAGCGAAGAAGACCTCTACAATGTAGCTAGGTCAAATCTCCCCGCCTCAACCCTCATCCATAAATAAATGCAACGAAACTATACGGATTTCCAGACGTTGACCGAAAAGCCGTGACTGTCCTTTTTTTTTCTCAAGTTTTATCCGTTGTCATTGTCTTGTGTCCACCTCTCTCCATTGATACCTATTCGATATGGTCTTAGCTAAGAGGGTCTTTATTGATTCAGTATTGAGATACTGTATACATAACTAACAGCACTTAACTATAGTACCTTTATAACTAGCTAAATTGATTTACCATCAACTTATTTTGGCTTTTTAGAATTTGAAGTCGTCTTCATTACAATCTGAACAACTAAAATATAAATGTAATCTACCTTTGAGAAATGACCCAATGAAACATTGAGGCGATAATGCCTTTCCCAAAGTAATTATGTCGTGACTAGTGTTAAGTTCACCTTTGTATCTATGTAAGGAATCTGTGTTTTAAGCACAGCTGGGAAACAAATCAACGAAACAATATTTTACACATATTTTGGATTTGTGCCATACTGTTTCAATGTGAGATGATATTAATTCACTTGTCAAACAAACTCACCGTTAAAATGTCTATATCCTGTTTCTAATCTATGTGTATGCGTGTGTATGATTTTAAGCGTGCGGGCGTGTTTGTGAGTGAGTGCAAATGTATGAGCAAAGCACGCTCAGTGAGAACACATGACTGAAGTTCTTTTGTTGAATGCAACACAATTCAATGAATGCGTGACTTCTGTGATCTATCAGTATGATCTGTAGAAATTTTAGTTCATTTACAACTATGACCACGACAATCACTGTTTGTGTTTATATGATTTTTCCATAAATGCTCACTTCACCAACTAGACAAATTGCCGTGAAATAATATCATTATTCAAGATTGCGTTCTTATACGTTGCTTATTTTTGCACATCGTTATCTTTTTTTTTTTAGTCTTTGTTCTTTTTTTCTTTTCTTCTATGCACGTCTTCGGTTTTGCATCGTTTGCTATAAACCTTCCTGAAACTATTCCAATAGATCTGTCTATAAAGCAGTACGTAGGCATTCTTCGAGCGTTTACGGATCGGCTCCCTTTCAGGCGTATATGGTTCGGTAAACTCTACATCTTCCCATTTCACGTTGAGTGGATAGATAGGAAACATTTTATTGGCCAATAAAAGGTCAACGCTTCATTTTTCTTTATTTTCCAAGATTTATTTTTCTTATGGTTTCTTTATATCATGATTTGGGAAACGGTAACTCTATCTCCGTCAAGCAAGATTCCATCATTATAGGACAACATTGTCCAATGTGTTTTTCTATTTTTGACTGTATAGCTCGATTTCAGAGAATTTCGCTACTATTTCTTGCTGGTGGTCTTACCTCGCAGACGCCTCAATATTATTCAGAGTAGAACATTGGTAGAATCGTCAGAGCGTCAGACTAAATATTTTGCAGTATTTAAGTACGTCACCTCCTCGTTCTAATTTTATGTCCCACTTGTCACTTCTCAATTAAGATTCTCTTCCCACCTTAACACAAACCACATCTTGTCTTTAAGCTAGAAATCATTCGAACTATTGCTTTACGTTTTGAGTTCAAATCCCACTGACGTCAACATTGCGTTTAATCCTTCCCGTATCGATATAATCGGATTGTTGATTCTGAGCGTATTGGCAGTATCGGTAGAGGGTTGGACATCATGCTTTGCAGCATAGAGTTACGCCCCTTTACGATCTGAGTTCAAATCCCGCCTAGGTTAACTTTGCCTTTCATCCTTATGGGGTCGATAAAATAAAGTACCAGTAATGCACTAGTATAATTGTTGGCCTTGTGCCAAAAGTAGAAGCAATTATTATGATTAGCGTAAAAGCGGTGGATTAACAGATTCGTTAAAGCGTTGGACAAAATTATTTGCAGCATTCAGTTACGGCCTCTTACGTTCTGGGGTCAAATCATATCGAGCGCAACTATACATTTATCATTTTCTCCTGTGTATGGTTTTTCTGCTACCTTCAACTTACAAATATTCAATAAGATATGAATCGCATCGGTCTGTAAGGTCCTCGAGCAGAGCCCTTTCTTTCAGATATAATCAATAAAAGAAACTTCTCTTCCTTCCCCACAAGAATGAAAGATAAGGTCGACTATGACGTGATTTGAAATTTGAATTCAAGATATAAATGTTTATATATAAATAATTCGATGTAGTTTGTTTGGCGTTCAACGATTTCGAACAAAATATTTTAAGTTCCTATTGCCATCATTATTCCGTGGACTATAAAATTAATATTGCTACCTTTTCTCTCTTTCCCACACAAATATTTAGTCTTTTGAGAATGTTAAAAAATATAATTGATAATAAAGTGGGGAATAAGTATCAATCATCTTCTGATGTCAATTTAACTTTCCTTCTTCTGGGATCGGTAAAAATAAAGTACCAATCATGTATTGGTGTTGATATAATAATCTGCTCCTTTCCAACACATACGTGGTGTAGCTATGTAAGAAATTATCAAGAGTGGTGGATTGTCAGAATCATTTGAGCATCTGATAAAATGCTTTGCAGTGGAGGCGCTTGGCCTGATGGTAACGGTGTTTGACTTACGATAATAATGCAGTGGGTTCGATTCCTCGACTGGGTTGTGTTGTATTCTTGAGAAAAACACTTCGTTTCACGTTGCTACAGTATAGTCATCTGAAAATGAGTACCAGCAATTGCTAGGGTTTTAACCTTGCGATGGACTAGTGTTCTGTCTAGAGGGCAGTATTGTATTATCAGTCATTTCACGCCATGGGAAACGGGATAAGCACCGGCCTGATGATCCTTCAGACACGAGACAGACTTTAAAAAATGCTTTGTAGTATTTAGTTACTGTCCTTTTCGTTCTGTGTTCAAATACTTTCCGTGGTCGATGCAATAAAGTGCTGCTATTGCACTGTGATCTATTTACTCGACTAACTACTCTCGACAGTTTTCTGTTTGTGTGCCTATATGAGAACCAATTTTTATTGTTATTGCTGTTGTTAAGGGTGGTAGATTGACAGAATCGTTAGAGCATAAGACCAATGCATAGTTGTATTTGTTGCGGTTCTTTAAGTTCTGAGGTCAAATCACACCGAGGTTAACTTTACCTTTCATCCTTACGGGATCGATAAAATAAAGTACCAGTAACGCGCTGGGGTTGATTTTCCCCTTCCCCCTAAATGTTGGCCCTGTACCTAAACCAGAAACCGATATTACTGTTGTTGTTGTTGTTGTGGGTATCAAACTGTGCAGTGGCAGATAGACGAAACTCTGTAGGCAAAAGAAACTCATAGAATGCTATGTCCCCAGTGTTGTTTCCATTTTTATTTCAAATAATTTATTTCATTACTTTATTTTGTTATTGATGCTGGGGAAAGAGCCAACATCATAAATTCACATTTCGTCCTTAAAATATAAGGTATTTGTGTCTATTAAAAAAAAAAAAAATAAATAAAAAAAAACGATGTATTTGGGCAATTTCGATTCAGAGCTTCACTATTAAATATCGTATTTCGTATGTCATATTCTCTTAAATTTAGTTATACAAACAGCTTCTATTGTATATGAAATTAGTATGAATTTTCTATGTTTTTATTTCCAAATGTAGGTTGCTTTAAACACATTTTATCTCTGTTTCGTTCATCCCAGTGGGGAAATTTGACCAATTATTTGGTTGTCTCACATGTTTATTCTTCTGTTTTATCTAATTCTATTTCTTTGGGTTAGTATATTGACGCGTTATGGTCAATTCAAACAAAAATGAATGAATCATTTATAGATGGCATCAACTGAAATCAAAACAGCTGTGTCTCTTAGGAGTATTACTTATCAACACGTTTGATGTGTATCACATTGGTAAAATGAATTAAAGAACTAGTTACTAAATAAGAAAGAAAAAAATCCGTTTCCTTTTGTGCCATGCATATTTTCTAAACTAAATTATGAATGAACTCAGAGCCTATATAATTGTGTTGATTCATTTCAACTATCATTGGAATCTTTTCTTATTCTTTGTATATGTTATCTGAGTCATTTCATTAACTAAAACTAATGTAGACACGAAAGAAATAAACTTATGGTGTTTCACTTGTTTGAGTCTGTCATTTTAGTTCAGATGTTTGAGATAAGAGTTTATCTTGTTGCATTTATTGAATGTTTAACGAGTGCAAATCGCCAGCCAAGATATCAGTAGTTTGTATCCATTGATCAGCACCATATTGACGACGTATTTACGCGTCACATCCATAGCGTCGCTGCTTAAACAACTCCTTTATTTGCATAGCCTCCGGTCGAACCCAGCCTTGTGAGTGAAATTGCGTCGACTAAAACTTTGTGAAAGAGGGTCAGATGAAATATACTTGTAATTATTATGTCACGTTAGTTCCGTTGGAAGATATTATTAAGAATACATTTACACGTTAAGTTAATGTGTAGGACGTTCAGTTGGTCGAACATCAGAATGCTCATCTTTAAAACTGACTGAAAGATCACTCAGTGGCGCTGTGATCGAAACAATTCACTGTCAACAGCTGAGTTCAACAAACTTGTATATATAATACTCTATTAAGAAAGTGGTAGTAATGGCACAAGTCCATCAATTTTTGGGGGAGGGAAAATTGATTAAATCGACCACAATACGTTACTGGTACTTTATGTTATCGACCCCGTAAGGATGAAAGGCAAAGCTAACCTCGGCAGGATTTGAACTCAGATCGTAAAGGAGCGTAACCTTATGCCATGAATCATGTTGTCCAACGCTCCACTGATACTGCTAATCACCGCCCGTTTCACACTTAACATTAAAACAAAATAAAACAAAATTGTAAAAAAAAAATAAAATTGCGTCTTTAATAGCTATCAAGGCTCCATGCTGCAGTTATATATATATATGTGTGTGTGTGTGTGTGTGTGTGCGTGTGTGTGTGTGTGTGTGTGTGTGTGTGTGTGTGTGTGTGTGTGTATGCGTAAAGTAAATGTAAAGGTTTTCTTGAAAAAGTCCAACAAGACTCAAAACAAGAAAGAAGAGAAAGAATGGAAACTAAAGCATGCATACTGGTCACCTTTATAGTTTTATTACTTCAATATAAGATATATGTCTATAGTTTTGTAACTTCGCTGTCAGAGGCATGTTTTTATTTCCGACATGGGGAGGTTAGTGGGATCTTTCATTTGGATTGATTTATTTATGTGACAACTTAAGATAAGAACGATTTCCTATAGATCGCAACAGTTTCGGTAATATTGTGTTGAAAGACTTTGTAAATGTTTCCAATTGCTTTTGCTACGTCAGATCTTTTTCTTTTTTTTATCTTACTTATCCCATGCTGGTATATTGTGTAGTAGTGCAGTGTTTTATGAATGTATCTAATAATGGTGTATGTATATATTTATAAATAGATACATAGAGGTGTATATGCGTATGGTTAAATATATGTTCATCTGAGCAGGTGGATAGCTTTTGGGTATGTGTATATATATATATATATATACATAGTTTATAGATATCCACTCAACACACTCACACTTATGTATAAATGTATGTACGTATGAATACACACACATATATATATATATATATATACTAGCTAGAAAAATGCGTACAGCAAAAAAAAGTAATATTGTTGGAACAAACCTTTAAAAATACAGGACAAGGAAGTAAGATAAACCTTTAAAAATACAGGACAAAGAACTAAGATAAAACTTTAAAAGAATAGGACAAGGAATATAAATTTTTACAATAATATTAGTGGCAAAATTCAATTGGTAAAAAATTGAGTTTCCATCATTACACCAATTACAACTATGATGTTCCGCATGCATCCACTCCAACCATGATCACTTGTCTGTCATCTTTCCCGGTCCAACTCCTCGCGGATGACCCGGCGCAACTCGGACTGGGTCGGAGCAGGAACTGGAGGGGGAGAGGGAGGGGTACGGGTCTTGACTCTGGGACGATGACGGCGAGTGACCAAGGTGAATGGGCCCGTGTTCGACTCGGAATCCTGCTGGTCCTCGATGACACTTTGAGGCACGGTTGACGGTTCCGGACTGGCTTCATGGGCAGTGGTAGAAGGGCAGGTGGATAGGGCAGAGTGCTTCTTCCTGGGAGAGCACTTGAAGCAGGTGAAGCCGGCGCCGGACTCGTTGAACCACTTCCAGACAGCACTGGGCATGTTGGCGCAGCAATGATGAAAGTTGAAGCAGGCGACGAGGGGGGAGGAGGTGGAGGCGTTGGTGCAGGAGCAACAGACTGCTGATTTGGGAGTCATTGTAGCTGGGGGATGCAGGCGCTGAGGGGGCTCGAGTAGAAGGGAAGAACAGAAATGAACCATGATGACTTTTCCTACATTTTTCCTGGCCCACTTCCTCATGAACCAATGAACCAGTTGGTACAACTCGGACTTGGAGGAGGAACACAAGACAGGGATCAATTTCATTGTATTGATATTTCTCATTAAGTAATTTCATGTTACTCAAATAAATCACTTTTATTTGATCAATTATCTATTTTTACCAATTGAATTTTGCCACTAATATTATTGTAAAAATTTATATTCCTTGTCCTATTCTTTTAAAGTTTTATCTTAGTTCTTTGTCCTGTATTTTTAAAGGTTTATCTTACTTCCTTGTCATGTATTTTTAAAGGTTTGTTCCAACAATATTACTTTTTTTTGCTGTACGCATTTTTCTAGCTAGTTTCCTATTTTTCAAGGCAATGCAAACAACAACTACTTAATTAAATAGTTATTACTTTAGTTACTTCTATCAAAAAATCCCAAAAATGATGTTAATGAAAACTATAGGTGAAAGTGAAGCTATTCTTTTGTGACCTCTTAGTTACTTGTACCAATTTTGAATTTAATTCAAGCTACAGTGTCAGCCTGTGCATTGGAGTCACAGAAATAAGTTGAGATATTTTATCTAATTGGTACAAGCATCCACTCCACATGGCGGGGACATAGGTCAGATCGTGGAGCACTCACCTATCTTAAAAATATTAACTTATGATAAATAAGAGTCATTTAAGAAAATACAATTTTTTTAAATTAGTAGGTGAGCATTAACAACTGAATCTAAATGGAGCAAATTTGCACCATTTGCATTTAGTTGAAAATAACATTTTAATTAAACATGACAAATTCTAATGCAATAGAAGGCAAATATCAATTTTCACATGCAAATTTTTTTGGGATTTTTTTCACGCGCGCCATTTTTGGTCGATTTTTTGTCAATTTTTCACATGCAAATTTTTTTGGGTTTTTTTGATTTTTTTTCACGCGCACCATTTTTGTCGATTTTTTGTCAATTTTTCACATGATAATTTTTTTTTGGATTTTTGGATTTTCTTCACGCACGCCATTTTTGTCGATTTTTTGTCAATTTTTCACATGATAATTTTTTTTGGATTTTTGTATTTTCTTCACGCGCTTTTTGGTATGCATTATTCATATGTTTTGCTTGTTCTGATTGTCTTTTTTCTTTTATTTCAGCAGCTTTCCGTTTTTTATACTCCCTATTCCTAATGGCATTTTTTCTCCGTTTTTCATTCTCTTTATGAATTTTTTGATCTTTGGGACATTCGGAAGCACTATCAGTCTCATTGAATTCAAATTCAGGTCCAGGATTTAATTCAACACAACCGATAATAAGCAATGATAAGATCAGTGCACGTGTTCTATATTTCTGATTGGAAATCGGGTAAATTCGTTTATTGGATTTGTAAAAAGCCGCCTGAATGTGAATTTCATCATTCGAATTGCCCGATTGTGGAATTGTTTCATTCGAAATGGAAATATTGCATTTTCGCGCCAGGCAAAAAAGTAATAAGCCGATCAAAAAGCCGCGAAACGTATATGGTGACTTTTTTCGAAAGCCGCGAAACGTATGAAGTGACCTTTTGCGATTTTTTTGGCGACCATTTTGGCGAGACTTTTGCAGGGAAACAAATTTTTCATTTGTAATAGTCAAAATAAATAAGCCGATAAAAAAGCCGAGAGACGTCATTTTCATATGTCAAATGAGCACACTATTCGCACCTATCGCAAATGAGTTCACTACTCGCACCTATCGGTACAAAAAATAGCACAACTATTCACAACTATTAGTACAAATCCAAATGATTTTCTGAATTTCTAGTATATCAATCAGCGACTGCTTTGAAAGAGAACAATGCAGTGAGTGATTACTCATTTGAATATAAATAGAAGACAACCTCAACTAGTTTGCAACGTGTGACCACTTATCGCGAGATAGGAGAACATAATAGCTCCTAATTAGCTCAATGATTAATGTTTACTGCCACATTGTATCAACATTTAAAATTCAAATTCAAAAAAATAACCGCAGTCACTGGGGGGGGGGGGGTCAAATAACCACCGCACCCCGAATAACCGCAGTCACTAGGGGGGGTTCGAATAAGACCCTCACCCCAAATAACAGCAGTCACTGGGGGAGGGTTCGAATAAGCGCCTCACCCCGAATAATCGCAGTCACTGTGGGGGGGGGGTTCGAATAAGCGCCGCACCCCGAATAACCGCAGTCACTGTGGGGGGGGGTCGAATAAGCGCCTCACCCCGAATAATCGCAGTCACTGGGGGAGGGTTCGAATAAGCGCCGCACCCCGAATAACCGCAGTCACTGGGGGGAGGGTTCGAATAAGCGCCGCACCCCGAATAATCGCAGTCACTGGGGGGAGGGTTCGAATAAGCGCCGCACCCCGAATAACCGCAGTCACTGGGGGGAGGGTTCGAATAAGCGCCGCACCCCGAATAATCGCAGTCACTGGGGGGAGGGTTCGAATAAGCGGGGGGGGGGGGTTCGAATAAGCGTCTCACCCCGAATAATCGCAGTCACTGGGGGAGGGTTCGAATAAGCGCCGCACCCCGAATAACCCCTTATCCTCCTCTGACCGGTCCCAAGAGATGCATCAAATGCACAGAGCGTCACCCTTACTCACTCACTTACTCACTTGAACACAGTTTTTTTCAGCAAACTTTGATCATAACTTTTTTTGTGCTGAACGAAATTTCGAGATTTTTAGCTTAAGAGATGTGCAATGATTTACTCTCCATGCTCATATAACTTTCATGTGATTTTGATAATCGGAAGACATTCTAATAATGCTGTAAAGAGACGATTGCCAACGAAATCACTAAGACAACAATATTACTAAACCGACTACCGTCGGTTTAGGATATATATATATATATATACAAATGAAAAAATTAATATGTTGCGTACATATCTAAAATCTAATTTGCAAACAAAATGTTCACTTGCATACTATATTGGATATATACCAGATGTAATCTCCGATTTATACAATTTAAGTATTTAAATCATATTTGCGTACATGCGTAATGAGTACGAAATCTCATATATATATATATATATATATATATATATATAAATAAACGTTCATACAAACATACAAGTATAATCATATTTATGAAGGTTATATGCATTTATACATAGACATTATACATACTTATTTAATAATACCAACACCAGAACCAAACATTTCTTAATAAAACAACAATAATCATTTATTTCTTGATATTTACACGAAGAAGAAGAAGAAGAAGAAGAAAATGATGATGAGGGGGGGGGGGGGGGAGAAAGAGGAACAAAACAAGTGGAGGAGGAGGGGGATTATTGGAGTCGGAAGAAGAGAAAATGCACAGAGCGTCACCCTTACTCACTCACTTACTCACTTGAACACAGTTTTTTTCAGCAAACTTTGATCATAACTTTTTTTGTGCTGAACGAAATTTCGAGATTTTTAGCTTAAGAGATGTGCAATGATTTACTCTCCATGCTCATATAACTTTCATGTGATTTTGATAATCGGAAGACATTCTAATAATGCTGTAAAGAGACGATTGCCAACGAAATCACTGAGACAACAATATTACTAAACCGACTACCGTCGGTTTAGGATATATATATATATATATATAAATACGTTTGAGTTGATAAATAGTGTGAGAGAGAGAGCGAGAGAGAAAGAGCGAGAGGGATAGAGAGATAGATAATTCAATTGGAGTTCTAATCTCGGAATAATCTTCTGTACCTCAATGTTCGAAACTATATACTGATTTCTATACTGTAACACCGGTGACTGTGATTCTGTATTACACTCACTAAAAAGTTTCACAATTTCTGTTTCCATCTTATAGGAGACCCCACTCTCTTTTTCGTTTTTGGAGTACACTTCTAGTGGAAACATTTTCATGCTTTTTTCTTCTTTTTGCGGAACTATGTTTAAAACATTATTGATAACAGTTATATTAAAAATATATTAAAAACCAGTAAGAAAAAATCCGATTCCGATTTTACTTGCTGTTGTTGTTGCTGCAGGCTGGGTGTTGACAATAGTGCAGATTTACGTTCTTTTATTCTTTACTTTGGACAGAAATTCTTTAGATGAGTGTTTCCACCGCATATTACATCGAGGCTGCTTCCCATCGACAGCTATGAATAGTTGTCTGCCATTTGGTAGCTCGATGATATAGGAAATCTTTCTTAGCTATCACTCATTCATTTGGAGCAGAAGCTTCATCCGCAAACCGCTCCAGCTCCACTGGCATAATGTTTGAATTTGGAGGACGTTTTCAATATCCTCTTCGTCCTTCACGATGGCTGCTAGTACCCAGGGTATTTTTTTTTATCTCGGGAGGAACATTTTTTATTGTAACATTGTTACATATTTGCCCATGTATGTTGGGATCAGCAGAAAATTCTCACTCTTTAAAGATTTGATAGAATGAACCTTCGCTTCGATTTCCGACGCGAATCTCACATCTATCATCCCGTACTCTCTTCCTCTCGAGAAAAAGGCTTTCTGTTTCCATATTTCACTTAATATATGTTGTGCTTCCTGCATAGAGGGTCGCCCCGGCGTTTGCTGCGGAGATCTACACGTTTATTGTACATTTCTCTACATTGGCAATTATCTCCTCCGGCACTGCTAGTTGTACTTTGCTGCCGTTTCTTTGAATCAGAAGTCCACCTTGTTGCTCGCGGCTGTCTTTGCTGCGACACTGTATTGGCATTTTCCTTTGATAACAATGTTGTTGTTGTTGTTGTCGATGTCTTTGGCGGCAGTGGGAGTGGTACTGAGTAGGAAACCCTTCAACGTCTGTAGCTATGGTTTTGTTGTTGTTGTCGTTGGGAGTACAATTGTCACCAACTTTATTGACAGCTTCTAAAACTGCTGTGTCATTCCTTTTATTCTTTTCAGCAGCTTTTAAAAATGCTGACTCATCGTGTTTGCCAGAGAAAAAACTGGCCATTTTTTGAATTTTGGAGGAAAATGATAAGAAAATTCTACTTTGGAACGGGCTAAAACGCCCGTTCCACGAGGGTTAATGAAAAGAATATTTTTTTCGGCAGATAGAACACAGCCTTTCGTAATTGGTTAGGTCGAAATTTTGTTACAGTTGTTGCTAAAGTATAAACAAAAGACTTAACAGCAGCAAAGATAGCGTGACATTATCCCTCGTGTAATAATTGTTTCTGCTTCTGGCACAAGGCCAGCATTTATCCTAGTGTGTTACTGGTACTTTATTTTATCGACCCCGTAAGGATGAAAGGCAAAGTTAACCGGTGTCTGATGTAAGCACAAGGCCAACGATATTATGGAGGGGAAAGGGGTTAAAATCAACCCTAATGTGTTACTGGTATTTTATTTCATAAACCCTCTACGGATGAAAGGTAAAGCTAACTCTGGCAGGATTTGAAATTAGAAGGTAAAGGGTTGTAACTCTATTCCACAAAGTATGTTGTCCGACGCCCTACCAATTCTGCCAATCCACCGCCCTAAATAATACTAACAATAATTCATCTTATTATGTATATTTATTATACAGGGGTTGCAACGAGCAATGGTATGCAGCAACGATAGCCAACCTGTGCTTAGGAAAGCATTTATATTTAATTCTTGTATTATTAAATTAACTATTTCTCATTGCATAATATTTTGTTCAATACAACGAAAAGCTTTCAAGAATATTTATTAAATCTTCAGATATTAATCTGTGTGGATCTATAGGATATGTCTACATTATAATTTATTTCTAAGACTGCATACTTCTAATCTACTCACGTAGGTTAACAGACAATTGAAAGCAGTTGAACAACTGCAGATTTTTTTTTAATCTATCAAAATTCTCACCCTTAACTTTCTGCGTCTTGGCAGAGTTTTTAATACCGAGGGTAGAATTCTGCGTGTGTTCTTCACATTTCCTACCAAAGTTATTAGAGGCGGATGGAAACACAAGAGGTTAATGACATTAGAACAAGGAAATAAATACTCATTCTCTCTTATATACACATGTAAAGACCAGGTCCGAACTCGGGAGGCTATGGTAGAAATGAATTTCTTAAGAAGCCAAGCCAGTAGTATCGAGAACGCAACCATGTAGTTACGAAGCCATTGATTTCGTATCTTTTGTAAACATACTGGTGTTAAGATTTATGTCCCTTTGCTTTTCTCTTCATAACAGATGCGGGAAAGTCATCTGTATACCATCAGCTGGGTTTTTACCCACTTTAGTTTTCCAACTACACATTAAGTCTAACTGCTCAGCGCCATCATAGGTCTGATGTCTATTCAGCTAAAATTCTATATATGCACGCGGACGTGTGTGAATGTACCTGTATATATATATGTTTTTGATATGAAATCGTGTGTCGAAACAAATATTGTTATACTTGGGAAGGGTCATATTGTTGTAATACTATTGCCAGAAATAATAACAGAACACACTCAATGTTTGGTTGGTTTTCGCTTCTGCATCTTTTATATCTCCATAGTTAATTCATTTGGCCATCAATGTTTATCATTGATTGACCAACAGTCAAAAATACAGATATAAACACATATATATAGTCTAACAAAGTTCTTTCATTGCACATCTGCAACATTATCAGATACAAAAGATGCAGAAGCGAAAACCAACCAAACAGTGAATGTATTCTGTTATTATTTCTGGAAATAGTATTACAAAAATATGACCCTCCCCAAGTATAACAATATATATATAATATATATAATATACATATATATATATATATATATATATATATATATATATATATATATATATATATATACACATACATATATGTATATATATATATATATATATATATATATATATATATATATATATATATATATATATATATATATATCTGTGTGTATGACTGCTTCTGTAGGATCGTGTATCTCTGTGTTTGTGTGAGTGTGTGTGTTTGTGCGAATGTAATGTGTACATGATTTTTGTATGCGAGTGTACAATGTGTGACCCCCAGATGTGGATCTACAGACGTAACAGTAGATCTATAAGATTAATTATTTTATTGTTTATGATGAAAAGTGAAAGACACGAGACAATTGACAGAAAGCTAATTTGCAATTAGTGGTAGAATCCAGTTGATAAACATAAACTCATTTGTTGTCGTATCTTTATCGCTATTTCGGTTGTTCTTAAAACGAACATACTCCATTTAATATAGCTAACCAATCAATTACGAACACTTGTGGATAATTTCTCGTATTATAACCGCCGTAAAATTTGATATGTAATTATATTTTTATCACATTTCCCCTACGCTAATATCATTGCTCTAGCTTAGTTGTGCTAAAACTCTCGTTGCATAGTTGCCGAAATATGTACGAAATATTAAGCTTACATAATTATTGTTGGTCTTCCTACTACACCGATAAAACGAACAATGTATATTTGAAGCATTTCAGCTGCTCTTTATATATACATAATTGCCTTGATTCAACTAATGCATGTATAGATTTAATTTCCTATCACTTGACAGCTGTAGCTTATATAATTACTTACATCAGAATTGTTTTACCTGTAGACTTTCTGCTTGAGATTGCCATTCTACTTTTCATACGCATTATCAGTTATATTGAGAATGCTAATATAACAGAGATAACCATTTGTGCTTTTAATGTTATTTAAGAAGGATAGTGGATTGGCAGACTCGTTAAAGTGTCGGACAAAATTGTCAGCAGTATTCGTTCCCGCTGGTTACGTTCTGAGTTCAAATATCACAGAAGATAATTTTGCCTCTCGTCCTTTCTGGGTCCATAAAATATAGCACCAATAAAATACTGTTGTCAATTTAATCGAGTACTCCGTCCCACCACATAAAAAAACAACAAAACAAAAACTAATGATGTTGTAAGAATTCAATATGTAAGAATTCAATATGTTAACTAAGCAGTGTGGTGCTTTGGCAGAATAATTTTAACGTTTGGAAAAATGACTTTTAGTATCTATGAGACGTACAATCCCCTGGGTATTTGAGCAAAATAAAAGTTGTCTTTGTGTGTGTTAAGAATTCATACTGATTTAGAGTAATGTGTACTTCTACAGGAGCAAAAGTTTGCTGTTACGGCAAGGAATCGATAGGATTGCAGAGGATACACTGAAGAATTTCTCAGAGGTTTTTGTCCGACGACTTTCAGTGTCACTGACATTGATTAAAAGCCAAGTTTACTTTAATTGGTGACGACTGCGCCGATGTTTAATTAGTCACTGAACGTACCTTAGTATGTAAGCGTCGGATGTTTGCATGCAAATTAATGCAGTCAAATTGAAGATCATATCGACTTTCATCTCACCTACCGAAAAAGGCTCTGCAATACTCAATTGTGAGATCCTGTAATAAGTCAATCAATTCAAGTATTTCAGCTCCACCTTCACTGCTGTATCAAGTTAAAGATGATACAGATGTCCGCAAAAAGCATATGTGTGCTGCATACTGTCGTCTTAAAAGCTAGTTTCTGTCAAGGACAGAGATCTTTGGCCCAAAACGTCTTGTGAATCCAGAAAATATCATTCAGCTAAAATTTTTATACAAAAATGTTACAATGCAAGTGGTGTCTGAAGAGAAAAATATTTGTAGAGTGTGCTGCTTATTTAACAGAGTTTGTTGGTTCAGGAAGAACGAAGTTCAAATGAAAACAGAATAGATTTAAGAGAGAGATAAAGAGCTGGAGAAAGAGAAAAAGAAAGAGAGAGAGATGCAAGTGTTAAATTGCTATGTTCCACTAACTTTTACTATATTAATAATATTTTTAAAAGTTTAATCTAGTAGCAATAATCATGCCCGACTATATGTCTTATTCTGATACAAAACACTACGAGTACATTTCACGTGCAAATGGAAGGCAATCTTTAAATATATACGAAAAGCAGCTATAAACATGGAATTCTGAATACTGGAAAAGATAGCCTAAGGCATATATTTCATAGGTCATATTCTAGTTATTAGTAATGAATATATAAGAAATGCTTCATCTATGAATATCTAGCTACCTGAATAAAATGCATTTATTCAGGTAGCTAAGAAGATAGATATTATATTTAAGCAAGAGCTCTTGGATTTCACTGTGAATACATTTATCGGCGAGATGACATCTTGCAAGAAAGATGAACAAATAAATGCAACAGCAGCAGAAGCAACAACATTAACACTGTACGATTTGACTTTTATATAAATGGCTTGCTTATTTTATTCATCATATATGAAGACAAAAGCAATGTCACTTAAATTCCGCCAACCAACTAGAAATCACAATCTTTAAGTTTAAATTATTACGTAAATTAGAAAATGTTTTGTTTTTTTTCGTTTTATCTTTTATCTAACTTTCAAAATTATATATTATTTGCAACATGACGTAGCTCAGAAAGAAGAGCCAAGAAATAAACTGGCAAAGAAGCATGTTAAATGAGACGTATTACTGAATAGTCTAAAAGGAAGAACACTCACACATATATGTGTACACACACACACAAACACATATATATATGAGTGTATATTTATATATATAGAGAGAGAGAGTGGTTGAGCAGCTATAAATCTGTTTGGTATTCAGCCATATATTTGCTGACCAGTTTAGTAGTAAGGTGTCGTAATTACGTATCACGTCCCAACGCAGGTGTCACTATCTCCTACCATTAATCCATCAATACATCACTTCGTGTCACTTCTATGCTGCTTTTTCTTATTTTCTTCTCACCTACTGACTTTCTCTTGAATTTTTGTATGGTTCACACTATTTCTTCCTTCGGTTTTCTCCATTCGTTATATGCTTTCTTTCTTGCCAAACACTTTCTCGGGTGTCATTTCTTTTTGTTTTATTAATAATGCGCTTCCTTTTCCTCTTTGAACATAAATTTCCACGTAGCCATAACTTTTCATATTTTTTCTCTACTTTTTAAAATCTCGTTGCTATATATTAACTACCATTCCTCGTCATTTTATTGTTTTCATAGACATTTTATTTTTTCCCTATTTTTTTTCATTTTCTTCTCTGCATGTGGTCTATGAACTGTCATTGCCTGCTGTCATAATCGAGTGACCAAGATAAATAGGAATGTCATGTTTAGAAACAATCTTTTCCATTTTCTATCAGCTGAGCGGCATTCATTGATGTCAGCCAGCAGTCATCTCTCATCGTTCGTGATGCAGTTGTCTACAAACACACTTGTCTATTTCCGAATGCTTACAATCATATCACTGCTGATATCAGTTACCAACACCGAATTCCGAGTATGTATGTGAGAATGAAATACTGCCATCTACCATTCATACACACATACAATCTTACGTCACACCCATATAAACATATACACACAGTCGGACTTTGTTGCTTTACAAAGTTCGACGGAAACACATCGCAAATTTTATAGGATTACATTGCCGAAGCTATCTCTCAAGGGCAAATAAGAGAGAATTATATCGATAAAACCTATTTAATGTCCGCTAGATGAATATGCGTCAGTGGCCACTTACATTTTGGATAAGATCACCAAGTTCATGAACCAGTATTTCATTTTTCATCGCCAAATAGAAACAGAGGAGAAATTGTTAGAATGTGCCTTGACGAAGAGATGGAATAAAAAAAATCACAGACAGAAAATAAAACGAAAGCTTTTAATTTAATGTCTGGAATATATTAGTTTTTGGTAGAAATAAATGTAAAAATGGAATCACGATAAGTGATAAATGATAATGTAAAATAAGAAAGTAAAAATACAGACAAAAATGGAGAACAACAAATGAGAAATGTGATGTTTGCTTCAAGGGTCGAATAATAAAAGGCGAAAAAACAAACAAACAAAGAAACAAAAAAGTGTAATGAGTTGCCGGACATTAGCTGGACATCAGAGATAAACTATCCATCAGATGAGTTGTAAACTTCAATAGTGAGAGGCATGTACTGTTCCCAGTATAGCATACTTGGCAGTAAAAATGTATTTCATTTTCAGAAAGAAAAAAAAAAGTAGTTTAGAAGTGGAAACTGACTAAAGATAAAATCTGTAGGTTTGCTGTGTGGCGAAGAAGACAATTAGTTAACTTTATTGGTTACATGGGAATGAATGTCTCCGATTGACACTCGCAACCTTATCTTGGTTTCCCAAGAAAGGAAAGCATACTTTTAAGAGATCATAATATAAAAGAAAAGTATTGACGTAAAATTTTTATTAACCGATCTATTTGAGGAGGCAAACACAGTCGTATCCAAAAGTAATCCACCATTTCCAACAAATGATATTAGCCACAGAGGAAATTCACTAGAAATTTTTGCTGTTAATGTAATCGCAGCTTATAGCATCATCATCAACATGACCAATCACCTCTAACATTATCATTATTATCAACAGTATCAGCAGCTTTCGCATTAATACCGCAGTGTGGTGGATGCTATTTAGTAGAGGATTCAAAATAAAGGTCCTTGAAAAATACGTCGATGGGAATAATTTCGTCAATCAGTGACGTTGTTTACAGTTGAGTTCAGTTATCTCTTGTTAATGGTTCTGTAAGTCCACCTTCGGTTTCAGAGTAATCCTACCTATTTCATTCCCAATCATATATATTATAACCACTATCTAGAATCACTTAACAGATGAATTGCATAAGTGACATAAGATTTTTGGTCAACAACAAGAATATTTTTTGTTGTTGTTTAATTACTGAACAGTAAAAACAAACTTTTACTTTGATTAACCCTTTTAGCATCATACGATTGTGTCATACAAGACTAATTCCACTGCTACTTCATAAATAACACTGAAATGTATAGAAATATAGTTGAATATATAAACAATCATTATATCCTTGTTCATATCATCCCCTATGCGTTAACATATATCAGTAAAGTACAGACTTGTATTTGCAACTAATATTCTATCTCATAGACGACAAAAGAATCCAATATCTCTGTCTTATTTCGCATTTATTATATGAAAATAACAACACCTGAATCATATAATTAAGAGAGTTTCAAGATTTTTCAATGACATCAATGGCAATACTTGATTAGGTACACTTCACAATTGAAAAGGTTGATTGTAAACTTGTTTTGCCACGTGATTACTGTTTACCTTACCATGCATACAATAGTCCATTTTGAAAATGGGAATAGAAACTCTATATTTTAGAGTACAAAAGGGTAGATTTGGCAATCACTTGACTTGCTAGAAGCCAAATCTTTCGAATTTGCTCCTTGCCAACTTCCTGATATATGAGAAAAAAACAAAACACAAAACGTATTTATATGACTGGAACACATTTAACCATACCTCTATTTATTTCCAGGCTCGTCCAGGGCACATTAAAAACAGCAACCCTATATTTTATCTATCATGAATATATGAACACTATATAATGTGAAATGAATGAAAGTGACAAGGAAAACCATGACATCATTATTTAATCCTTGGCGCTTGTCACCCTAAATTTAGGGATAAATATTACCGGTGGCTATGATAGGCCCTCATTCTAGGCGAAGGAAAACTCTGAGACTCGATGGCAGCGCAATGATGTTGATCAGTTCTTCGTAGGAATACCTGTCACCGTTGTTCAGACAGTGGGAGTTGTCCTGTGCATGACCTTTCTTCACTTACAAATGCTTCAAGCACTTTATTTAATATTCATGCGTGAGCACAGCCTTTTGTCCTTTTTTTCCTGCAGCATAGGCAAAAATGAATCCACGTCCTTGGGGGGACTAAAAAGAAACTTTTGTGTACACTATATATAAGAAAAAGTTTAGTGGCTAGCAATTCTCGAAGCCGTGATGTAGCCATTACGTATGTACATTTATGTGTTTGTATATCAACATCAATCTATAAATCATCTGCTTAAATCAAAATTGTTAAAACTGCCAGTTCTAATTTCTCATATCCGAGATAGTCATTATATTTGCTGCATATACTGGTTCGCGTAAAAAATATTTCCATTTTCCTGATCTATTGCAATCCATGAAATTCAAACTAGGAACATAGAACAAACTTCGTATAATATATATATATATATATATATATATATATGTAGACATATTTTTGAGTTTGTTTCGGGTGGCTTTTTTCCCTCTCAGGTATTTCATCAGCAAATGGATATCCTGATGGATGATGTTGTATGCCTCTGTATTTCGTGGGCTGCGTTGATATATAAGATAATATATTGTGAGTATCACCCGTCTTTCTTGGTTTTCGTAATTCTTGACTACCTCTCGTTTTTGCAGATTTTATTTTATTAATAGTGGATTGGCAGTATCAGTATAGGGTCTGATGCCATGCTTTGATGGATAGAGTTACGGCCATTCTGAGTTCAAATCCCGCCGAGGTTAACTTTGCCTTTCATCCTTACGGGGTCGATAAAATAAAGTACCAGTAATGCACTGGGTAATTGCTGGCCTTGTGCCAAATGTAGAAACAATTATTTGAATTAATATTATTGTTGATTTGAAGTTGATGTTAGTTTCGATGTTTATGTCAAGATGACTAAAATGAGTTATTGTTTTTAGTATATCATATTGTAATTTAGATGCTCTGATTTATGTTGTTTTCGTATTTCTTGAATATATGTCGTTTTTACAAGTTGTATTCTGCTATCAACTAACGTTACTGAGTATTGTACTTCGACTAATCTACTCTTTCCTTCTGTAAGTTTAAAAGGTATATTTATTTTGTACATTTCGAATTTCATAAAAAAATAACAGATATGGTTTTGAGTATGTTCTTTTGAATTATATGGTCTAGTTAATTGGAAATTGAGTAGTGTTGTTTATGTTATTGATTAGGGTTTTAAGCTCATTGAGTTGATCCCGATTCTATGTCCATAGGATAAATTGTAGCACATTTTGTGGCTATTTATTACAGTTATTTCCGAAAAATCTGGATGGCTCCAAAATGTGAACTTCTAAGTATATCATATCAAGATTAGTAGAACGTTGGTGCCCATCAACCTCCCATATGGTATATGGTATGGTGTAGACTCGTACTTCCTGATTGAGTCGTAGGAGTGCCATATTGACATATGGCGTTTCTTGTGCTTTTTATAACCTGGCGGAGCCCATTCCTCTCCAGGCCTAAGTACAGCAGATTTCTTCCAGAGTAGGATAGAAAGTAAGAAAAGTAGAAAAAGATTTACATATATTGGACCTTCGGCCTTAATAATTGACTTTCCATTTTAAACTTACTGAGGGCCATCTTTTTCTCAATGTTTCTCTGCTGTTCTGGTTTATTTGAAATGGATTTATTTGGAGATTTCTGAGAATATCATCAGTCGAGTTCCTTCACCTTCCTTTTCATTATTTTTAGTTTGTTCTTTCGAGCAGACGTTGGGCACTGTATTGTTCATTGCGTGGTAAGTACATAGGAAAATAGATTGTTTTCTATGCAAGTAGAACTATAAGGCTTTAGGATGAATTGTTTTAAAAATTAAAATCTCGTACTAGGTTTACAATTTGTTTTCGTCTATGATTTTACAAACTAAAAAAAAAAATGGTAATAATAAAACATAATGAAAATTGAAAAGTTCGATAAAACAAGAAACATTTTAATAATAATAATCCTGATGAAACTGTAAAGATCAGCACAATAAATCACAATTAAAATATAAAATTTATTCAAACAAACACGGGTAGCATGACAATTTCATGAAAACAATGGTAAATATACCATTTTCTGAACCACAAAATATCAGAACAATTTAAGGTGAGGAACTCATGAGACACGTATTAACATTAATTGAACTGGATATTGGAGGACATTGGTGCATTGATGTGACATTAAGAATCTTGTTGGAAAACTAAAGTTTGGAAGAATCATAAAAGAATAGCAAGTTTTATTTAATGCTTTCGATGAAGGTGTTAATAAAACCTGCAGGTGTTGAATGTACAGCTAATTATTATCAGCTATTAAAACTTAAGTAGATTCTATTTCTCTGTCAATGTTGGACGTTTCGTGTCTAATTGGTACACAGAAGCAATTTAAACATTAAAATAAATCTCTTTTGTTTAATCGTTGTTTAAATATTTGTCATAAGTGGGATTCTACAGACAAAAATGTGACATCTAATTTGATAAGACATATCAACTAAAATGTGGCAAGACAGAAACTAAGAGATTAAATTGTTGTCAACAACATCTAGAGAGTAAATTATTGTTGCTTCAATACACTACAGGGAAGGCAATCGAATTCTTACTTTAGAGACGTATTTATACCGACTGTTACGAAATTACATTTGGTTGACTGTTGGGCAGTCATCATACTACAATATAAACGGAATATAAATGTAATTTAAATGTCTCCATAACTCCAGAGTCTCATTAGAACTAGCTTTTGACACACTGAATCTCTTAGAGAATTACATGAAGGGCACAGGTATCTGTGGAATACTCAGCCAATTACATGCGTTAATTTCACAAGGAAGCTGTTCCGTTGATCGAACCGATAGAGCACTCACCGAAACCGACCGAGGGTCACTTCCAAATAAATGTTTACAGTGGATAATAACCAGCTCTAGAACCTGGTGGAAATGATCATGATTTCATCTGGAATATAAAAATGTGTATAACATTAAAGGAAATGTGTGTGACAAAACATATTTATGTAGTTTCAAATAGCAAGAAGCAACGCATTTATATCTGAGAACAATAACGTATCTAAAGACACTGAATTAGAAGAGAATCATCCATACAAATACTTACGATAGTTTGACATTAAAAGGTTACAACACAGAATTGAGGGAGAAATTGTTTTTCAAAAGAGTAGTACCAAACAGTGAGACTAATATTAAAACTTAACTCAAAGCTATGAATAGATAACAAACATCTGTTATAACCTCCAGCTTAAATAAAATAATAAATTGGAATTTAAATTATTTGAATACCTAAGACAAAATACAACTGGAAAAATAATAACAGCGATCTGAAACTACCCAGTTAAACCTGGTATATATTTAATATACAAACGACACGCACAGGGGGGGGGGGGTGAGTTAAATGGAGAACTGCTTCTTAGCCCCAAATCACTGTTGAATAGATTTTACCGATGAGATAGCTCAATGTAATGAAAAATATGAACTTACAATTTGTAGACTGACGATCTACCTATTAAGCCAACTCTGGCTCTCCTCTCCCAAAACAGAACTAACCATTAATAGCAAAGTTTTTAAATGTCAAACAAAAACGTGTATGTTGATACTAGCGTATTTAAACGAAAATATATATTTGTTACGACGTAAAATATAATACAGAGAAATTGGTGATTAATGCCACTTTCGTGCAAATTCAGCTTCGTTAGAATGCAGATGAATGTTCGATAGCTTTTTGAAGAGTTTGGTGATCCTGAAAATTCGCTGTTTATTTGCTAAGAAAATTTCTGATAGTTTCCATTTATATAGCAAAAGTGAGACAAAGCAGCACATCTGAAAAACCCAAAGTAGGTTTATTGTAATAAGTGTTAGCGCCATAACGTACTTCAAATATACGCAGAAGAAAAACAAGTAAAGATAGAAAGAAGCAAAATATAAAACTATGTTTCTGCAATCTTAATACGATGATCAAACTGGTCATATAAATATCCTCCAAGCTTTTTGCGCATCCAATCATCCCGAAAACTATACAATAATTTCTTTACACTTCTATTATCACAGTAGAAGAAATGTATTTGCTTTTCGCCTGAGATTCTGTTC
>OZ024747.1:70872889-70875389 GCA_964016885.1 Eledone cirrhosa
ATATAAAGAAAAAAAAGGATGAAATCGAAAATGCAACTGGAGTCTTATTTTTCAAAAAATATATATTTGGTTCCTTTACCGGTTTCGCAGTTCTTCCACTTTTCAAAAGTAGAGTTGAGATGGAGGGTCTGTGGTTTTTCTCACATCTGGTTGGTCTTTGAATGTTACTTGTTTTACATGGAAAAAAAGTGGCTCGAAACGCCAGGTTTTTAGAGAAGTAATTTGATTGGTTGGTCAATAATTATAATAAATTTCGCGCCAGTTCGCGTTAAAAAATGTTCTTCAAACAAGCAAAAAGAAATTCAAACACTCATATATGAAAACACAACCTGAGCCCCCCCCCCCCTGTTTGATGCACTTTTTTAACGCGAACTGACGCGAAATTTATTATAATTATTGACCAACCAATCAAATTACTCCTCTAAAAACCTGGCGTTTCGAGCCACTTTTTTCCATATAAAACAAGTAACATTCAAAGACCAGCCAGATGTGAGAAAAACCACAGACCCTCCATCTCAACTCTACTTTTGAAAAGCAGAAGAACTGCGAAACCGGTAAAGGAACCAAATAAATATATATATATATTTTTTAAATAAGACTCTAGCTGCATTTTCGATTTCATCCTTTTTTTTTATACTTTCACTCGTGTAGGACACCTCGGTTATTTTTCATTTTGTAAAAAAAAACGTCACTTTCTAATATATATATATAGTCGTGGAACACTGGAAAGTAATATCCGTAGTGGTAGAGCACTCAGTCCAAGGGACGAGTTAGGTAGAAGTGGTTACACAACAGTTAGTTCACCATACCGAGAACAATTGTTTCACTTTCGCGGATCTTCAGCTCGGCTGAAGATCCGCGAAGGTGAAACAATTGTTGTATGGTGATCTAACTGTTGTGTAACCACTTCTATATATATAACGTTAATGTGTGTGTGTGTGTATGTGTGTGTCTACATAGTATTTTTTCTATCATCATATGTCAATTTAAAATGATGCCATTTCCCTCTATGAATAGATTAGTTCACCTTTTCTTATAATAATCAAAAGGTGAAAATTCGAATCGAGTTAAAGTTAAGTATTCTGAAATGTAATTATTGGTTTGCACAAATTTCGCATGTGATGCACAAGCCCGGGTAAGGTGTTTGTGCAAGACCAGCAGTCATTGATGCATACTAGTTTTGCATACACACACACATATATATATATATATATATATATATATATATATGCATGTGTGTGTAAAGGCGCGTAGCTAAGAGATTAGAGCATTGAGTCCACAAACATGAGGTATATATATATGGTGTTACAAGTTAAGGTGACACAAACAAGCGAGCGACAGTTTCCCTTCGTCAGCTGTTTACTACAGGTCACGGATGTTTCGGCGCATTATAAACAGTACATCTATCCGTAGCGCGCCCATATCCTTTTATCTATCAAAAGGCCATGTGGGAAAGAAGCGATAGCGAAAAGAGAGAAAGAATGAAAAAAAGAAAAGAAAAAAGGGAGAAAAAAATGAAAAAATGAAGTAAACATATCGATAGAAGGGAAACACAGGACAATGGCACACACACACACACACACACACACACACACACATATATATATATATATATATATATATATATATATATATATATATATGTGTGTGTGTATGTATATATGAACTGGTAAGCTATTTAGGAATCCCGAAATCCACATTCTATTCGAATTTAGAGTGAAGAGAGCTGAAACGAATACATTCTTCGTAGAATTGTACATATAACGAAATCTGACTTGCAATTTTAATAGAAATCAATTTACTGAAAAAATAAGTATTATGGTTAAATACATCTTTATCTCCTCCATTAATTTTCTTTTACTTATTCCTTTTCTCTTTTTCCCTCTGCTTTAATAGTTCATTTTACCTTACACTGGTGGTAATCCCATGCTACACACATCTACAAACATAAATACACACGCATGCGCACATACACATTAACGCTGTAATGGTGCCATTCCAGTAGTTTTCCAATTAAATGCCTCAGATTTTTACAATGATCATAGCTGAATAGATTTTCTTTAGACAGAGAAAATTCTTTTAGTTTCTTGATTCAACATCCTTTTGATACTTTTATATGACGCAGTTTTCTTGTATTTGTTTGCCGCTGGTAGTAATGAAAGCCATCCCCGGAGAAGATCGAATGACACGTGACTAGAAGGCGCAAACAAGTTGTCAACGTATTGAATTCAGAAAAGAAACTAATGAACTCTAAAGAATTTTTGCATGAATATACAAAAGAAAAAACGACTTTAGAAAGTAACTATTCTCACAAATTACTCATATTTACCTAATGTAAATACTAAATTGAAAGCACCATTAGTTGAAGAATCCATATTTTTATTTAGAGTCACGAATATGGGGTAAATTTATTTGGGCCATAAGAAAACTAATCCATCAGTGCATATAGAACATATAATATCGCGCTGTAGTCGTTCATTAACTCTGCTGGAGAGTTTTT
>OZ024747.1:70877889-70930389 GCA_964016885.1 Eledone cirrhosa
ATTTCTATAGAAATTCTTGTCTGATAACTTTAATTTTTGTACCATTTTGTAGAGGGACTGCCAGGTCAAACTTTGATCTGGTCAGTCTCTCAAAATATTCTACGCCTTTAGGCGAAATAGTTAAAAAAAAAGTTTTTTCTTGTTGAAAAGTCAATATTTTTTTAAATGGCCGAAGCTTCTTCACCAAAATTCGAAGGAGGAAAGGGGAAGATGAACTTACAGCTTCCCCCTGCCACTGTCACAGTAGCAGAGGTCAAGAAGATAGGTCAGCCAGAGGAAGAATTCTCTCCACCTGTTAACCGACAACTTGACGTTACCATGGCAACAACCCAAAGAACCAACAGCAACAACAACAACAATGCGACGGTAGAA
This sequence comes from Eledone cirrhosa, assembly GCA_964016885.1. Classification (NCBI taxonomy): domain Eukaryota; kingdom Metazoa; phylum Mollusca; class Cephalopoda; order Octopoda; family Eledonidae; genus Eledone; species Eledone cirrhosa. Next base: position 70,878,262 of record OZ024747.1, read on the forward strand.
AACAACACCAATAACAATAACAATAACAACAACAAGACCAATAACGGTGACAACAACAACAATGATAACAACAACACCACCAACGACAACAACAACACAAACAAACAAAATTTCTCCTTCGCCGAGACGACAAGGAAAACCCTCGACTATCTGCCAGTAGATATAACAAAAGCGAAGGAGCTACTGGCGGATGCGAAAAAATATATAGTGTACGGGGAAAATGGTTCATTCACAATCCATTCCCCCCCGGAACTAAAAAGCCAGAGACTCCTAAACACGGTCATGTTTAGGACAATCTCGAACAAAAGTAAAAAACCAGCTCAACCATCACAGAGCGAGATAGAGCTGGTTTTAAAAGACGTCATGAAGGACATCACCTTCATTCAGAAGGATAGACTCTACGGGAGTCTATCCATTCTCATGAAGGACAGGGACACAGCAGTGAAACTGTCCATCAAACCAATCACATCCACCGCATACACCTTCTACCCTACGTACATGGGTAGAAGAACACAAAAAATAAAAATCCACACCATCCTGCCGATTATGGACATATGGTGGGTTTTGACAGGTTTTCTGGACCTGGAGGATGACATGCTGGTGTCCATGGGAAAGGCATCGGGTGACGCGTTCAGTGGAACGAGCCTCGAACTTGTAGTTCAAATGAGGCCCGAAAGGATCGCCCAGATCCCTGAACGCGTCATACTGGATGATCTAACCTTCATCAACATTACCGTTGAGGGTAGACGGCCCTCGTGTTACCTCTGCGGAACCAGAGGTCACCTGAGGGCTGTCTGTCCCCAACTTAATAAGAAAACCCCAATCCTGCCTACACCACCAACAACTGCACAACCAACACAATCACCACAACAACCACTACAAAAACAACCACCACAGCTCAAACCAAAACAAAACAATGTCCAACCCATCCCCTCCACTCAAAAAACAAAAACAATTTCCAAAACACCCGTACCGCAAACACAACCCGAAAATATACCCCTCCCCTCCAACGCGGAAGATGACCCTAGTTCGTCGTCAGACGAGGAGGAGCACTTCCACACAATCAAAAGAAAAAAAAGAAAACACACCTCAGACACACAAATGAAAAAAACCCCTCCCCAAAACATAACACTGACACCAACACAAAAGAGCTCACAACAGCAAACAAAAAACACCACACAAAAACAAAAACACGCATACACATACATAAATACAAGAAACAAAAAACTGTTAAACATTGTGTACAACAACAATCTAATAAAAACACAAGGGCCTAACTTCACCCAGGCAGGGGATTTCCCCCACCTCAAAATGATTAAGGCCCCACAGGACACCTATAAAACTTTAAAAAACAATTTTAAAGAGGACGTGGGTCCCCCCTGCGTCGGGCCCATTAACCGAGTCCTCCTAAAAAACTATCCCACCCCCTCCCCAAACACCCTCACAACTCCAAGCTCCCCAACCACACAACACACTGATGCCCCCACACTTCCACAAACCACCACCCCACCCAACAACCCATCCCCCACCCTAATGGAAATTGTGCAGCCCGATACCCGGGACGCAGAGAGGTAAGTGCCTTTTCTCTTCACCACCAACATGGCTATGCTAAGAGTAGGCTGTTTAAATGCGCGTGGCCTGGGCTCAACTTGGAAGCAAGCAATGCTTCTAAATGACCTCAGGTCACAACGTATAGATGTGATGGTTATTTGCGAGGCCCGGATCAGCAACGTGCGACAGCTGGCCCCCACCTTTGATGACTTTGAGATGCACGCATCTCTCTGTCAGCCTGGAGGTGGGGGTGGAGTTGTCGTTCTGCTGCAAAAACATCTGGGTCTCGCAACACAGATGGTACATTTGGACCCGGAGGGTCGACTAGTGGTTCTGGACCTTGGCAGTGGTAAAGGCGGAGCGTTTAGGTTGGTAGCCGCCTACGGCCCTTTCGGGTCAATGCGGCCGGACTTCTTCCATCGTCTGGAGACTTTTCTAGGGACGTCCCGCTCCTTGCTATTAGTGGGGGACTGGAATGGTATCCTAGATGCACGCTGGGACTACGTAGGGGCCTGCCCCGATAGAGAGGGGTGTAATAGCCTCAAAGTGTTAATCGGTCGATTTGACCTGGCCGATAGATATCGACTAGATTTTCCGACTGCGCCAACCTGGACTTGGGCAAATCGTAGCGGATCATCTAGGTCGTACCTAGATAGGTTCTTAGTTAGAATTAAGGATAAGGACTTTTTAAGTTGTCCAAAAATGCGCATTGTTGGCTATTCAGACCACAAATTAGTGACCTGCATGGTCAACCTTGACAGAACTCATAGACAGGGCCCCGGTTACTGGAAGCTCAACTTGTCCTTGCCGGCAAGTAGAGCCTACAGGAATCGGATTAGTACGTTAGTTAAGGAACGGTTGACTGGAGCGATCGTCAACAGCAGGTGGTGGGTATCTCTAAAGAGAGAGATTAGAGTAGTCTCGATAGAATTTAGTAAGGTTCTAGCTGCGGATAGGAATAGGAAGGAAAGGGAGCTAATAGATAGAGTAGAAGAGGCAATTAGAAGCGGCGACGTGGCCAGAGTGCTAGCGTCGAGAACGGCTTTGAGCCAGTTTTTCGACGCGAAGCACGAAGGCTGCGTTGTCCGAAGTAAAATACGTGCTCTAGGGAACGAGGGGACCAAAGCTGTTAGCTGGGCCCGCGTGACAGAGGCCAACAGTGGAACTAAATCCACCATCCGGTCTTTGCGAGACCTGGATGGACGGGCGATTCTTGAGCCTAAGCAGATGTGTGAGGCCTTTCAAAGGCACTTTGCCCGACTGTTCGGGAGGGGCGGGGAGCCGGTTGGGAACGTGGACTTCGGTCCATACCTCGACGGCCTGCCGCGCCTCTCGGACAGGGAGGCGAAGTCCTGCGAGGAGCCGATTTCGGCCGCTGAGATAGAGGACGTGCTGAGCCAATGCGGCAAACGCAAATCCCCGGGTCTCGATGGTCTTCCTTACGAATTATATCTAGCTATGCCGGACTTGTTCCCCGATCTCCTCGAGGCGGTCTACTGCAACTGGCAACAGAACGGGAGAATTCCCTGTACTGTGACCAAGGGCGTAGTCACGCTAGTGAGGAAGGACGAGAACAAGGGGGACGAAATAAGTAACTTCAGGCCCATAACACTGCTAAATACAGAGTTACAGATTTTGGCCAAGGTGCTAGCAAAGAGGTTGGCGCTTGTCGTGGGCAACCTGGTGGGAGATGCGCAGACATGCGCTATCCCGTCCAGGTCCATCCATGACAACCTCCACCTCATGCGATACATCATAGAGAGGGTTGGGAACGAACCCGGCTTTGGTGGGGCTCTGATCAACTTGGATCAATCTAAGGCGTTCGATAGGGTCGACCATGGTTACCTGGATGCGGTGCTAGCGGCGGCAGGCTTCGGACCCGTTTTCAGGGGCTGGATCACTGCTATGCACAGCAGCCGCATCTGCTCTAGGGTCAAGGTGAACGGCTACCTCTCGGAGCCGTTCAAAATCGCGCGGTCCATCCGACAAGGGTGCCCTCTCTCCTCCCTTCTGTATGTATTGACTCTCGAGCCACTACTGCGGAAGTTGGAGTTGTTGCAGGGCATCCCTTTGGAACCGGGATTGCGGAAAGCGGTGTCGGCCTACGCCGATGACGTGACAGTAATGGTGTCGACGGCCTCCGAAATCGAGGCGGTCGGCACCTTACTGGAGGAGTACGAAAAGTTCACAGGGGCTAAGCTGAACCGGGACAAGTCGATCGGTTTGCAACTCGGCACGTGGAGGGGCAGACCGATGCCCTCCGATAGCGTCGTCGGACGCTGGACGGAGGGCCCGGTGAAGTTGCTCGGGGTCTGGTTCGGACCGGACCTCCAGGTGGAGAAAAACTGGGCGGAGGTTACGAACAGAGTGTTTGCACTGACCCAGAAGTGGGCCAGTTGCAAACTATCCCTGAAAGGTCGGGCGGAGGTGGCGAACACCTACATAGCGTCCGTCATCTACTACCGCCTGACCGTAGTGCCCTGCCCAAGGGAAACCCTCACCAAGATGGAGCGCGCGCTCTTCCAATTCCTTTGGAAGAGGCGGGCTCCTATGGTGAGGAGATCCATCTGCTGTCAACACCCTTCGAAAGGAGGGCTGGGGATGCCGTGGCTAATGATGCGTAAACACGCATTAAGGCTACGGCACCTCTACGTATTCCTCACCGGACAACCGGTGTGGGCCTCGTTTGTGAGACGAACCTTTCCCAGACTCGTCTCACTCACCGAGCTGCAATCCTGGGTCAAGCAAAGACCGAGAAAACTGGGCGCCTGGCACACTGAGTGTGCCCAGGCGCTCACCGCCCTCTGGCAGGCGGATCCGGTTATCAGTGGAGACTCCACCGCAACATTCTATAGAGGGCTGGTACGCAGCAGGTGCGACGACGCCCTCGGAGAAGCCCTAGACATGGAGGAGGACGAATTGGCCAGCCTTTTCGGTAGGACATTCAGCCCGGGACCTATGGACAACTTCCAGAAGTCCCTGGCCTGGCAGTGCTACCGAGGGGCTTTACCCGTTCGAGAAAGGCTCTACAGACACGGGCGCCCGGGTAGGGACCCCGCCAAAAAGATCTGTCCCAGATGCGTGTGCGACGAGGAAACCGTTGCACACGCATTAGTACACTGCTCGGGCGTAGCCGATCTGTGGGGCTATGTCGAACAACTGCTGTCAAGGGTGGGACCGATCCGGTTGACCACCGAGTCTATTGTAATGATCAAGCCGCCTCCCCCCTTCAAAGATGAAGCAGAGGCGGTGTTTCTGTGCGTAATAGCCATGGCGAAAGAGGTTGTATGGTGGACGCGTCTGAAAGGACTGAGGTCGGGCACCTTTCTCTCTGGCCAACAACTGGTCCGTTTCTTCCGATATCATTTCGGAAGAAGGATCAGGATGGAGAGAGAGGTGCTGCACCCCAGCCGTTTCTATGAAAGATGGGTGAAAGTGGCGAGAATGGCCCGTGTGAATGGGCCTTCACTCTACATCAGACTATAGGTGAGGAAGATGAAAGACCAAGGGAGCACCCCTTCTCTGTGCTCCTGAGGAGAAGGGTTGCACACTTTTTTCGGGGGTGTGTGCGACCCCCCAAGGCGCCTCCTCTCTATTGAGGATTTTGTTAAAAATTTTATTTTTTGTTATATCTTATTTTATTTTTATATTTTGTTATTGCCTCCTCCTTATTGAGGACGCCTTTTTGTGTAAACTCCCCCCTTTGTACTTGTCCCACTTTTGATGCCCTAGTGGCAAATAAAAGAAATATATCTATCTATTTACAAAAACGAAGGAGAGGCGGTGTTTCTGTGCGTAATAGCCATGGCGAAAGAGGTTGTATGGTGGACGCGTCTGAAAGGACTGAGGTCAGACACCTTTCTCTCTGGCCAACAACTGGTCCGTTTCTTCCGATATAATTTCGGAAGAAGGATCAGGATGGAGAGAGAGGTGCTGCACCCCAGCCGTTTCTATGAAAGATGGGTGAAAGTGGCGAGAATGGCCCGTGTGAATGGGTCTTCACTCTACATCAGACTATAGGTGAGGAAGATGAAAGATCAAGGAAGCACCCCCTCTCTGTGCTCCTGAGGAGAAGGGTTGCACACTTTTTTTCGGGGGTGTGTGCGACCCCCCAAGGCGCCTCCTCCCTATTGAGGATTTTGTTATAAAATTTATTTTGTTATATTTTATTTTATTCTTATATTTTGTTATTGCCTCCTCCTCATTGAGGACGCCTTGTTATGTAAACTTCCTCCATTGTACTTGTCCCACTTTTTGATGCCCTGGTGGCAAATAAAAAGAAAATTATCTATCTATCTATATATATGTGTGTGTGTGTGTGTGTATATATATATATGTATATTTATATATATATATGTGTGTGTGTGTTTGTATAAACACACACACACACACACACACACACACACACACACACACACACACACACACACACACACACACACACACACACATATATATATATACATGATGTTAGTTCATACTGTAGTTGTCTAATGTCGGGTTAGTTCTAATCGAGTATATTGATGCTGAAAGGTGATCGTTATCATCCATCCTTTTGATCAGAATTGTATTATCCCATGAATTTTTCTAGAGGTTAGGATTTGATTTGTGTGCCTTTTGACTACTACTTCTAGCAAGACGAATGATTATGCAGACTTTCCCTTGCTGGCTTGTCTGAATTTCTGTGTTTTAAAGCTGTCTGTGGTACATTTACAAACCTAAAGCAAATCTATTCAACTTGCCGTTGAGAAAAACGTGATCTCATGAAATTAGTTGTAGAAGTAAAACCGTATGGAAGCCAATCAGTCACGATAGGAAATCATGGAAAGATTAATCTAATAGGTTAGAAATGTCATTTTGTATAGGGGTGGAAGGGAAAGAGACAGAGAGAAAGACAGAGAAAGAGAGGGAGACAAAGAGGGTGAGAGAATGAAAGAGAGAGAGAGTGAAAGAGAGAGGGAGAGAACAGAGAAAGAAAGAGAAAGAGAAAATGAGTGGCAATTTAGAAACAATACTTTCTGTTCGTTCGGTCATCTCTGGGAAAACAGTTTTCAGTTAATACAAGAAAAAAGTAGTAGTAGTAGTAGTAGTAGTAGTAGTAGTAGTAGTAGTAGTAGCAATAGCAACAGCAACAGCAGTAGTAGTAATATCAATCGTATTGGTGGTGGTAGCAGCAGCAGCAGTAGCAGCAGAAGTAGTAGCAGCTGCAACAGCAACAGCAGCAGAAATAGTAGTAGTAGGTGGTGGTGGTGATGATGGTGATGGCGGTGGTGGTGGTGGTAGTAGTAGTAGCAGCAGCAGCAGCAGCAGCAGCAGCAGTAGCAGCAGCAGCAGAAGAAGCAGCAGCAGCAAAAGTAGTAGAAGTATAGTTAAGTTTAATTGGTTAACAAATCTCACCAGAAAATAATCTTCCATGACTAAACAATCTTTGTCTGGTGATACGTGGCGTTTTATATTCAAACACCACTGGGATCCAGTTTAATCATACATTGATGTAAATAGAGTACAATGGCGTTTTCAATATGACATGTCTGAAAAAAGAACTGCTCCTTAATCAATTATATAAACATACACTCACACACAAAGACGCCCGCACACATATATATATATATATATATTTACATGTATACACGTTTAGAAACATTTATACACACACACACACATATAAAAAAGAAAGGATCGATCGACTTTCGTCAAATCGGACCGAGGAAACAATGTTTTTGTTGGTCTTTCCAGCTGCTAGTACTATCTATCGGTCGCAACTCCAGGTAGACATCTTGTAAGTTATATATATATAATATATATAAATATATAAATAAATATATATATATATATACATACAACGAAGGAAGTGTGGTAAGGAACCAGGTGGACCATAACGCACCAGAGTTCTCGATACTTTGGGTAGTTGAGTGGGTAATAGGAAAATGTTCAGGACCCCGACGGCAGAGCTCAAGCCGTTTCGACGGCTATTTCTGAACTGAAATAGCTTCAGCTCTGCCGTCGGGGTCCTGAACATATATATATATATATATATATATATATATATATATATGGGCTGGGTATGTCCTATGGATGTCTGAGTACCGGACACATAAGGTACTGTTGTACAGTCAGCTCCAGGATGTTGTGCATAATGTGGGCAGGCAACTACTCCGATATAAGGATAAAATGAAGTACAATCTTAAGTCTGTCAACGTACCTCTTTCTTCGTTTGAAGCAATGACTGCCGACCGTAAGAGTTGGAGAACCGTCAGTCACGAAGGCATAAAGAACTTTGAGAAATTTCGTTTAGCCCACCTTGTGAAATGAGAGCTGACACCAAAGCCTGCTCTGTTTAAGATCCTGTCACCTGCACCAAATGCGGATTGATGTGTAAATCAGCAGCTGGATTGAAGTGCCACTTGAGTCATAAACACAAAACAATGAACTGAAAAGACTGTTGAACCCTCATATGTCGAATTAACGGGAGAGTCCATCCTATATATATATATATATATATATATATATATATATATATGTGTGTGTGTGTATGTGTGTCTGTGTGTGTGTGTATAGTCTTGTTACTCTGGAGTTCTACCTGTTTATCACAGTGCCATATATATATATTTATATTGTTCCGACGCTTTAATAATTTCAACAATCCTCCGCCCTGAAATGTCATTCAAATAGTAAGTATAATAATTTCTAGCTTGGAAACAAGGCTACAAATATATATACGAACGAGTGAAATCCATTAATCAACTTGTATTTTATTTTATCGCCTCGGGGCTAAGTCTACCTTAGCAGCATTTGAACTCAGAACACGAAAATATTAATCACATCAATACGAATAATGATTTCTACTAGGTCAGCAAATTTGGGGGAGGGGAAAGTCGATTAAATCGACCCCAGTACTTACTGGTGCTTTATTTTATCGACCCCGTGAAGATGAAAGGCAAAGCCAACCTCGGTACGATCTGAACTCAGACCGTAAAGGACCGTAATTCTATGCTGCAAAGCATGTTGTCCAACTCTCTACCGATACTGCCAATCCACCGCCCTCACCAATACAAATAATTGCTTCTACTTTAGGCACAAGGCCAGCAATTACCCAGTGCATTACTGGTACTTTATTTTATTGACCCCGTAAGGATGAAAGGCAAAGTCAACCTCGGCGGGATTTGAACTCAGATCGTAAAGAGACGTAACTATGCTGGAAAGCATGGCGTCCGACCCTCTACCGATACTGCCAATCACCAATACAAATAATATTCTTTGATTTCATTATGACTTCTGTTTTTGGTCTTCAGAATGTATATATACTCTTTATCTATCAACTTATTCGTTGCACATTTACTTAAAACGAAAATAGTTTGTAGATTACTCAAGATAGCATTACTACCAAATTAATTTCAGTTTAGACTGTTAAGCGCTTTTAAATTATTTCTCTTAGACAAAACTGCTGTAGTGTTGTGATGTATAATGTCTAGTGCTAATTTGGAATTGAAATAAAAGCAAATCTATAAGAATATAAAACATTGGTATTGTATCCTTAGCACCGTAATATATTTATATACTTAATACATTTAAACATCCCCGTAGAACAAGTAAGCCATGACAGACTGGGAAAGGTATCCATTACCCTTTATAATTAAGAAACAAAACCATAAGAGAAAGCAAGAGAGAGAGAGAGGGGTGAGTGAAAAGGAGAGGAAAGTGAAAAGAAGCAAAAATAAGAATAAGTTAAATGTTTCTCTTGTTGAATCCTATCAGAGTCTCCATTTACTGCAACAGTGGCAGACTGGCTGGGGTTGGTGATAATGCTTAACATATATATATATATATATATATATATACAGAGAGAGAGGGAACGAAAGAGAGAGAGAGAGAGAGAGAGTGAGAGAGAGAGAGAGAGAGAGAGAGAGAGAGAGAGAGAGAGAGAGAGAGAGAGAGATGGGGGACGGAGGGGAGATTCTAGACCATAGTTCTCATCAAAGAAAGCTTTATATCTTACCTTCTGAAGCTTATGAACATAGTAATATTTATATCAGAAGTACAATTGGCACCGGCTTCTCCAGTGATGTATTCGCGGTAAAAGAAATATGACAAATCTACGGCAAGGTTTCACTTCACGTTTAGAATAGCTTCTGCTTTTCCTCATCATTTCTCGTATTAAAACTTTCAGAACACAATCGCTCCCGTTTTTACAATAATACAATAATTGTTTCTACTTTAGGCACAAGGCCAGCAATTACCCAGTGCATTACTGGTACTTTATTTTATCGACCCCGTAAGGATGAAAAGCAAAGTCAACCTCGGCGGGATTTGAACTCAGATTGTAAAGGGACGTAACTATGCTGGAAAGCATGGCGCCCGACCCAGTACCGATACTGCCAATCCATCGCCCTAATACAATAATACAATAATACAATGTGATTAAATCATTAGAAAATTCATTATTTTAGAGCATTATTTACTGGTATGAACATGTTTACGTGGGTTTTCACTTTCCAAGAATGCTTCAAACATTCTACTTACAATATGTCTGTTCAAAGGACAATAACAGTAGGGGATAGTTGCTCGCCTTTGATCGTCCAAATATCGAAACACTAGCTTTGAAACCATCATACAATAAAAAGTTTTTATAATTTCTAATTTGTAAATCCCGAACTTCGTTTGGGATGAAAACGTAGCCAGGCAAGTAGAAAAATAATATTTATTGAGAAAAAGTCCACTTGTTTTCTTCCAGTTAGAAAATGAAGGAATTATCGTAGTTTCTTTAAGTATTTTTTCTAGGTTATTTATTTCTTAAAATTGCATGCGCTGTACATCTTTATCAGACAGCAAATCAAAGAAAAACGAGAACATGTCGTGCTGTTTTTGAGATTTAGAAACAGTTTTTCCATCTTTATTTGTTTCTTTCTTATTTTTGTGCATAAGATTCCGGTTCAGCAATACTGGCAGACTAAGTCTACTTAGGTTTTATCTCAACTCGGACTGACTTGCTAATGTTCACTGAGAGAAATGGTATTATTTCAAAGGCACGCGAAGTAAGATACACTCTTCCAGCTGAATGATTTGTTTTTTCTTCTTTTATATTCTGTTAATCTTTTATTACTGGAGAATCTTTATGCAACAATGTCAATAACAAATAGTGAATAATCTACAAAATATATAACTGCTTCAATAAATGGCTTCCTGTTCAAATTAAGTATTTATAAAAGGCTGCAGAATGCGAGGAGAAATAGCTAATATGTATGTTTTAAATGAAGATTATTCACAATACAGGAAAACCATATTGCGACAAAGATTTGTCCCTTAGTTATATCAATTTTACTTCTTATTCACCATTAATGCCACTGAGAAAGGTATGGACATCAAGAAATTACAGTCTGTCCACATACAAGACTGATCCTTTCTCTCAATATGAAAGGAAATTATTATTTTTTAGTAAGTGAAATTGAATATGGTCAGGGAAAATAAAACTCTGATATTAATACAATCTAAATAAATTGTGGATATATTTTAAGAATGAGTTATTGGAACCCTCTATACATATTTGTAATTATGTAATTACATATTTTGACTAATCTTAACATATATTCGCATTAAAAGATTATATTTCAGATTAACACTCCTACTAAATGTTTTGTACTTTCTGATTAATTTACCAATATCATTTTACCAAATAATTTACGAAACGCTGTACTTAAACATGCACCGAGTATCAACCTGATCAATTGACTTCTCCGCTTTCCGCGTACATCGAATATTCCATATGTATATCGAAACTAGATACTAACCCGGAGTACACCTGAACTTCCACCAGGAAATCTTTCGAATCTTTGAAATTTTCTTTGCTTCTTGCATTTAAATATTCCACGACTCTCTACCACTTTTCCTCTACTACGATCTTCTTACACCACCTTCTTCATCTCACCCGTCTATTTTACACTCCCACCCTGGTACCTTCAATATGCCCAATCTCAAATCTTTTCTCCAATTCCAACCCGCCCGTCCCCCTCAATCTATCTTATTTCTCATTCTTTCTTCTGATGAAGGACTAGCGTCCGAAACGTTAAGACCCTCTTCCTGCTATATCAAGCGTTAACCTAATATATACCTTCCGTATACTGTACCGATTGTGTTGTTATTTCTGTTTACCTTTTATACATATATATATATATATATATATATATATATATATATATATATATAGCGAGGGAAAAGTGGTAAGGAACCAGGTGGACCATAACGCACCAAAGTACTCAATACTTAGGGTAGTAGAGTGGGTAATAGGAGTAAGTAAGACCCCGACGGCTGAGCTCAAGCCGTTTCGACGGCTAATTCTGTACTGAATGAAAAATCAGTTCTGGTATTTAAATAGCCGAACTTGTCAAGGGGCAATTCCATATATGGTCAAAGAGATAATCACCAGGATTGGTCATCCCACAAGGTAGTAGTAATTCAGCGATGGCAAGTTGGTGGGGGAGGTAGCCAAACCTGCCAGTAGGAGAAAAGGGGAGAGGGGGAGGAGTAGACCCATTCATGCGTTGGTGGTGCCAGCTACAGCTGGGTGTGAGGTCAAAGAGGAAGCAGGGGAGGGGGAGGGGAGGAGGTCAATACGGTAAGTAGAACGATGAAAATGTAAAACTGTAAAAGGTACTGAGAGAGAAAAGAAATATAAGCAGAATCTGGTTACTAAGAAATAGGCTGAAGAAATACATAAATAAGTAAATAAGAAATACATAAATAATATTCCACATAAGTAAATAAGAAATACAAAAATAATATTCCACATAAGTAAATAAGAAATACATAAAGAATATTCCACATAAGTAAATAAGAAATACATGAATAATATTCCACATAAGTAAATAAGAAATACATAAGTAATATTCCACATAAGTAAATAAGAAATACGTAAATAATATTCCACATAAGTAAATAAGAAATACATAAGTAATATTCCACATAAGTAAATAAGAAATACGTAAATAATATTCCACATAAGTAAATAAGAAATACATAAGTAATATTCCACATAAGTAAATAAGAAATACGTAAATAATATTCCACATAAGTAAATAAGAAATACATAAGTAATATTCCACATAAGTAAATAAGAAATACGTAAATAATATTCCACAAGAAATACATAAGTGAGTAAATAAACAAATAAGTGAGTAAAAGGATGGATAGATAGATTTTAAAAAAAAATATATATATAATGTAGAATAAAGAGAATAAGAAAACAAATGATAATGATAGAAAAAAAAACCTAGGTGTGACGGAGATAAAGGGACCCTTATGCGGGGTATAAGTGCGTGTATCGTACGGTGACGGGTCAACAGAGGGGGGGGTCGGAATACTACAGAGACCACCACGAAAAAAATAAATAAATAACGGTTTCTACCCCAAACACCGGGCCAGCAACCACCCAGTGCAAGGAAGTAGACTAGTACGAGAATGTAATTCAGGGTCCCGCAAAAAAATACTGGTGCTAACTCTAAGGGTACCGCCACGAAACAAAATGTCTTATACAAGCTACAAGAAAAGTCGTACGAATTAAAAATAAAGAACGGAAAATTAATACAGGAAGAAGGGAGAAAAGGGAAAAAGGGAAAAAGAAGAAAGAGATACTGGATCGATAAAAAAAAGTGTAAAGGAAGATCTTACGTCTCCATAGGCAAGCAGGGGTTACCCATTACAAAATAGGCAAGTGGGGTGTTATAGGCTACCCCCCCCCCCCCCCCCCGGGGTCATTATGGGGTTTGAGGGCGAGGTAAGTCCTACGTAATCGGTGTTTACATGCAGTAACCAGTTCATCTTTCTTGTTAAGGAGTTGGTCCGTCGAAAACAGCATTTGTAATGTTTCCTCCGAGCATAAATTGCACGGACGGCGTCCTCCCGTGTAAGAGTTGGCTCTGGACAGTAATTTCCAAGTGAGATCATAGTTGATGTTGTTGTCCTTGAGGTCCCATATGTGGCCCGAAAGTGTGGTGGCGTGACGCCGGGCCGGGTTTCGGAAGGTATGTCTGTGTTGGTATAGCCGGGTCTTGAAGTCGCATGCGGTCAATCCTATATAAGCTTTGTTGGAGGTGTCCGTGCTCACGTTGCACTGGTAGATCACATTACGGTCTCTGCATCTGTTGTCGAGGGGGCAACTTGATCTATCAGGACAGTTGCACCTTGACAACAACAATTATCCCAGTGCATTACTGGTACTTTATTTTATCGACCCCGTAAGGATGAAAGGCAAAGTTAACCTCAGCAGGATTTGAACTCAGAATGGCAAGGGCCGTAACTCTTTGCGTCAAAGCATGGTGTCAGACCCTCTACCGATACTGCCAATCCACCGGCTATATCAATAATAACAGCAAATAAAAACACAAATAAACGTTCAGCATGGACCTTTCCAGTAAAGTATATAGATACGTTGATGTATTATTGATATGAACTTTTAGCAGAACCTATCAAATAGTTTACTCTAATGCCATTGACGTCAATCTATTTTTGAAACTAAAATGGAGATCGACAATATAAATCGAGAGAACTCATCTTGAAACAAAACAATCTTGTCACATTGATAAAAGCCTATTAAATGTTCTCGGTACATGGTGAAGAAGGATCATCAAACGTGCAATTACCCCCCTCTCCTCCTCTCTCACCTCCTCCTCCTTCCATATCCCTCCTCCTCCACCTTCTTCTTCTTCTTCTTCTTCTTCTTCTTCTTCTTCTTCTTCTTCTTCTTCTTCTTCTTCTTCTTCTTCTTCTTCTTCTTCTTCTTCTTCTTCTTCTTCTCACTAAGCTCCTCCTGTTTCCCCTCCCACTCTCCCGTCTCATCATCATCTTCATCATCTTCATCCATTCCCCCTCATCCTCCTCTTACTACTACTACTACTACTACTACTACTACTACTACTACTACTACTACTACAGCCATTAAGTAGAAATGGTAACTAACCTTGCAAACTCTTCCTATCATTGAGCCGCATCTGTAGTTTCCGAACAGTGCCGGAAACAACAGATGCGGCTCAACAAACAGATCAACACGTGGGCTTTTGCTGTTCAAAATATCAACCAAACTTCCATAGTCAGGCAATTGACGTCACCATAGAAGCCTCCAAGAGGAACTCTTGTAATTTAATCACCAAAGAGGCATTATTATTAGCAGGTGGATTAGCAGACATTATTATTTGCCGGTGGATATCAGAAACGGTAGAGCTTTGTAGCATAGAGTTACGGCCCTTTACGTTCTGAGTTCAAATCCCGCGGAGGTTAACTTTACCTTTGATTTTTACGGGGGTCGATAAAATAAAGCACCAGCAATACACTGGTGCAATTGCTGGTCTTGCGCCAAATGTAGAAACAATCATTATTAGCAGCTATAAGCCTATTGTAACTAACAAATCTAAATTAAATGGACCATCTGACTATTGTGACCACACTAGTCTACGCATGCCACCTTTCCACCGACTGAAGTCCACTTCCATCCAGTCACAAAACAAATTTCTCCTCATTTACTCAACCTGTTCTAACCTCAAATCAGTAAATGTAAAGTAAAACGTTATTATTATTTTTTCTTTTTTTCTTTGTCCGTCTAACTTTACTCTAGTTCCACCATCGTATTTCTTTTTCATTAAACATTTTTAGCTGCATCTCACAAAGCCTCATTTAATATATATATATATATTCATATATATATTTGATATATCTCATATGAAATGATACAGCCAATTATCCACACAATACAATTAGTTAGCACCCCGAACGTTTAATTAGGGATATACTCAGGTATTGTTGAGTGAGTTGGGATTTGGCCGGAGTATCGCTATTAGCTTTCTCCGATTATGTATATATATATATATATATATATATATATATATATATATATATATATATATATATATATATATATATATATATTCATATATAAATATATATATATATATGAATATATATATATATATGAATATATATATATATGAATATATAAATATATATATATATATGAATATATATATATATGAATATATATATATATGAATATATATATATATATATATATATATATATATATATATATATATTCATATATATATATACATATACATATATATATATGAATATATATATATATATATACATATATATATATATATATGAATATATATATATATATATATATATATTATATATATATATATATATATTGATATATATATATACATATATATATATATATATATATACATATATGTATGTATTTGTACAAACATATATATACATGTATACACACACGTCTGTGCTTGTATGAATGTGTGCATGCGTGTTTGGGTATTTATATGCACGCATGCATAGATACATGCATGTACTTAATTATTCTTGTGTACCTTTAAATGTCTTTCATGCTGCTACTAGATAATCCGTCACAAAATGGAATTCAATAATCGCTTTTGTAACCCTTTTAGTATTATTGTACCACCTTATTGTTATTCAACCTAGCCCTGGAGGTTATGCCTCATTTCCATTTTGCAGGCATTGCTAATTAAAGGTTGTTTCTGTCTTAACTTTCGCAAACATATTCGAATTCCAGTTAGTTGTGCTTATTTAACATTCAGAGTTGCACAAAACTTCCCCAAATGGAATTGGTTGGTTCAGTGGCCAGAACAGTCAGTTATCGTTGGATTCTGATTGAAGATGTTATATCGGATGTAGTTTTCGCAGTGAAAATGATACAACACCGACAAATTCTGGGCGTTCGGTGTTTGGACGATGAGCAATCGGCTTCAGAGCATGACACTCAATGATATGCTCTATCGACTGGGACGGATTCTGATCAGCCAGCTAGTCAGTTGAAAAGAGAGGATACAGAAATTGCTAAGGCATAACATAGCTTGTAGCCAGGACTGCTATCGATCCTCTTTTCAATGATAATGTCTTTTGTGTGTTTTGTTTACAGACATGTAGCCAGAACGTTAATTTTCTCCTTAGCATTTCAAATGATAAATACATACTGCTACAAGTGTGGATGTCTACTTCTGTCTTCTACTAAAATAATATCTGCTAATTCTATCATTAAATATCATCTCAGCTATTAAGAAATAGCTATTTTCACAAAATACAGTACTGAATATTGGAAAGGCTGTTTGCATGATTAAGCGGTATTTTCATTATTCTTTACTTTTTGGCTTAGTTAAAGGAGGATGATAACATTCCTGACATGTTTAAGGTCCAACGATACTAGTGCGAGGATGGGCAGAATTTATCTTCAGACGAGACACCTACACAGAATGATTGCAGCTTAATGAACTCTGTTAAAGGCACCGAAACTCAGATAGTGGTGTTAAACCGAATAACGTATCAAGTCTAAACATACATAACAAATACAATTCTTGCAAAAGTCTTCCGAAATAGTTTCCGTCTACCAAAGTAGGGTTTAGTCCACCCCCACCCGAGTAAATTGGTGAAAAGACAATGTAGTGTGTAGTGGAAAGTACCAAGTTGCGAAATGAACGTGTTTACCTCACAGCTATATATGCGCCCCCAAAGAATATTACTCTCATATGTCTTTGGGTGTCATAAAAATAAAGTTTCATAACTCAACTATATATCTTGTTATTGTCAGGTCTCTCTAGTAGAGCTCATTTGTCGTCAAGAGTTACCTAGGAGAATATTTCATCTCCATTCTACAATGTATAGTGATGTGGGTCTTACTGAGAGCGGTAGATTTACATGTACTATATTTAGTAACTATTCACTGTTTAGTAACTATTCATTATTTAGTAACTATCCACTATGTAGTATCCAAATAGCATGCGCACAATGCAACGACGGAAACATAATTTGAACCGTAAGTTGTTCTGTTCGTAGAGTGACATTTTACATGATACGGCTGTGTAAGGGAAATGTGAAGTTATTTCCATCAACGAGGTACTATATCCTTCTTTGTTATCATAAGATAAATATTCAATATCAGCACTGCTTTGGTGTTTAAGGAATTATTCCTACATTCAATTGAAAAGATTAAAGTAAATAATATGGATTGCAACTTTGGGATTATCATTAAAGCTGTTTAAGTGTCTCAATGAATACGCTGTTACTGGCACATATTTCTAAACTCAAACATATTTCTTATAAGGAATAACAGCAACTCATAATATTATATTAATTTCAAATAAGTTGTACAGCAATATATATATATATATATATATATATATATATATATATATATATATATATATATATATATATATATATAATATATGTGTCTATATATATATATATATACATATATATAATATATAATATACATATATATAATATATATATTTATGTATATGTATATATACATATATATTTATTTATATATATATATATATATATATATATATATATATATATATATATATGAGTGTATGTGTGTGTGTGTACATACATACATCGAGATACATATGTAAGTACAAATAATCACACGTACTTACATACATATCGATAAGAGTGTAGGTGTGTGTTCGTATGTGTTCCTGTGTGTGCGTGTATTTGTACGTGAATGTGTTCGAGTATAAAATCTATACATTAGAATAATTCCAATCACCATATATTACGCCAGGGTGAAGAAGTGTATAAGCTGTTTCCTTGAAGATATGTCCTAAAACATAATGTATAGATTATGTTATTTCTTGAAGTAAAAGCATTAGTCTGAAATGGAATGTTGATACGTAAACAATTCTTGACTAATTGAATCTTAACATCTTATGGTATGACATATATTTCATTAAACTGGCTATACTCATTGCAGGAACTTAGAAGTGATTTTATTGAAACATTTGTTTTATTCATTAGAGTTTCTGATATATAGAGAATGTTCCTTTGTTTAACGACCTTCTAGCTAATGTAGAGTACACAAATCGGTGTTGGCCAGTTTCTATTGGAAAGTTTGTGGAATGATGTAAATTTGTAAACGTAATATTTATATTATCAATCCTCTTTTCCGATTGAAGTTTGATTACACACACGTGCACACACACACACACACACACACACACACACACACACACACACACACACACACACACACACACACACACACACACACACACACACACACACACATACACACACACACACAAACACACACACACACAAACACACCCAGATACACACACACACACATACACACACACACAGGAACACACACACGTGTACACACACACACATACGTGCACACACACACGAACACACACACACACACATACACACTCATATATATATATATATATAATACATCTGTATACATATGTTGGTAGATATACTAATTCTCTATATTTATCTCCAAATTATTTGTTGAGTAAAACTTGCCGAAATTTACTGCTGTGATTCATGGTAGTAGTAGGCTCTTGTCATAATACCACCCCACTCCTCACTGATTAATATCAGTGTCACATGATTGATTCTTTAGAATCTGGCACCTACCAAGGAGGCAGTGAATTTTTTTCAGTGCTTTGGAATTTAGTCCCCGCTAGCTTTATTCCATCCACTGAATTATTATTTTCATATGGGTTCCTAGTGTCCGCGCATTGCCTGGGAACTTAGCTGAGAATAGACTCCCTGATGACGTAAGGAAATCTCTATAGTTATGTTACGTAACTATATTTATCCCCTTACAGAAACTAATTAGTTGGAGTGAAAATTTTAGTAAGTTAATTTTTAATTTTAAAAATTTTCTTATTTTACATCTTTCATATATATATATATATATATATATATATATATATGTGTGTGTGTGTGTGTGTGTGTGTGTGTGTGTGTGTGTGTGAGTCCCGGGTTCAACCATAGTAAGTGAAGTACTCAATATGGCTTTCCTGATGATTACTTTCGAATGAAACAGTTCTAATCATGTAGAAGCCATTTATATATATATATATATATATGTGTGTGTGTGTGTGTGTGGATACCTGTATACATCAACGTTTGGATAGGCTGCTACTAATTTCACTTTTGGAACAGAGCACTTAGAATTGTTTTCAGCACCCTTATCTCAGTTTCATGACACCCAACTACACATAATTGTAAAAACTGAAAATGTCACCTATAGCATCCTAGGGTTTAGAGAGCCAATGTTTGGTCAGACATTTTGATATGATACTAGCTAGCGTATATCCCACGATTTATCTCGAGTACCTTTTTCAAAGCAATTTGAACTCACTCTCATAAGTGGTTTGATTAACACTCATATGCATTTTCAATAACAAATATTTCAACGATAGTTTATTCTTTTAAATAATTCAATGAACACAGCCTATAGGAATGAGATCGATTGAAAGGTACAGGTAAAGTATATCATTATTACAGGGCGGTGAATTGGCAGCATCGGTAGAGGGTTGGACGCCATGCTTTCTAGCATCGTTACGTCCCTTTACGGTCTGAGTTCAAATCCCGTCAAGGTTAACTTTGCCTTTCATCCTTACGGGGTCGATAACATAAAGTACCAGTAATGTACTGGGTAATTGATGGCCTTGTGCCAAAAGTAGAAACAATTATTACATGGTTTAATTTATCACAATGCTTTCGACAAGTTTAATTAAGTAGTCCAGTGTGAAAACTTAAAATGCTTTCTTACACCTAACTGGATAGCCTCATAAACAGTTTATTTCTTATATACGTGAGATTTAATTTATGAAGTGGAGTGAATGAATGTAAATGTAATTGTCATTAGTTTTTAATCAGAAGTAACAATATTAGGATATGAAACTCTTGGTTATATTTATATCTTCATCAAATGTTATTTCCTACTCACTGCTTAAATTTCTAAAGTAATAGATTAAATCATTCATGATTGTTTAATAGGTCAAATAAACATGAAGTTCTATTACAATAAGATTCGAAAGAAATATATTCTCAGATGTATTCTAAATGGAATGTAAATAACAGTGAACCATATACTGTTACTAGTTCCTCATATAGCAAAAACGTTAACGAATTAAGAATACCTCCGCATTTGTTTCGGCTTACTGAGTTCTGATTACAAATACTACCGAGATGAACTTTGCTTTCCATTCTTTTGAGGTCGATAAATAAAGTGAGTCCATTAAGATTCCCGAGATACGCCCTTACAACTCCGGACCATCTACATTATCATTTAGCAAAAGGTATATCTGAAGGCTTCTATAGGAATGAGATCGCAAGAAAGGTATTTGAAATGTAAAATCATTATTACAAGGTTGAATTTATCACAATGCTTTCGACAAGTTTAATTAAGTAGTCCAGTGTGAAAACTTAAAATGCTTTCTTACACCTAACTGGATAGAATTATACCAACTGTTCTTTAAAAGAACTATAAAATTCATAATACTTAAGATATATCGGGCTATTTAACAGCAAGTAAGTAGATGAAATAAAGTTGTATCATCAGTGCACATTGGCGAATACCAGCTGTCGATAACATGTTGCTTTAATTGACTTCAATCTGCCTTACAAAATGATATATAGTTGTAGAATAGAATTTAGGGCTGTATGGATGTAAATGGAAGATGGCATTCTATCTAGATTAAGGGGAGTTTTTAAAATTACTTGTGTTTCGTAATCTTATTTGGTAATATGTCATTTGGGAGAAATGATCATTGTCACAGTAATTATTAGAATAATAGAGATAAAAGACTTAACATTTAAAAATGTTCAGTTTAACTAAATTGTTTTATATACTTCATTGATAAAGTCATCCATTATAGTTATTTGTTTTCCAGTGAAGTCGAATAAAAGATGTACAGTTCCCTTTATTATTTTCCTCATCTATATAATGCGGCAAATCAGTTAAAGAGCATTGCTTCTACTATTTCTGGAACTATAGAAACTGTATCGTCATCAATATAATTGTTATCACTAGCAATAACAGCAGTGGATACTGTGTATGCAGCATAGAATGGAATGGATCACCTTCGATTTCGACGATCAGTGTTCCAGTTCTTCGATAAGTGGAACATTCTTCTCGTGTATTTAATCTGAGTGTGCTACATACACTCAGATGATTCAGTGTGATACAGAAACAAAGCTGGATTTTGAATTCAAAGTATAATCTATCCGATGAGCTTCGAAACAGTGTCCAACAAATTAGTTTCACTCACAAGGTATGAGTCACCTCGAAAATATAATGAATAACACTGAAATGTCATGTAGTGGGACCGAAACCTTGTTCTAATGATCCTGAGGCGAAAGTTTTAACCATTTGGCCATGGTACATCAACTCGGTAGACAATGTTTTCTCTTTTCTTCCGTTTAGAATTTCATCTAGTGGTTTATTTTCAGCTGTCACTTCTTACCTGACCCCCAAAGAGCCTTTAATTCCTGGTGTTGTTCCCCCACTAACCTAACTGTGCATACAAAATATATATAAAGGGAACAACAATTATACTATTCTCATTTTACCTGACATTATGCCAAGTTTTGTAGATCGCGGATTATAGTCAATTGATTGGATTCCTGTTTCTTTCTTCCTGGTTAATTATTTATAGACTCAGAAAAACAACGTAAAGCCGACTTCGGTAAAGTTTGAACTTAGTTCGAAAATGCACCGAACTAATCAAAGAAAATCACTAAATCTCATCGGTCATCCACACATACCTCTCTCTCTCTCTCTCTATCTCTATCTCTATCTCTCCAATAGTGAGACAGCAGTATGCTTCTCTATCTTTGTTATACTCTACGAATATTGCCACTGAGGTGACAATGCTTTGATTGCTGGTGAATTGTTTGGTAGATATGTTTATGGGTTTTTATTCGGTTTGTGTATGTCGTTTCAATTTGTGAGTGTACGGGAGCATGTGTGTTGGCTTGGTTTATGAGGATGAGTTCGTTTAATTTGAGCATGTGTCGTTTGTTGTAAGTATTTATGAGTATTAGCTAGTTATTATTTTTTTCTTGTATTGTGTATATGTGTGTATTAAGTTTGCTGAGTGTATATAACTGCTGATGCGCTTTATGTCACCTGTCTGATAATGTTCGATTGGTGGCTAGCTATTCTAATGGAGCATCGGCTTTCTAGGGGGACTCTTGTATTATTGAGGTCATGCCAGACTTGATACGAGTTTCCTTCTGACCGGTTTGTTTCAACCATGGCATTTGTTCTAAATGTATTGAATGTTGCATTGATTTGTTTATGGAGAGCATCTGTCGATCGTTCAATCGGACTTGTTTGTATATGATTTTTCTACATGGCTCTCCACGTCCCATTGTCCTTGCCCCAGCATACGCATTCATTAAAAACAATTATTTCTAGCCACAACCACCCAGCTACAAACTGTATATATAATAATGTAATTATCTTAAATATCTCAGTTATTCTCACAACACGAAATATCAACAGAACTTCTTCAACCCTTAATTTTACTTTTAAATTTTGATTTAAGTCTCATATTTTATAAGATAAATTACATCGAAATCGGTAAAATTTTATATATTTTATAAAAACCCTTTTTATTTTTCAAAACAAATGTTTTCTCTTTTTCTCAAAATTAACACTTTGTTGGATAAAAGAAGAAAAAATAGTTCTTTAAATGTGCTTCGATGCTATTTCCATTGTTACTTTTTCTCTCTCTCTCTCTCTCTCTCTCTCTCTCTATATATATATATATATATATATATATATATATATATATATATATATATGCTTAACTTCAAGAACTATGCCTGTAAATAACATTATTTTTTCTTTTACATTGACTTTTTATGCTCTACATTACGCCTCTTTTTTTCTTTTTTCTTTTTTCTTTTTTCTTTTTTCTTTTTTCTTTTTTCTTTTTTCTTTTTTCTTTTTTCTTTTTTCTTTTCACTTCATAAACCTTGTTTGTTAATAACATTATTCTTTCTGCACCATTTCTTTAACATGTGCAACACCACCATTCTACACCAATACATATCACTATCATTTGATAATGCAAAAAAAAAGGGTGAAACCGGTAATAGACAATTATTAAATATATAAATAGATAAAAAAATGCCATTATTAATTAATAAATAAATCAACTAATACCTTAACACTTCACACAAAGTAAAACATTTCATTTTAATCATTTTCTAACCCAGAAAAAAGAGAGAGAGAAATAAAAAAGGAAAAAAATATATTTCTCTTCCTAATAATCGTCTATTTTATATATATACAATTCATATATATATATATATATATATATATATATATATATATATATATATATATATATATATATATGTATATATATATACAATTCATATATATATATATATAGTATTAAGGATACTATTTATGGTTATGTATATACTAAAACCTTTTATAGTTATATATATTTTAAACCCTAAACAGTGAAAGACAGTAATTTATTACTACCTTATTACCAGTAACATAAATAGCTCAATGTAATAACATCAGTTCTTCTACAGAGCAGTTATATAAAAATTACATGAATCAAAGTTCTGTTCAAATCATTTATTCGCTTACAATTGTTTCTTCCAAACCGAGGTTTGGTGTCTTCGGAGCAATTTTTTCAATGATTGTTTATTTACATGACCTCCTTTTAAACACAAGAGACATACAGAAACATATGTATATATTGATGCACAGTGGGTTGACATCCATTATAATATTACAATGGATGTCAACCCACTGTGCATCAATATATACATATGTTTCTGTATGTCTCTTGTGTTGAAAAGGAGGTCATGTATGTAAACAATCATTGAAAAAATTGCTCCGAAGACACCAAACCTCGGTTTGGAAGAAACAATTGTAAGCGAATAAATGATTTGAACAGAACTTTGATTCATGTAATTTATATATATATATATATATATATATATATATATATATATATATATATATATATATATATATATATATATATATATATATATAATTCATATATATATATATATATATATATATATATATATATATATATAAATGAAGAAAGAGAATAAGTCATAGTGGGTTAAGAGTATTGTTAACGCATACAAGGAAAAGACTTTGGCAGAACACAAACTGATGACGTTTCAGCCGTTGAATCTACATGTGAATGAATGACTTGCTAGGCTACTGCATCTACTATTTATCAAAAGTACCAGCAATATACTTAAACCAAATCAATGATGCCTTTACAAAGTTTGTCGTTTTACTAAAGAAAGTGACCAATATAAACAAGAGGAATTAAATTACGAAGGAGGTTTAAATGATAATACGTGTATGGACGTTGCATTGAGATAATGTCAAACTGCTGAAAATCACATTATCAAGAAGGCCACAAACTATTTGGACACTAGATATACAACCTCCAAAATTTAATCAATAGATGTCAGATCTTAGAATATAAACATATATATAAATACTACCATATTTATGGGACACACACACACTCACGCATATATATATATATATATATATATATATATATATATATATATATATGCGTGTGTGTTTGTATGTGTGGTCTGTGTGCTTCTGTGTGTACATTTGTGTAATTCAGCAGTATAATTATTTCCATTGTCCGCCGAGGAAATTGGAGCAATCAATAAGCAGACGTAAAGAAAAAATGGAATAAATAAATGAAATAACTCGATAAATAAAACGTAAACATTCATGGTGTTTTGCTATCAATATTTACCTATATATTCATAAATAATTTATTACATTTATACACAACTGGGAATAAAATAAAAAGAAAATTGTTAGTCATTGAATATCTCTGAAAACAGTATGTACTAAAGACGTCTTCTTTTGCATTTCATTTGCATATAAGCGGATTTTTTCGAGAACAAGAAAGATACTCAAGACATATATACTGCTTCAATCGAAATGCTTTATAGAAGCATAAGAAATAATACGCACGTATACACACACATACATACATACATACATACATACATACATACATACATACATACATACATACATACATACATACATACATACATACAAGATGACTGCCCCTCCTTATCGAGTATGGCCATTGCACGATAAAACACACACACATATATATATTAATAATTAATGGTGCTGCGATCGAATGCGGCTTTATAGTCCAGCCACTGATCTAAAATGTCTTGCACAGAGTTGGCAACCATGATAAAACCTTTCACTGGCAATAGCCGGCTGTGGTTGATCTTCGTGTATTTTTCATCTCGTTTGAGCCCTCCTGCTGATCTACACTTTTTTTAGCATGCTTGACAGGTATGACGAGTAGAATCTCCGACAGCAGCCTGGTAGTCGCACACTGGTCACACTTTATGACTGCGAAAATGACTTTTGAGTGCAACTTTATTGAGGCAGAGTAAAGGAGGACCTTTGCTGTCTGGAAATGTTACAGGAATGCCATTTCTGACATCCCTTTTTACTTTCTCGTATACTTCAAAAGCAACTTTCCCCTTTCTTCATTTATTACGATCAACAGCTACGCTTTCCCATATATCAGCAGAGATGTTAGCGTCTTTCACGGAGTCTTTCAACGAATCCTTATACCTCTTTTTTGGTTTATGTGGAGGTTGTTTTTGTATCTATCTATCTATCTATCTATCTATACATGTGAATATGCAGTATATGTATGTATGTATGTATGTATGTATGTATGTATGTATGTATGTATGTATGTGTGTGTGTGTGTGTGTGTGTGTGTGTGTGTGTGTGTGTGTGTGTGTGTGTGTTGGTATAAACCTTATAGTTAGATACCCATTAGTTAGTAATTTTTCTTTCACACAGAGAGCTTTCCAAAATCTTGACATCACTATTGTGATTGCCATGGACATGTCTGACACACATCTGATGGAAACGTTCCAAATGTTTATGGTGGTGTCCATATGTGACCCAGGTCTCGCAGGCATAAAGATGAGTAGAGAACACACATGCCTTGTACACGTTTAACTTTATCTTCTTGCATAAGTCTCGCCGACCCCAGAGGTGCCTTTCTAGCTTTCCGAAAGCATCACTAGCTTTCCTAATCCTGTGTGGAATTTCATTATCAAGATTGCTGTATCGATTGACAGTGCTTCCCAGGTAGAAAAACCGATCAACCACCCCAAGGCATTTATTATATACATAGATATTTGGTTCATTGTAGTGCTTACCAGGGGCAGGTTGGTACATGACAACGGTTTTCTTGAGACTGACAGTCAATCCTACGACAGTACAAGCATCAGAAAATGCATTCAAAATGCGTTGCATATCAATCCATCTGTGCGCTATAAGATCGCAAACCTCTGCATACACAAGGTCTCTTATGATAGAGGTAAATACGTTTGCTGCAAAGCGCCTGATGTTAACTATGCTACCAGAGCTTCAATAGTAGATGTAAACACCATGCTTGCTATTCCTGAATGCAATATAGAAAACTATCCCAAAGTATATGGCAAATAGGGTCAGTGCTGGAATATCCTCCTGTTTCACTCCATTTTTCACTGAGATATGCCGTGACATGTTACCTCTGACGTTAACCCAAGCCTTCATGTCATCATAGAAAGACCTCACCAAAGCAAGGAACTCATGTTAACAGTATCGAAAGCATTTGTCAGATCGACAAAACCCTGATACAGATCCAAACACTGTTCCACGCACTTCTCCTGAACTGTCTACCTGAGAAGATCATATTAGTATGACCATATTAGTATGACCATATTAGTATGACCATCTCCAGCTAACCTCGTCTTAGATAAAGCAACGATGATAAGATCATAACGATGAAGCTCCTTCGCAACAAGAGCGGTCCTTCGTTCAGAACGTTCTGAGGAATCACTGTCAAGCAGTGTCCGAACAATCAATCTTCAATGTTTTGTTTGTCTTAAGTTTTATTGGTTCTATCACAGTGGCACGATGACGACCGGGTCCAGGCTGTGATGCACTGGGGCCACTGTCGGACAAAACCCTTTTACCTGATGTGGTTCCAGAACCCTTATTGCCATTTACTTTTATACTGTTTGGAGACATCATTGATTGGTTGCTTTTTAAGGCTACAGCCAGCGATTCAGTTGAGATCTTATGAATAATAACATTATTAATAATTATAAATTAATGCTATCGTGCAATGCCTGTACGTGAAGATTTTTTTTAAAGTGAGGAAAGACTGTGCACTGAGTCAATCCCACTCTCTGAGTGACAGTAGCTATAACCCGAAAAGAAGAAGAGATCAACATCGTCGGTAACTACTGAGCTGCAGGTTTTATGTCGGAGTTATCCCAGTTTCTTGAGAGTTGCTTTCTTCTAGAAGAATGCCCTGACAAAGGCTAGGGGTCCTTCATTCCTAGTGGTTTAACCGCACGATCGGGTATCCAGCCCGATTATTTTTATGTCCCCGTGCATGGTGAAGCCATAGTTTTTTTTTTCAGATCAATAATAACTAGGTAAAATAGATAGATGCGATGCAATTAAACATTAAAAAAACGTTATTTAAAGGTTTAAAATTTAAAAGTTTAAAGATTAAAAGTTTTAAACAGTAACAGCTTCAATTGTACCCTCGCTTTCAAAAGACAATGTTTTTTCGCTTGTTTTCGACCGATCTGAAATCAGACTCACTCACCAAAGACTTCTTTTTTCTGAAAACGGTGGCGGGAAATGTGAGGAACACACGGAGTATATATATATAAGAATTACAGGGACAAGGTCTTGTGTGGCTACTAATAGTGTTTAAAAATGTAAGGGAAACACAAACATAAGACAATTCCCCTCGTCAGTTATCTGGTGGGGGTCTCGGATGTTTCGACGCATTAAATACAATACATCTATCCACAGTGCGTTGATAACTTTAGGAAGTTATTAGGGAAGGAAAAGACAAAAAAGAGACGATATCGAAGAGAAAGAAAATAAACAGAAGAAAAATAGAAAACATACCGATAGAAAGGGGGAAACACGAGACAGTAGTACATGTATGTAGCAGTAACGCATATATATATATATATATATATATATATATATATATATATATATATATATATATATATATATATATATATATAAGTTATTCCGGGTTCAATCGGGGTAACCACAGTAAGTAAGGAGGTACTCAATACATAGCAGAGTATAAATGTTTTAATATAGAAAAGCTATAGTAAAACTCTGCTATGTATTGAGTACCTTACTTACTGTGGTTACTCCTGATTGAACCCGGAATAATTTATCTTTTAGCACTCCTAGTGCCCCTCTTAACCATCAAAGAAGAAAGAAGCTTTTCTATATTAAAAAATATATATATATATATATATATATATATATATAGAGAGAGAGAGAGAGAGAGAGAGAGAGAGAGAGAGATACTTGGATGTATGGATGCTTGCATGCATGTATGTATTCTTCAGATTTCATATATTTAATACATGAGTACATAAAATAACTAGTTACAGAGAAACGGAGTGTCGGAAACAAACAAAATGTGGCAGAAGATTTGAATGTATACCTAAAATAGTAAGTATTGAAAAGGAAACATAAATATAGCTACAACGTGTCTATGTAAAAACATTATCTTGTTAGAAACGTTCTATATTCCTCTACCATTTATAAAGACTTGGCAAGGAACACTCACCGAAAAACTGTGTCAGGGAGACAAACAAATGCAAATGATAAGCGATTCTTTGTTCATTCACGTTTTTCTCATTCAATTTTTTCTCTAATATTACAAGTTATATTTCCTTCATTCACGTTACACCAAATCCGATTTCTTTCTCTTCTCATATAATATCCACACACTTAAATCCATACTTCTTCGGAAAGGAAAAAAAAAACTCAAGTAAAAAGATAGAAAGACATTGGCAAGAGGAGTTAGATTGAAATGGGAAATTGAAAGATGAGGAGAAAGCGGAAGAGGGAGGACAAGTTAGTTATGGTATGAAGACAGATATTTGTGGAGATATAAAGAAGAGAGGAAATATTACTTGTACGTTTTCCTAAAGAGGACAATGACATCATTAACTGCAATGACTTTTGGTTATTCCTGCTCATGTTAGCTTTGTTGACAGTTGTCAACGTTTTTACTCACCCCCTCTCTTTATATTTATTTTCTCTAATCTAATTGTAAATTAACAATAAACACAACCGGTGCCATTTTGTTTTTGTAATTGGATAACCAGAGCAATTTTTCATTTTCTTCATCACGTGATCTCTATTTACATTATTTTATTTTCATTTCTTTATTGTATTTTACATATCCTTTTCAACACTAGCGGCTATTGAAAGAAGAGACAAAGAAAAGGTAAGAGAGAGAGGGGGGGGGGGGAGGTGCAATTAAGAGTGAAAGAGAACTACAAAAATATTCGATGGTAAAGAGAGGAAAGATATTCCCTAGTGACCTTTGACCTTTGCTTAGATAACATTGTGTGCATGAGCAACAGCTGGTTTTCCATCATGAAACACCTTCCCAGGCAGTGTCATGGAGGAAAAGTTCACAGGTGAATCTCTATGGGCTCATGAGACATCATGTGGCCTCTGATTGGATCATTGAAGACAATATTAGAAAAAAAGAGATCGAAGTAAGATCGAAGTGGAATCACGAGTTTGTGAATGGAATATCTTCAGCACATAGTAGTAACTCTCTTGTATTCTCTATATTAAGCTATAATAGCAGAGAGCACATCACTCTCAGCAATATTGTTAGCGAAATATCAAGAATATTATCGGCTGTTCCTCTTTCTCTGACTAAACTAGGTAATAATAAACTGTACTATACTCTATTAAACTATTCTCTACAAAATCCTTCTATATGTTTTTGTTGAACCTCCATCGGTTCCGAGAACGAATGTTCCGATTGTTTGAACATAGGAACTGCCTGATCATGAAATGAATCTATATTACGAGTTACAAGCGTATAGCTGTGAATTGGTTGTTGTTTTTTCAATGTAACTAAATTCATTTATGTTATTAAATATTTCGACAATTAAACATACCGATTAGTACTCAGCCTTATTGCTAATCTCAACACTACTTATTGATTTGCATTTGTATATTCAATCGAATACCTTTCAGGTCTATAAGCGGGCGATAGACAATGATTAGAGCTACTTATTCACATATCTTATTACGTTTAGCATGGATATATCATAAACTTTGAGAGTTGAATATAGATATAACATTTTAGTGTGTTTTAAATTTTAATCTCCCGTAGGTGTTATGTTTTCAATTTGCGGCTTTTATGAGCTGCAATATTTTTCCATTTGTCTTTTAATTTCCTGTTGCAATCCGAATATTCAAACTTATTCTTCATCTAAATTAAGCTGTTTTATTCAAGAAACACGATAATGCAATGAGACTGAAGAAAACAATGAACTTCACGGGAAAGAAAATTGTTTTTACAGTGGTCTTCTGGCTAGTATACCCTTTTGATAAGCTACAAGGCAGTTAACAATCTAACTTTATTGACTTGAAGCACCTGCTTCTCGCCATTTCTTTACTATTTGATTTATTATATCAATGACTCTTTTAAAATATTTCAGGCTAGAAAGTTGTAGTTAAATTGTGTTACCACTAAAAATATTTCCGTTATCAAATCTACATTAATGCTCGGATGCACTTAGTAATAAACATTTTCATGAGTATCTATCTAACTTTAGGCCACAGACGAATGTATATGTATATACCTATATACACACGTACGTACATGTTTATACACACCTACACACAAAAGCACTGTATATGTGTATGTATATATACATAGATATACATGCATCTGTATGAGCGTATGCTATATCTGTCAAGTTAATGTAATTGAATTGTTACTAATTTACACATACATTGCTGATGTGGTTCTCGCTGTATAAATATTCAGATGTATCAATATACTTCTACTTATAAGCATATATACACAATTGTGCGAAGGCAGCCCTTGGTATCTTCTCTTTATCCCCACTTCATTGCTCTTTTTCCTTATTTTTCCCCTCTTTTGTTCTTCTAATTATGCATATGTGTGTGTAAAATACCAATACGTGTTTAGAAGAGAATGTGAGAAACAATCCCGTTTGCTTGACATCACACGGTGAGAACTTAGTTACATTCACTCGGCCTACAATTGCATATATATTTTTATATAATTAATTGTATCCATGAAACAAAAAAAAATCCTTGATTCAGTATAATATGTTTTGTTGTTATTTAGCCCCACGCAGCATATAATAGACCTTACCTTTAATTAAAAGCGATCTAGTTATCATCAAGTCTTCATTTTGTATAACAAAGACCACATAAAGCACTATATATTTCCCACTGTTGTCATTTTCAGAGAATTCTGTTTCTGTTTCTAGCAGATTGAGCGGCAACGGTAAGGTCTATTTTGATCGGTTATATAGTGCTTTCTTTTACTGATCTGCAACGGCGAGAGTATTTTCGTGGTCATCCGATCAGCTAGAATCAGCAGTGAACCTTTTCTTAAATCACTATTGACACATTCAATATAATATTCCTAAATAGTTCTAAAAATCATGACTGAAACGCCTTTTATAATAGATGAAGGTGGACCAAGGGCTAAAGAACGAGGGACAACTAGAATCATATACTGTTATAAAAGACGAATGAACATCAAAATGTCATCTATATTGATGATCTCCAAATCATGTCAACCTGTCAGTAATCATCACACTTTTGTGTACATTCATGAAATAATTGAATCATTGTACATCAATCTATCACTGGTTAATTATCCATGGTCTTACTTTGTACGGCGGTAAGCAGTACGCATGACACAGGTAAGCAGTACGCATGACACATATTACAGCAAGATTGACTGGCCCATTTAAGGGGTAAGTGTCTTTGTCATACTTTGAGTGACGGGAAACGAAAATGTTAAAAATCGAAAGTATGTTGTTGTTATGGTTGTTGATGTTGTTAATATCGATGTTGCTATTGTTACCACTGTCATCGCCTCCATCTCTCTCGCCCTCCCCATCTCTCTGTATGGTGAGCAAATGGAGTCCCACGTGCTGGATCGGCGGACAGAATGGAGAAGGCGTTTACCCGGAGGATGATAAGGGAGATGCGCTGGAAGAGCCATTCAATCTCGCGAGGCTCACTACTGCGGCTGGACAGCTCAGCGCCTATGGTGGGAAGTAGGTAGGTAACCCTAGGGCCAAGGACACCAGAAGTCTCCACTGCCAAGAGCACAACCGCAAACCTGTCGGAGAGCGACCGGTACTTGGAACGAAAATGTTATCTCTGCATCATTCCGACTTTACCAGTTTTCACTCGCTTGCCATAGAAAAAAAGTTTTGCTGAAATAGTTTTCTCTTTTTTTCATCGACAAACCATCAAGATTACGAAAGCATTATTTCCATAAAATGTTAGGAGTCTCCCGCTGAGTCAACAATACTTTAATATAATTTCTATTGAAAACAAAGAAATCAGCATGAATAATCATATTCGGTTGATGAGCATATTTCCAAAGAAAACTTGACACTACTATTCAAGCAGATTCTACTGTTATTTATTACAATCTTTTGCTTAAATCTTATGTAAAAAAATTATACAAAACCAGTCCAAGAATTCTCGCTTTATCATAAATATCTTGATTCTGTTGGGGCCGTGTGACATTTCTTGTATGGTTCATTGCGTTGCAAATTGTTTCGTTCTTGAAGTTTTGCTCACTTTCCATATAGTATATATTATTTTTCTTTACACTTTTCTTTCAACTACGTTCAGGATTTTAAAATAATTTTTCTCCCCCAAATTGTGTCATTATTGCTTCATTCTCGTTCCCAACATTCCTCTTTAATCCACCGCATCTATATTTCCCTTCAGTTCTTTTGTTACACATGCTCGCCACCTCTTCTCGCTATTTTTACTTTCATTTTGTTTACCGCATTATCTTACTTTTTCTATCTCTTGCTTTATCTTGTTTACTATTGCTCTCTTTCTCACTCCGTTTCTCTTTATCTGAAATTATATTACGAATTTTCTACTAAGATTTTTGTTTTAATTTCTTTTCAGATATTGAATGCTATTGATTTCCTCATATATTCCTACCGTGCCGAAGGTGAGTCACTAGATTTTTAGATGATATTAAAACTGAAAAATAAACAAAGTTAAACAAAAATATGAAACAATAAGAAAATATTCCGAAATATCAAAATAAAAACAAAAAGGAAAAAAAAGCCCTATGACATTATATTTGCTAAAATATAAGTTACGCTTCTTTCAGATGCATTTTATATAGAATTGGTAGGAGATAAGTGAAATAATAGATGTAAATGGAAGCGGTTAGTTGTGGCAAGTAAGCAAACCTGGGTGCTATTTCTTCTTTTGTGTCTTCAAGCGCAAAGCTAATAACAATTTCTAAAATTATTTTCCCGCCTTGCATAGCTTTATTTAACTGTTGTATGCGCTGTGTAATATAAATGGCAAACATCAAAAGATTTAGCTTATTACATCTATTTCTTTATAGCTAGCCGACATTGCCAATGCATGTCAATAACATTTTTTTTCCTTTTGTTTTTGTTTTCGATACCATATGTAAACGCTACTTTTATCCATTTATCTTGGAAAAGTTTCCATTTTTCTTTCAGAACATCTGTTTTGTTATAACCTTTGTTTTATTTCTCCGATGTCGTTATACCTTTATTGATTTATTTTATATATTTATTTTAAATATTTCATATAATGTATCCTACGTTTGTCGTTTTCTGCGACATTATCCCCTCACGACATTTTTTAATATCAAATAATTTTTATTATTCTTTCCCGTTTATTTGTTATTCATCCACTGTAAGAATGTTTCCAAAAAATACCAAATATTGAGTACTTATCGGATGGTCTTATAAGAATTTAATATTGGCCAATATAATCTCTTCCTTTTTGATAACCCGTGTACATAGGTTAGAGACCAAACATTTCTATGCTTATTGCAAAACCTAAAATAAAAATAATGCCAAAAAAAAAAAGAATAAAGATTATTGTATAACTTTTTTTATTAGTATAAAATAATGAGAGAAAAACCTTTATATTATATTGATTTCAGAATAATATTGATTTCACAATTGTTTGAAGATATTCGTTGGTGCATTCGTCAATTTCTCTTTAATATGAGATTTAGCAGTTCGGCTGTTCGGCAAGATATTCGCCTGGAAAGAAAAAGGGATCAGCCAATTGTCTGTACATCTGCTTGCTAGAAATATGTCATACGATTGCATATAACAGTTTTCTTGTATCAAAGTTTTTTTTTTATTTTATGGGGGTCTTTCCACAAAACCCATCAACTAATTTAACGACAACCATGTATCACCTCACGTCACAATAAGAACCTGAAATAATACACCAACGGTATAACAGCAAATAAATTCACTCGTCATTTTTTAAAATGTTACGTCTAATACCAACAAATAAAGAGAAAAGCACAAAATGTAAAGCTATACACATGTTTTCTAGACCAGCGTTTTTAAAGCTTTTTAGTGCAATTCATAACAAGGGCTACATTCTGTATTGCGACCCAGGATGTTTATGGGTAACTAATCATTTGCTCATTTTTGTTGATTTTATTTAGAGTTACGACCCATTTTATTAAATGTTTGACCCACTAACGAATTAGGAACCTCAATTTGAAAAACCCAGATCTAGACCGTAACCTTCTCTTCTTCAGACACAAGAGTAATCCAAAGACTCAGAATCTCAAAGTCTCGTGTAAATTACAAACATACACCTATATCTTAGGGACTAAAGTAATTATTGCAATTACCACTCATAAACATTGCTATATCGTCAGAATCAAGAAAGAGGAAAAGTTATTTTCGAATATTTTAATGTCAAGTAAAATGCCCACTTTAGTAGTGTCAGACACACACATTCCTTTCCTACGTACACATTCATTACTGAATTTAACAACATATACACGTACATTCCTATCGTCTTTTGTTTTGGTTGAAGGATATAGATTCAACAGAAATATACCTAGTGTCATACTATTGGGACGCAAATCAGTTAATATGAGCATTCTGAACATAAGATTTATAAAAATAAAAAAATGAAATTAATAAAATTTATTTTCTGCTATATCTTTATATTTTACGTTTTTTATGTGTAGGTTGCATGGAAAACTGACATCCATTTTTTTTTTTGTTTTTTTTTTGTCCGGAGGATTTATACAGGCCATTAAGGGAATTAAGGAATTCATAACTAACAAAGCAATATAGATACCACTAAATGTTACGATTAGGCATAGCTACACGATAATGTTTATCGGCGGTATCAGTGGAGTATGCTGTGGACCATTTCGATCGAAGTCAGAAACGATATTTCTTCAAGGCACGCGCTAGTGTGTATTTTAAGTTAGGTAATTTAATTTATTCATGCATCGACATAAGGCGGTCTTGGTTATCAGTGACATATGCAGAACAAACTTGAACAGCTTGCCATTTTGAGGGTTGTTGAACATTAATCATCTAAACGATGATTCCGCGCATTATAATACGAAGTTGATCTTATATATGAGCAAGTTGTCTGATATCAGAAACAGTTTTAGCGAATATAATTTTTGTTCAAGTGAAAGACATATTTGATTCGCTACTGGATTTCATTCCAAAATCATATACTTAGCAAAATTATGATGGGGAAAATCAGTGAGGAATTCTTGTCTTCTAACACATGTATGGTGTCTGTATATATTTATGATTATTGCTATGAGGGCGCCTCTATATGTTGTTGCGACGGCGTCAAAGAGGTACGTTAGCAGGAAAAATAATTTAAGATTAATGTCAAACAATGTACCATATTACAAAATCTGAGATATAAAAATCATGTCTCTCAACGTCTCTCGATTCTGCAATAGTAGCTCTAGTTTGCAAAATAGATAAGATGGAACAGCCTAGATGCACCGAGCACATAATATTAAGTTTCATTAGGTGTCCATGTACTTTGAGCATCGGGCAGCTGTCGGTATACATTGTAGCGATTTATCCCCTAAGTACTAAGGAAGACCCCATCAAAAACTTTCAATTGATATAAGTTGATCAGAGCCCTAACCATGCTAAGTTCCTTAATTAACGTTTCTGTGAAGTATCGCATGACATTGAAGGATCTGTTCGGGATAATGCATGGCTGCACCTCCTTAATCAGAGCATCGATGACAAGTGCAAACCCTTCTGCGAAAACCTTGACCAAAATCTTGAATTCTGCGTGTAGTGGAGCTATGGGCCAACATTTATTAATGTGACCCCCTTGTCCGGGTCCTTTCTAGGCAGTGTCTTCATTCCCGTTGCAACCAGTTGGGAGCAGGAGGTTTTAATTGGGTCACGTAGCCACTAATGTGAACATATACTTTTCTACCTTCTACCGTCACAGCCAGATCGTTGCTGTTCGCAAGGACTTTTAGTTTAATTGTGGCATCCATGATTTGTTGGATAATTTGAAGGAAATGTTCCATCAACAATCCAGAAAAAATTTCTCCTATCATCTCTTCACCACTAGAATCGTTGTGTTCCCTGTACCAATCCCTAACCACAATAAGAGGTGACAATATTTAGATCCACCATATTTCAGCCTCTGTGATAAATCCTTTTCCTCATGTGAAATGTATTTTTTATTTGAGCGTTCATTTCACACTGATACAGCGGTATGTTACCGTGCATCGTCGTATGAGTTCCTTAAAATTAGCTGGTATTTAGGGCCGTATATTTGTAATTTTCCTGGACCACACATTTAGCTTCGGACAGTTAATTTTTATGTAAAGAACACACACGTGAAGGGTCGCTGTTACATTTCGCTCTCAGTTTTTAAATGTAGATATAAACATATATATATATATATTTATGTATATATAACAACACAATCGGTACTCTATATGGAAGGAATATATTAGTTTAATGCTTGAAATAGCAGGAAGAGGGTCTTAACGTTTCGGATGCTAGTCCTTCATCAGAAGAATGATTGAATGGATGTGCAGGACGGAATCGGAAAAAATGATTTTAAATAAAAATAACAGGTCCATTCATGTTGCCATCTCTTGGAAAACTGTTGATGTTGGCGTTTTGTGTAAGATGTACTTTTTTTAGAAAAGTGGCTGATGGAACGCGTCTACCTGAATTGAAAAAACAAACCATTTTGTATAGAGAGCTATACATCAGCAGGTGCGTATGCGCGCGCGCGCGCGCGCGCGTGTGTGTGTGTCTGTGTGTGTGTGTGTGTGTGTGTGTGTGTGTGTGTTTATATACAGAGCAGTGAAGGGAAAATTAGAGATGGGTGTGCGTATTTTCTTGGTCTGTAATAGCTGTAAGAGCATATGATTCTGTCTATATATATATATATATATATATATATATATGTGTGTGAGTGTGTATGTATGTATGTATGTATGTATGTGTGTATGTGTGTGTCTGTGTTTGTGTGTGCGTCTGAATATATATATATATATGTGTGTGTGTGTATGTGTGTGTATACACACACACATATATATATATATACACTACTGTATGAAAAGTAAAGTGGTTTATTTTTCCTCTCATCCTCGATAGTATGGATCGATAAAGATATAAAGGATGATACCAAAGAAGGCGGTGATCCAGTTTGACCAGAATAAAATGATAGAGATCGATAACCTAATATACGAATAAAATAACATAGTCAAGTATTCTTGTATATGTTCCGTTTCCCAGAAACGAAATGGTGAGTATAGCAACATGTTTTCTTGCCACTGGAGTCCTTTGATAATCCTGTACACCGGAGTTAGAGGTGTGATATTTTCACAGACACATATATATGAATATATATATAAATATATATATATATGTATGTAGCTATATAGTCACGTATGTATGTATGTCCATTTGTACGTTTGTTTGTATATTTGTATGTATGTACCTATGTATGTATTTATGTATCATTTTTGCAGTTATTTTTTAGAGCCAAAATGTCACCTTTGTGCAGAAAGCATGACCCTTATCTCGTGAAAATTGCTGTAGGCAAATGACATAGGTGTTTTCAACATAACAAATATTGTTCTATGTTTTCCGTGAAGCACGAATAATAAATGAGGAACGGAGTCATAGGACAACGACGGTACTAGCGATATAGGAATGCAAATAAACACACGCACACGTATATATATGGGTGTGTATGTGTGTATATACATACATATATATATACATATATATACATATATATATAGAGATATAATTATATATGTATATATATATATATATATGTGTGTGTGTGTTTGTGTCTGTGTGTGTGTCTGTGTGTTTGTATAATATCAAAGAGAATTAGTAAATAAACAAACATGTTAATAACCAAGCGGTAACAAACTTCATCTGAAAGGCAGTGTGCATATGTATGCATATATGTATGCATATATGTATGTAAACACGTACGTATATATATATGTGTATGTACGTAAGTATGTATGTATATATATATATGTAAGTATGTATGTATGTATATATGTATGTATTTATGTATGTCTGTAAGTATGTATGTGTTTGTCTATATGTATGTATGTATTTGAGAGTGTGTGTGTGTGTGTGTGTTTCTATGTGTGTGTTTGTATGTGTAACTACGCATGCAGGAATTGCATGATATTCATTTGATTGCTGTTTTGTTAATATAATATTTCTTTCTTTTATCACTTAACGTTATTATTTTCCCCAGTGTTTGCATGTGTAGTAGTTGTTGTTATTACTGTATACATTTGTATGATTTAATTATGGACTTCCAAACACATCACCTTAGATGCTGTGCTATAGCTCACGTCAGGATATATGGAAATTGCATTCCCCATCATCATTATCGTCTTTGTTGTCATCATCATCAGCATCACAATCAACATCATATTCCTTTTAGGAGGCTGGGGACGTTATTTATGTTATTGATATTCTTTATGTTGTTACGTCTGATGCCATTCTTGATGACGATATTGTTACTGGTGTTGGGCATAAACAGTTTTGTAGAATTTATGGCAAAGAGGTCGGTAACATGTTGACGAATGACAATTTTCAGATATTGTAATATTTGCATTATATATAATACCTTTCATGTTGTTGTTTCTCTTGTTGTTTAACTCCGAGTCGACTCTTGCCGAGCAGACCTATTATCAAAGACATTCCAGCAGTGACCATCCCCACTTTTTTTCTGTGAGTATGGACTATGTGATTTTTAAAGACAGTTGTGTGACAAATGCAGAAAATGTCGCTGCTACATCTAACAGACTGAAGCGATCATTTAGAGGTTTTGTGCTCGACTTTTATATTTGATGTAATTTAGTGTAGAGTGCTAGTGTTAATATATTTGTGTGTATCACAATATAGGTTTTAGTACTCCGGATACTCATATAAGGCCCCATATTAATCTTCGTGTTTGAAAAACCTTTGACTATTTTATATCGGGATGTTCAATAAGATTTTATGTTAGCTTTCAAGAAAAATGGCAACAAAACGTTTCTCGTCGCAGCTATAAAGAGTAGAATAGTTTACTGTTGAGTAACCTAGAAAACAACTTCCTGGGAAATATGGCTCTGTTTGTATTACCATCCAATTTGTTTTCCACATTAAATTTAAAGAAACGTCTTAAAAAGTGGCGCGTAAATAACGGGTTGGTTTGCCAATACTCATTGTCTTGTATTTTAAGTGTGTAAGGGATTGTAGCAATATGAATATGTAGGTTCATGCGTCCTTTAAAAGATATGTCTCCAATCAGAAGCAGAAACCGAGTTCTGGCTTCACTTCTATTTACAGAGTGGTTACGCGATACTTTACATGCTTCAAATCAATTTTATGTAAATATTGTTTAAAACTCAGCTATTCTAATCATGTTTGTAACTGGTACTTAAAACTGGAAATTTCACTTCATTAAAATAATTTGAAATCTCCCCTGTTGAAGACATCAAGAATGAAGAAGAACGGGCATGCCTGTTTCCAATATTCCTTTTGGAAAGTTATCGTTCAGCTTGTTCACTGCGTGTGGTCACAGAATTTATATAACATCTTGCATGTACAAGAAAACTGTTCAAAAATAAACGATCACCGATTGCTTCAAGCTATTTCACATTTACCAAAGAAGTGTAGCATTCTCTGTAGTGTCTCTGATTGAATTCACACCGGACAAGAGTTCTATCTCCCCTGAGGATCAAAACATTCTGAGATTGAAATCCAGGAAATACTGTTGCGAACAGCTTAACATAGTTAATTGCAAAGTAACTTTTAATCTTTGACTAAAGCTCTCTAAATTCACAGAGAGGTGCCATAATATTGCCTTTGTCGATGAGCAAGACTTCCAACTGTGTAAACGGAATTTTAAACTTAAACTTTTGGTGAAAACTAGTCAAGATCAGACATCGTTTGCTTTTGTATTTCATTTTCACAGAAAAGATTACTTAGACGTGTGTGTGGTTACAACATTGAATTCAGTTATTTCTTCAAAAGACATACAAAAGATTGAGTGTACGCATTCTTATCTAAGATTGTCTTATGTAAAACTCATCCAGAAGGCCTTCCGGATATTAAACGTGTGAGAAGGAAAGTGTTTTAATTAAAGTCTTGTTGAATTTAACTTTATTGGAATTTTTCGATATTGTTAAGTTAACATTACTCAATAGAAATAAATACATAAAGGACATAGAAGATCATTGATCAGAAATGTTCCATATAGTTTACTTTATACTGTTCTTCCTGTTGAATATATTGAAAGACTGCTACAGCTAGTGCAATGACTAACAATTAAACTTATATAAAACAAATTGAAGATTTTCAGATACATATTTAATTTAAAGAATAACTCTGTATCTATGATTTTCTGTTGTAGAAGATAAATCGGGAGTGTTGTTTTCTTGCAGAGTATATTCGATTAAATTACAATAGTGTATCATTAGTACGTACGGTTTGGATTGCAGAATACAAGGTAAAGTTTAATACATAGATATTAAAACTATCAATGTAGAGAAACATAATCAATGAAAATAAAATATATATGTTATCCACTGTTCTGCAACTATTTATATTGTTTTTCAGGACTAAGGTTTGGTTTGCGTTTTGGAGGGTCACTCCAGCTATGAATTAGAAACAGTTTCGTGAGAGAAAGGGTTAAGTCAACTGAAATTAAATTTAGTGCATTACTCAAGTTTAATCTACTAAAGCCAACCACGTTGGAGTAAAAAACTCAATTAGAATTATATGAATATGGAAAATATTGCATATGCTTATTCTCAAAATACAATACCATGCTTCATATTTAATCTTATTGAATTTGTCTCAAAGAATACTATAATTGCATCACAAACGTATGACTATCTATTTCTGTGTTAGCCTCAACATATTCAATGTTAGAAAAGATTTAAATAAATGCATTTTAATGAAATTGACATTATGTATGTGCATAGAAACGGAATTTTAATGATAATAAAATGTTTACAACTGCAAATTCTATCTTGTAAATTTCGTTTTGTCTTATTGTAGTTGTGCA
Organism: Eledone cirrhosa; assembly: GCA_964016885.1. Classification (NCBI taxonomy): domain Eukaryota; kingdom Metazoa; phylum Mollusca; class Cephalopoda; order Octopoda; family Eledonidae; genus Eledone; species Eledone cirrhosa. The sequence goes on from OZ024747.1 coordinate 70,920,158, forward strand.
AAACAAATTATATTTCGATGTTGTCCACAATGTAAAGACAACAATGATGTACGTATATTACAAATTGTGAACGGTATACTTTGAATGAAAAATGACTTCTAGCTTTGGCAGAAGTCTAGAAATTTATAGATTTGTATAGAAATAATATTGTGAGATAGAATGTAAAGAGATATGAATAAATAATACTGCGAGATATTTACTTTAATAATCACTGTTTCTGCCATTTTGTAAACAATAGGCAGCATTTCTTACACAAAATTCAATCGGCCTTAACAGAGTTGGCTGGTAGCTAATTTATTGATCCAAATAGGAGAGAATATAACATCAATCTCGATGAGATTTGAACTCAGCAGGTAAAGAAACATACTTATAAACTGCAAATAATTTTGTATAGCTGTATGCTAGTGATTTCACCCACTGTCCACTGAAGGAATAACAACAGTCAATCCTAGTAAACGATGATGCGTACTTGTATATGACAGGGAACAGTTGCATTGGAGAGTACATACTAGTATAGTGCAGTAGACACTGGTATACGACACTGAACACTATAATATAGCCATTCATTATAAATAGATTACAGTAAACACTCGATGAGTCTGAATAATAGTATAAACCATTGAACAATACCATACAACATGTATATGGCAGTGACCATTAGTATTCTAAGTTAACACTAATATAGAGAAATGGATACTTGTATCTGACAGTTAATACTGGTGCAGGAGATTGAATATCAGTATACACAAAGGAACACTAGTTAGTATACCTCATTGAACACTAGTATAGTGTGACTGAACATTTGTAGATTACTTGGGACTTCAGTATAGGGGAGTAAACACTACAACAGTGAGTATTAGTAGACTCGTTGAAAGTGACCACTGGTATAGAACAGGGAACATTACCACACTGGTCCACGACATTTAATATTAAAAGCATACAAAGATGAATAAATGTTTTGAGTTCTTAGTCACCTCTCTTTACATTCTGAGTTCCAATTCCGTTAGGGTTTACTTTAACTTTCAACCTCCTGGGGATTCGTTAAGCCGGAATCCATTCCATGTTAAATAGATTAGATTTTCCTAAGATCGAGAGCTTCTTAACCTTTTTCTTTTCTTGTGTTGTTCATGATCTCTCTCAAGGGTTGCATCATGAATTTCAGGCAATGTTTGTGTTACCTGTTTGTTGTATATCGTACATGCCTCTCATTAATACAAGAAAGTATTATCTGTTTTGTATATTTTGAAATTTACTCGTACTGAAACATCCTTATTTTTCCACAGTCACGTTCTCAATAATCCGAATATCAAGTTGACCATATCTATCATTTGATCTAGTACGTCACTGAGTCTACCATAAATACTGGTTGTACTACCCAGATTACGTAATGGGCTTGCCACTACCAGCTCCCACCGTTCGATAGAAATAAACAGGTTGTACTATATGGTTTTAATCATGTCTTGGCTACGCTTCAAAAGCATCCTTGAAACTCTACACGATTTCTCCGCTATAAGAGAGAAGGGACCAATCCTCAGTAAACAATAATCTTCTCATTAGATTATGTGTATTCTGCGTGTATTCTGAGAGTTACGGAATACCCCCTCAAGTGTCACAAATAAAATGAGAATAATGTTGATCTTAGCGAACTGTGCAGGGATAGAATTAATCAGCGTGATATAAGTTTCCATGTCAGTATGTAAGGAATCGATCGTACAAGATAACTCTTCCGAGAATCCAAATCATTTGAGTACCTGCCACTCTCCTTGACCAATGTACTTTCTCGAATACATTTAAATATCCATGGTGCTTCTTCTTGGGCACTTCCTTCCCATCTAAACACACATTTCTACACTGAGCTCTTTTACTCAGTCGGTTGAGCATTACAAGTATACTCCTAACTTCCCGGAATAATTTTTCCTATCCTTAATATAAGTAGGATGAATTATATTTCTTCACATATCTGTTTTTGTCCAAAGTTAGCATTGAAATTGCTATTGGATTTTCTTAGGTCAGAGTTCTGATGACGAGAAATCTACCACTGGTTATCTTGTAATCAACTTTCACATAATCGGACTATTGTTGATTAAAACGGATTTTTTACAATATGTGGGATGAAAACGATATTTTGACAAAAGCGAACCATTGGCTATCATATATCACCTAGGTGTCAGTATAGGAAATCAACAGTGTTGAAGTGGTTATCACAACATTGATAATTAGACCAAAATCCCACAGTTATTATTGATTGGAAAAGTTGTTTGAGGAGTTACATTCGAATGCTGTCTTTTTTAGTTTGTACACTAATGTAATGATCAGCTTTGCTGGTGCAGAAGAGTTCTACATTCATCTGCAAATTACCATACAAACTGCAGCCCAGAGAAACAAGCTGATACTATTGGGATCAAGTAGTAGAGGCAATTTGAACCACTGCACCTTCCCCACAAACCAGAAGCCTTGCGTTCTATCACGATATTAGAAATACTTATTAATCTTACATTTGATTATATAAATAGTGATATATTGGCAGAGTCGTAAGCGGTTCCGATTAAATGCTTCTGTATTCCTTCTGGTTCACAGCACTCTGAGATCACAACCATCCGAGGTCAACTTTGCCTATTATCCTTTCGAGGTTGTTAAATAATGTACTTGTACAGGACTGGTGGATTAGCCGAATACTTAAACAGTCGGTGGGGATGCTTTGCGGTATTGCTTCCGCCTCCTGTCATCGGAAAGAGTTGCAACCTGCAAATAGTAACAGCAATAGAAAGACCAATAGAAATATAATTTCCTTCTTCTGGTCTGACAATGTACTTCTTTCCTTTTTTGATTAGAGATTATTGAAGCATCTATGAAAAACTATATTTCTTGAATTATCTGAAACGATTTCAAACACTAACTTATACACAAGGGATTCTAGGGTCTTAACCCTCTACAGAATAATAAGGTGGGAGGTTGAGAGATCATGAATATTATAAATCAATAAAAGTAATGGAAAACATGATAGATCATCCTAACTCGGTAGCAGCATTTCTTGAAAAATATACGAAATACATTTCTTCTTTCATAAGCATTAGACTAATAAGTAAAACAGGAAAAATGGTGTTGATTACAACTATTTACTTCAGCTTATCTAATGGAGAATTGGAACACGGAGATCACCAGTAAAATTTGAGTAATGCATTTAATCAGTCTCGCTAGTCTTTCAGCCATCTATGAATAATATTAGCATTTACGGAGTGTAAATATTCTACCAATTATATCACCAAACAAATAATACGGCTGGCATAGCAGAATATAGTAAAAATTAGATTGTTTAGAACGCCGATGTTCACTGCACAACGTAATGTCTCGAACCTAAGTAAACTCTTAACTATTAATGTCATCTATACGATTCAATGCAATGTAAACATTAGCTATTGTAAAGCATCACCATCAAATACGTATTAATTAATATTATAGCAACAATCACATATTTACAACGCTAAAATCGATTGAACATTAACACCTCTTGACAGTATACATAAATCATAAATTTATAAGTTTGATATATTCATAACATATTTTACTTGCGGCATTAAATACGTTAAGGGCGAAAGAAACTTGTTCATACCGAATGAAAATAATAGCTTCTTTACTGATTCGCTCTTTCTTCTATTATATCCAATCCCAATTGTTGTTTTACTTTGAACATTATTTAATTCTTCCAGAAAGAATGTTATCATTACAGAAGAAATCGGATCTTATAAGGGTGATTCTTCTGTTTATACAGGAGATGCTATTGAGCGGGTGTTTTTGCTCGTAGAATCAAGTAGGTGGAAACAATTCTATGAAACACTTCTATCTCGTATCTGATCTATAAAAATGTCATGCTCTTGACTTTTGCCTATATACATTGACATTTAGAAGATCTCCTCTTCCTCTTGAAATAATTTTCTTTACATCAAAAGATACCTTAAATTGGACACTAGGCAACAATAAGAAAGAACACTAGCAAAGTTACAAATTATATTGCATGCATTCATCAGTAAAGAAGCCTTGGGTCAGTTAAAATCATTAAAATGTACTATTTTGTAAATCAATATTTTGCAGGATTGTGTACCGCCTATGTTTACAACTAATGTTATCTTTCATTGAAAGCTGAATAAAATACATTTAAAATTTGCTCTTTAGATTAGTGATTAATCAATCATTAACGATTGAGGTTGTTTTAGAGTGGCTTTAACTGGGTTCAATATACCTGTTTTCTTCTTGATTACGGACACTTCGATGATGACTCAATATGAAACATTTCATGTAAATAGTAACTGAAAATCCGGATTTTTATTATGATTCTCGTTGTGATTCTCAAAGTGTAAGAGCCCTAATCCAAAAGTGAAAATAGATAAGAGCATGATGTGTTAATCCTCTGATCTATATCGTATTTACTTTTGCAGGTATTAACAAACGGTCTTCACATTTATAAACGAAAATATTCAAGTAGATGAAACGCCGTCGATTTCGACGATTAAATACGTGTTTATTGAAGGAGCGCATAATTAGAGCAACATTTTCACAGACACGTGAAATAATATAATCCTCAGGTAGAGCCAACATAAAGCTGCGTGAGAAGGCATGCCCTTCGCGTTATAAATAAAATCTCTCTAGTAAGTTTCCACACAGTTTTCACTTAATTTCTTTCCCTTATTCTTGTTTAGAATGACACACAGTAGGAGCGAGATCGAACATCCTGATTTAGAAGGAAACTACTGCATCTACAAGAGAGATAAAAGAACATATTGAGTTCATAAGAGTTTAATACATATTGATAAATATGTAAATTTCAGCAGCATGTAATGTACTATTTCGATCATATTAGATTTTCAGAAATATGCCCATTATATACCTTCTGCAATGTTGGGAATTAAGGAGGTTGTGTAAATATCAACTCAGTAGTTTTGATTTGTTTTGCAGCAGGTAGATGCTGAAAGAACAGTCATTTGATAAAAGAGATTCCAGTATTGACCATCTCGCCTTTTTACTCATCTTACATTATCGAATGTGTCTTTCTTTTTCAACACAGTGAGGATTGAAGGAAATCTGTATGTTATTTCCAGTAGGACAGATGACTATATCAAGGCTATTTCCTTCATTTCCTCAGCTCCAGCTTAAAACTGATTCATTCAAAATATGAGCAAAAACCTTCCATGCGTGACCAACCACTCCTTTTATCCAATGTGTTATTCTATATTTAAGAGAGCACAGTAATTTTTGAGTGAGTGTTAGTTGCTATTTCATGCGGCATATAATACTGTTGCCGTTAGAATTAGTGTTAACATTCTGAATTTTACCGGTTGAAAATCGATAACGAAGAAATCAAGAATCCACATATTATTAAATCAGCAAGAACAAATGCTGAAAGAGCACATCAGTGAAAAAATAATTGAGCAGAAGGTTGCATGCAAGAACAAAAAATGAGGCGCTACGGGCCGTGTTGAGCCGCTGTGTCAAATGACCAGTTGTTTTGTTGTTTATACGTGACCGCCAAAGGTCTAACAAAAAACGGATAAAGTCTGACATGAGCGAGGTTGCTGTTCTTGCATTAAATGTTAATGGTAAGCGTTGTACCAGTAGCTGTGAACGAAGCTATTATGGTAGTTTTCCAGTGCTGGCGAGAAAATGATGGCCCCCAGATGTATTGTCGAATGTGCTGTGGAGCCAGGAAAAAATGGCTGGTTGCTTTGTAAAGAACAAAAGGCAAGTTTAATCTGTAGGTGGGTTGCAGTGTAAATTCCATAATTCGGGCGAATCCACAGAAGTGGCCGAAATGCTAACAAGTCCAGTTCAATTTGTTGCTTTCCCAGCGAGTCGGGCAAAAACAACAAGACGGATGGCCGTCATGGACGATCAGTGTGCAACGAGATGCGAAGCTGTTTGAGTTCAGCTGCAATGTATTTTCGTGTTGCGGTGCCTGTTTGAATCCAGTGGATTAAGCTCTGTGAGCTGCTAGCATGTGACAGCATCTCAACCAGGTGAAAAGGGACTCGCAGAATATTACGTTTGAAGAACATATACCAAGAACAACATGTTGGTGTGTGATAAAAAAAAATGTGTGCATATGCAGGCATGTAAAACAGCAAAGAATGTGAATGAACAAAAACCATGAGCAAGCAAATAGCAAAAGAGCACAAAACAAGTAAATGCATTCTACAAAGAAATATGTGAATGTAACAAACTGATAATTCAAAGTCAATCTAGGGGAGCAGAGAAATTGCTCAATAAGTTCAAAGTTTTTCAAAGTCAAATAGTTCACACATCACCAGTGTACAGACACTAGTTCTATCTGAAAACTGAAAAAGAAGTTTGTTAATGCCGTTAGGGGTTAGCTGTATGGTGTTTTTGTGAGATTCCGTGGCCATTTTACCGTCCCGAAGGTTTTGTTGCTTATTGTTAAAGCAAAGTCAAAGAATCTTCTGTAGAGTAGGAGTCACCAAATATGGCAGTCACGTCTGACGCCATAATGGTGAGAAACTACTGTCTCAATTTCTCGCGTCCCTGTGGTAACGAGACAGAAGGTATGGTGGTTGCGTCGGTAAAGAGACAAGCCGTTTTGAAATTTCCGATGTGTGGTGGTTGGCGTCGGTAAGGTTATGAAGCTGCCACTCACTGTTCCCTGTATTGGTCAGTGGTTAAACAACGCTGTCGCTCCTGCTGTCATTGTTGTTGTCAAGCGTAGCCATGACATGTCGGTAGCCATCTTGAAATTTTTTCGTGGCGAAAAAGTCTTTGAAATACTGCTAATTTTTCAAAAATCTTAAAAGGAATATTCTGGATTTTCGCAAGTTGCGACGTGGCAATAAAAGTTAAACTGAATGAATAAGAAGGGCTGCGTGATATTCTTACGTCGGTCACCACTTTAGCAGTATTAGTTATAGATGTTATCGCCACTTTAGCAGAGTGGTAGAATCAGTGGTCGTTAGTTGCCAGTGTGGTAAGTGATAGTATCCTCGTTGGATTATCTTGTTGACATAGACGTGAGTGAAGGTCCCTCGATCTATTTACCATCTATTTACAATATTCCTTTCGTCAGGTCGCCAATTCCAGCAGCATGGATAAAAGATGTTATTGAGACACGAGTAATTAGAGATGAAATGTCTGTTTATTTATATAGTTGAAGTTACAGGTAAAAAGAGGTTACAAAAGGGAATGTGCCATTGCGCCGTTAAGTCGGCGAGGCTAGGGGTGCAATATCTCACTGTTACATTATGCGTGTTGCTGGCTTGAAGTTTCCGGTACAAGAGCGAGATTCTTCAAATCTTCGCGGGGAATTTCTTCCTCAGGGCGCGTAGGGATACATCCTCTTCTACTGGCGCTGATTGGCTGAACTGAGCCAAATCACGCACAGAGAATGTATGTGAGCCTGCGGAATGTAGGTCACTACATATATATATATATATATATATATATACATGTGTGTGTGTATTATATACGTATATATATATAATAAATACGTATATATTATATATTATATATATATATATTATATATATATATTATAGTTGTAGAACACTGGAAGGTAATATCCGTAGTGATAGAGCACTCAGTCCATGGGACGAGTTAGGTATAACCATGTCCATTACGAGCTGAGGATCCGCTCAGGTGAAACAATTGTTCTCGGTATGGTGAACTAACTATATATATATATATATATATATATAACGAAGGAAATGTGGTAAGGAACCAGGTGGACCATAACGCACCAAAGTACTTAATACTTGGGGTAGTAGAGTGGGTAATAGGAACCAGTAAGACCCCGACAGCTGAGCTCAAGCCGTTTCGACGGCTAATTCTCAGAATTAGCCGTCGAAACGGCTTGAGGTCAGCTGTCGGGGTCTTACTGGTTCCTATATATATATATATATATATATATATATATATATATATATATTAAAATAAAAGATTAAAGTTTAAGCAAAGAATCGCTGCTTTCACCCTTAACGGGCTCTTCTGAAACACAGTGGTTAAGGATTTCGAAGTTGATGTCATCCTCAATGCCCGTAAGTCAGTGATTAATTTAGACGACTCTATTTGGATTAAAATATCTAATAGTACCCCATTCGACGTGAGTATGGGCACCAGCGATTCTCCGGAGGTTACTGATCTTATCGGCCTGTTCCTTCTTTTCTCTATCAAGGAAGAATTCCCCAACGTAGGCGGTGGTTTGTACCGTGATTATGGTCTTTTGACCATGACTAAGTGCGGCCCACATGCTTGCGACAGATTCAGAAAAGAACTCACAGCCTTCTTTAAAGGCTTCAACCTCTCCATACAGGTTGAGGCCAACCTCTCGGTCGTTAATTAACTGGACGTTACCCTCAACTTATCGAATGGCTTGCATTACCCGTATAGAAATCAGAATGATACGCTTAATTACATAAGTAAGCATTCTAACCATCCTGCCATCATAACCAAGAACCTGGTAAGAAACGTTTCATTAAGGCTTTCCCGTCTATCTACTAACGAGCATATTTTCAACGACCATTCCACATATTACAATGAACTCTTGCTCGGAGTGGATTTGTCGATAAGGTAGCATATGCAGAGTACGAATATAGACCTAGAAGAAATAGATCCAGACGCATTATATGGTATAACCCACCATATAATATGGAGGTGGTAAGACCATTAGCTAAGATCTTTCTCTCCCTTATTATGAAGCATTTTCCCCTTACACATAAATATAGTAAAATTTTTAATAGAAATACTATTAGAATTTCTTACTCTACGACTCCTAACCTTGCACATAACATCACAGCTTCAAATTTAGCTAAACTACCTAGCTGTAGGAACACGTGCAACACTGTAGTTAGTACTAAATGTAATTATAGGAATCGGGTTGACTGCCCCCTATCCGGGAAATGCCTCTCTAGTAACATTGTCTACAAATGTAAGGTTGAAACACCCACGTCCCGTAGGGCCTACATAGGGTTAACCGCCAATAGATTCAAGCAGCGTCTTTACATGCATACCCATTCTTTTCGTTACCCTTTAAGAAGGAATATAACGTCACTTTCAGCTTATATCTGGAGTCTAAAAGACAACCACACCCAATATAAGTTACACTGGGAGATCCTTGCTAGGGCTACATCGTATAACGGAAATAAAAGACCATGTGACCTCTGCGCTGCTGAGGCCCTAGAAATACTCTACGCCAAAGACCACATCTTAAACAAAAAATCTGAGGCAATTTCGGCTTGTAAACATAACTTTCACAAAACTTTCCTGTATTACAGCCCCACATTATACCCTAACGGATAGTACGAACTATACGCGGATATTTTACGTCTTGATGTGGTAGCTAAGTATATGTTATGTTTATACCATTACTTATTTGTATAGGTAAGTATATATTACCTGTATGTTTTGTGAAGATACGTATACTTTCACGTACGTATATTTGATTGTATATGTTATGGCGTATATATTATATTATATATTCTGGTACATATGCTAGTTATGTGCACACGTGCGTTTTGCGTCTGTGTGAGCATGCGGGTGCGTACGTATGTAGGGTGTGTGTATATGTGTACTTTGTGTTTTGGTTGACGTTCGTCTCCGGACATATGTGTATTTACATGTAGGTATGTGTGTGCGCTCGTTATATACGTATTTATTTATTTATATACGTTTATTTAATTATATGTATACACGCACACACACACACACATATATATATATATTTTTTTAAATATATATTGTTATGTGTATTTGGTGTATACATTCGTATGCGTGCGGGTACAGGCGTTGCGTCGGTTCTGTATGTGCGTGCGATTTTCTTTTTTTTGTGTGTACGTGCGGGTATTTGTATACGAGTGTTATCGCGTATGATTGTGTATGTACGTACATGGATGCGTGAATGTATTTATTTAATTTCAATTACCTCTGTATTTTATTTACTTTATTCGTAACTCTGAAGCCGAGAATCATTCGGTTTCCTAGTTAGAATTTTAGTCTACCACTTCAGTTATACCATTTACGTGGTTTTGGTTTTGCGTGCAATTGTTCTCTCAGATCCACTTATAACGTATTATCTTCGTCTTTTCCGTTCATTGCCAGAGAACGTCTCTATGAACCACTTAATAGAATATTAGTCTACGACTTCTTTTATACCATAAACGTGGTTTTGTCTTTGCGTGTAATTGTTTTTCACCGCTCCAAATAATGACGTATTATATTCGTTTTTTTTTCGTTCTTTA
>OZ024747.1:70932889-70940389 GCA_964016885.1 Eledone cirrhosa
TCCCTTGCTTTTATCGAGAATCTAATTGTAATACGTGACGTATTCTATTCTATAGCGATTAGGTCTTCAAAATGTTTATTATAAACATACAGAATATTTTCGAATATTCTATGTCTATACTCACATATATATCGCTATTTCAGAGCATTTATTCCAATTTCTAATTTCTGCCGGACCGGCAACCGCTCTTTCAAACCAGTTCCAGTACACAGCTAAGTATTCTATAAGTCTCTAGCTGTGTCATTCTCGATAAAAGCACTGGATATGTAGTCCTGATGAATTCTAACAAGAATGAAACGCGTAGATTACTTCCCTTGCTTTTATCGAGAATCTAATTGTAATACGTGACGTATTCTATTCTATAGCGATTAGGTCTTCAAAATGTTTATTATAAACATACAGAATATTTTCGAATATTCTATGTCTATACTCACATATATATCGCTATTTCAGAGCATTTATTCCAATTTCTAATTTCTGCCGGACCGGCAACCGCTCTTTCAAACCAGTTCCAGTACACAGCTAAGTATTCTATAAGTCTCTAGCTGTGTCATTCTCGATAAAAGCACTGGATATGTAGTCCTGATGAATTCTAACAAGAATGAAACGCGTAGATTACTTCCCTTGCTTTTATCGAGAATCTAATTGTAATACGTGACGTATTCTATTCTATAGCGATTAGGTCTTCAAAATGTTTATTATAAACATACAGAATATTTTCGAATATTCTATGTCTATACTCACATATATATCGCTATTTCAGAGCATTTATTCCAATTTCTAATTTCTGCCGGACCGGCAACCGCTCTTTCAAACCAGTTCCAGTACACAGCTAAGTATTCTATAAGTCTCTAGCTGTGTCATTCTCGATAAAAGCACTGGATATGTAGTCCTGATGAATTCTAACAAGAATGAAACGCGTAGATTACTTCCCTTGCTTTTATCGAGAATCTAATTGTAATACGTGACGTATTCTATTCTATAGCGATTAGGTCTTCAAAATGTTTATTATAAACATACAGAATATTTTCGAATATTCTATGTCTATACTCACATATATATCGCTATTTCAGAGCATTTATTCCAATTTCTAATTTCTGCCGGACCGGCAACCGCTCTTTCAAACCAGTTCCAGTACACAGCTAAGTATTCTATAAGTCTCTAGCTGTGTCATTCTCGATAAAAGCACTGGATATGTAGTCCTGATGAATTCTAACAAGAATGAAACGCGTAGATTACTTCCCTTGCTTTTATCGAGAATCTAATTGTAATACGTGACGTATTCTATTCTATAGCGATTAGGTCTTCAAAATGTTTATTATAAACATACAGAATATTTTCGAATATTCTATGTCTATACTCACATATATATCGCTATTTCAGAGCATTTATTCCAATTTCTAATTTCTGCCGGACCGGCAACCGCTCTTTCAAACCAGTTCCAGTACACAGCTAAGTATTCTATAAGTCTCTAGCTGTGTCATTCTCGATAAAAGCACTGGATATGTAGTCCTGATGAATTCTAACAAGAATGAAACGCGTAGATTACTTCCCTTGCTTTTATCGAGAATCTAATTGTAATACGTGACGTATTCTATTCTATAGCGATTAGGTCTTCAAAATGTTTATTATAAACATACAGAATATTTTCGAATATTCTATGTCTATACTCACATATATATCGCTATTTCAGAGCATTTATTCCAATTTCTAATTTCTGCCGGACCGGCAACCGCTCTTTCAAACCAGTTCCAGTACACAGCTAAGTATTCTATAAGTCTCTAGCTGTGTCATTCTCGATAAAAGCACTGGATATGTAGTCCTGATGAATTCTAACAAGAATGAAACGCGTAGATTACTTCCCTTGCTTTTATCGAGAATCTAATTGTAATACGTGACGTATTCTATTCTATAGCGATTAGGTCTTCAAAATGTTTATTATAAACATACAGAATATTTTCGAATATTCTATGTCTATACTCACATATATATCGCTATTTCAGAGCATTTATTCCAATTTCTAATTTCTGCCGGACCGGCAACCGCTCTTTCAAACCAGTTCCAGTACACAGCTAAGTATTCTATAAGTCTCTAGCTGTGTCATTCTCGATAAAAGCACTGGATATGTAGTCCTGATGAATTCTAACAAGAATGAAACGCGTAGATTACTTCCCTTGCTTTTATCGAGAATCTAATTGTAATACGTGACGTATTCTATTCTATAGCGATTAGGTCTTCAAAATGTTTATTATAAACATACAGAATATTTTCGAATATTCTATGTCTATACTCACATATATATCGCTATTTCAGAGCATTTATTCCAATTTCTAATTTCTGCCGGACCGGCAACCGCTCTTTCAAACCAGTTCCAGTACACAGCTAAGTATTCTATAAGTCTCTAGCTGTGTCATTCTCGATAAAAGCACTGGATATGTAGTCCTGATGAATTCTAACAAGAATGAAACGCGTAGATTACTTCCCTTGCTTTTATCGAGAATCTAATTGTAATACGTGACGTATTCTATTCTATAGCGATTAGGTCTTCAAAATGTTTATTATAAACATACAGAATATTTTCGAATATTCTATGTCTATACTCACATATATATCGCTATTTCAGAGCATTTATTCCAATTTCTAATTTCTGCCGGACCGGCAACCGCTCTTTCAAACCAGTTCCAGTACACAGCTAAGTATTCTATAAGTCTCTAGCTGTGTCATTCTCGATAAAAGCACTGGATATGTAGTCCTGATGAATTCTAACAAGAATGAAACGCGTAGATTACTTCCCTTGCTTTTATCGAGAATCTAATTGTAATACGTGACGTATTCTATTCTATAGCGATTAGGTCTTCAAAATGTTTATTATAAACATACAGAATATTTTCGAATATTCTATGTCTATACTCACATATATATCGCTATTTCAGAGCATTTATTCCAATTTCTAATTTCTGCCGGACCGGCAACCGCTCTTTCAAACCAGTTCCAGTACACAGCTAAGTATTCTATAAGTCTCTAGCTGTGTCATTCTCGATAAAAGCACTGGATATGTAGTCCTGATGAATTCTAACAAGAATGAAACGCGTAGATTACTTCCCTTGCTTTTATCGAGAATCTAATTGTAATACGTGACGTATTCTATTCTATAGCGATTAGGTCTTCAAAATGTTTATTATAAACATACAGAATATTTTCGAATATTCTATGTCTATACTCACATATATATCGCTATTTCAGAGCATTTATTCCAATTTCTAATTTCTGCCGGACCGGCAACCGCTCTTTCAAACCAGTTCCAGTACACAGCTAAGTATTCTATAAGTCTCTAGCTGTGTCATTCTCGATAAAAGCACTGGATATGTAGTCCTGATGAATTCTAACAAGAATGAAACGCGTAGATTACTTCCCTTGCTTTTATCGAGAATCTAATTGTAATACGTGACGTATTCTATTCTATAGCGATTAGGTCTTCAAAATGTTTATTATAAACATACAGAATATTTTCGAATATTCTATGTCTATACTCACATATATATCGCTATTTCAGAGCATTTATTCCAATTTCTAATTTCTGCCGGACCGGCAACCGCTCTTTCAAACCAGTTCCAGTACACAGCTAAGTATTCTATAAGTCTCTAGCTGTGTCATTCTCGATAAAAGCACTGGATATGTAGTCCTGATGAATTCTAACAAGAATGAAACGCGTAGATTACTTCCCTTGCTTTTATCGAGAATCTAATTGTAATACGTGACGTATTCTATTCTATAGCGATTAGGTCTTCAAAATGTTTATTATAAACATACAGAATATTTTCGAATATTCTATGTCTATACTCACATATATATCGCTATTTCAGAGCATTTATTCCAATATATATATAAATATATATATATGTATGTATGTATATGTGTGTGTGTATGTATATATGCATTTGTTTGAGTGTTATCATATGTACTAAATATTAGCCTGCAACAGGAATAACAACAAAAAATTCATGCTGTTGTGGCTTCTGCTTTGCGTGCGATGTTATTATTTACCAACAACATTGTCCTAGTTAGTACTCATTTTCATGACCACCAAATAATATCATTATCATCGTATGCGTGTTTTGACGACGACTCTGATGACGACAGTGGTGAAATTGGGATGCTGTATTATGAAGAGTTTTTGAGAATGGTAATGTAGTGCTTGTAGTAATGGTGGGTTTGTTACTTGGGTAGATGTTGTTCTATAATTGCATTAAAACTTTTAAATATCTTCTAAAATGTATTTCTTTGTAGATGTTTCATGTTTAAATCTGTGTGTATGAATAGATGCAATGCAATGCACTCGATGCAATGCTTATCGATATCTGCGATGGGTATACATATATGTTTTATACGTGAGTATTGAATATTTCTATCATGTGTAAGTGTGTCTTTCTTAAGACTACGTTACTGCTGTGGTGGGAATGTGGATTTTTATATGGCTACTGGTACACGTTTCATACATATGTTTATGTGCATAAATAAGTGTTTAGTGTGGTATTCGTATGGATATGAATATAACACGACTATGTGTGGATATACGTAGATATTCATATATTTATGTATGCATGTATATGATTAATATGGTTTTCTTATGGATGTGAATATAACACGATTATATATGTATATACGTAGATATGCACATTTGTAAGTATGCATGTATATGATTAATATGGTTTTCTTGTGGATGTGAATATACCACGATTATGTGTGGATATACGTAGATACGCACATTTGTAAGTATGCATGTATGTGATTATATGCATATATGTGCATATACACCGTGCGACTCCATTCTACTGCTATTTTACTGAATGGGAAATAATTAACCAATTTCAAGTTAATTCCGTGTGGTGAAAAGAATATCAGCCAATGTCTAACAATGTCCAGGTTTAATATGATTTGTGCCGAGATGAAACCTTATTTAAAAGGAAGACCGACAAAATAAAGAACTCTTTCATCTTCAGAAATGTTTAAAAGAAAACATGAAAGAAAAAGCTAATTGTTTTTTTTTTCTTCCTACATTTTCATCATATCCATTCGCGCATATAACATATTCAATAAACACACAAACACACACATACATATGTATCATGTGTATATATACTTGCGTATGTATATGTGAATATATACATATGTATATATTTACACATCCATACATACGTACGTACATTCATACATATATATATATATATACATACATACATTTATACATAGAAACATACATAAGTATGTACATATATGCATGTATAAGTCACATCTAATAACTGTACATATATATCAGTAAAATTCACAATGAAGCCAACACACTCGCACATATCAATACATACAATGATGTATATATAACTTTGCAAACATCTGTAAATGTGAAAGATGGATGCGTTTTTACTAAGATACATACACACGCATGAATACACGCGCTCACACAAAAGAAACACACAAACACATAACACATACATCCGTATTTGATAAGTACAGTCACATATTTGTATGTAGAAATACATGAGAAAGAGCATACAATCGTGTATGGATATGTGTCTCATTGTATTAATAAATTTATTTTAAATATATACAAATACATGTCTACTTAACATCAATAATGTGTGTGTACGTACATATATATATATATATATATATACATAGACACACACACACATCGTATGCTAAGTTTGAACATCGAACTCATGAAGTGCCGAAAGAATATATAAAGTTCATAGAAAATGTAGTATGAGAAAGCACAGAAAATAACTCTCAAAATATAATGAACATATTCCGATTCTAATCTGCATTCCGCCAAGTGAGCAATCTGATCCGAAAGTTGAGAAGATACTTATCGTTTAAGACTCAGAGCTAGTCATTTACGAAACACGTGGTACAGATTTTAAATTATGTATTAAGGATGTTTTTACTTCTCTATTATAATCTTTTGAAACAATAATTTTCCAACGTTTATCCACATTTCATGAGTCTATGGTTCCAACCATATTACTACTTTTCTTTGCTTTCTGTAGTTACAATGCGTAATTTATTTTTTGAAGTTTCCTGTGTAGATAAACGCGATATTGCGCGGTAAGCATATCAAAATGTAGAAAAATATTACTTCATCAAATATTACTTCATCAAACGTGACAGTTTTCATCAGTTGATATACCTCCCTTCTAACAAAATAGGAAAGAACAATTAATTAATGAAATATGAACAATTCTAAATAATAATAAAGGTAACAATGAACCGGTTTGAAAGTCTGAAATCTTTCCCGTCGTAACAGAACCCATCCGGCCGGTATTAATAATGGATTTGACCTTCTCTAATAGCACTCTCTTCACCTTTAACATCTGATAGACGCCACCATGTACATTTCTCTAACTGTATCTGCACAAATCCATTCATCCTCCCACACACATTGCCCATGTATCGCACACACACACACACACACACACACACACTATTATGACTTGTTCACTTTACCCACACATTAGGGTATTACATCCTCCACTTCTCCACTGACTTCCAGAATAAACAGACATACGCTCGTTCACAAGATGCTCACACATACATGCCTACACACGCCCTATGCTCTCATACTTCACATATATCTTTTTGTTTACTTATCTAACTTTACCTCTCTGGATGCAAAACGTTATTCTTAACAATTACATTATATCCACTTCTATTATTTTTCACTTTAACTTCTTTTTTTTATCCTTTCTTGAGTAAAGAGCCCTACCGGAAACGTTGAATTCTGCTTTGATCCTTCCCCCATAGTCAAATTATATTAACTGAACCCTTTTCATCGTTGTTCCTTTGTTGATTTTTTCACGGGACTTTAGTTAAATATTCCTCGTGAATTTGTAGAGTCGTTAGAGTGTCGGACAAATGCGCTGCAGTATTTTCCGACTTCTTACGTTCTGGGTTCAAATCCCAGTAAGATAAGTCAACGTCACCTTTCACATTTCCAGGGTCGATAAAATACAGTACTAGTCAAGTTCTGTGGGCGGATTAATCGGATTTCCTCGTCACCAAATGGTTGGCCTTGTGCCTAAAGTAGTGATCATTGTTACGTTGACATAGACAACCAGAATTACTGATATATTTATATCATTAATACTGAATATAACCACCCGGAGAAGAAGACGAGATGTCCATGGCTGGAGTGTGTGTTTAACGATGCAGCTTCATGTCATAAATAAACCATATTTGTTTTATTTCCCGCGGGAGTAAAATAAGAAAATAGTTAATCATAGTTTAAGCTGGCGCACCACATTCGCTTCCTCTGGTATTATGAATTACTTTACATTTATTATAAAGAGTAAACAAAACACTGTAGAAAATGTAGTCAAGAATATACGAAAGCAGCAGTGAAGATACGCAGGCTGTTGATAAAATGTTATTTAAAAGTAATTTTTTTAAGAGCTATTGCATAGAAACGAAGTTTTACAGCCAATATTTTCTAGAATAATTTGAGAA
>OZ024747.1:70942889-70955389 GCA_964016885.1 Eledone cirrhosa
CTTCTTCTTCTTCTTCTTCTTCTTCTTCTTCTTCTTCTTCTTCTTCTTCTTCTTCTTCTTCTTCTTCTTCTTCTTCTTCTTCTTCTTCCTGAGAGGTTCGTGGACGCAGTGTTCTCAAGGACGCACTCCAGCAGGTCCTGTCAGAGACCACCGGCTCCAATTGATGCTTCTGGATCCCCAATGAGGCTAGCCAAGGTTATGGATATTATTCAACACGGAGGAATCGGATTTTGACTGCTTCTATTCGTGATTGTATTCCTTCAGCTATTACCCAAAATTGTTGACCATGGGTAAGGGCTGGCACGTATACCGAATTTAATATAGAGAGTTTGGTTTTTACATCTACCTCCCTTCTTCTCTTGACCAAATAAAAGATAAATGCCAGAGCCCTTCCTTCAATTTACCCAATATGTCCAAAGGTTACTTTGCTAGTCATAAAAGCGAATGAAATAGCACGGTTGTTCAACCTACTAAAACAAAAACAACAGACAGAGTGGTCACTACTGATAAATAGATGTAGTCATAAACGAGTTGTTGATGTGAAATAAAAGTACCTCCCATATAGTCAGGATCAGAAATACTATTGTAGGTAATATCCTTAGTAGATGGCTAACCAAGTTCACGGGGTAGCTGAAGAAACGTGGAGGTGCTTGCACACCTAGCTACCAACTTGCAATGCATTCAAAAGAATTGCGTTTAAAAAGTTCGATCATTTCAAAAACTTTATTTGAAGTGTAATGGTTCGTTTGCTTATTGTTTTCATCTTGTTTAACACTACTATATAATTAGTTTATTTTCATCTTTACATTTGTTATAGGGAAGTTTGTTTGAAAATGCATTGGAATGTGATTGTAATTGGTACCATACATTTTGTTCGTAATCTGCTGTTCCTTTGAACATCTGACATGTGAGCATATTTGAAAGTCAACAGTGTCATTTGTATACATGATTGAATATGAACCAAACTAACGAAGCAAGCTCTATATCACGACAGATATAAATACTGTGCAAAATTGGGTTTTCAAATAAATGAGAAATGGGAATTGGGTAGAGTTAGATTTGAAATCAAAGAATTTATACGTTTTCTTCCTTACAAAATTGAACAAAGTTGTGATCATCGCGAAATAGTGTCAGCTTCGTTAGATAGTTTCGTATTCACAGACACATCACAGCTCGCGTTCCATTTTAGATTATTCATTTTCATCATATCGTATAGAAATTTACAATCATGATCATCATTATCTTGTACCTGAAAGAATGAACACAAATAACGTAAAAGCATTTTATTTGGAGCAAATTGTTAAAACCTTCTGGTGGTTAAATTAAAAGATGTTAGTTACTATTTGAAGTTTATGATCAAGTCATTATATTTTATGTTTTTAATCACACTTATCCTATGATTCATATTAATGACAGTCATTCTTATCAGAACTACAAGAATGTTTTATTCTATAAATTGTTTAATTGTATTTGAAGATTTTACGTATTTTCTGATCTAGAGGAGGGTAACTTTGACGGTGGAAAAAATAGATAGATATAGCTGCATTTGTAGAACTGATATTCTCGAAGAGAAATATAACTCCATTGATGAGTTTCAGCATCGTTTCTCCTTGGTTTAAATTCGCTCGATTGCACATATAGAAACGTCTCTGACAAGGTTTGAACTTTGTCACGTTTGCTTTCATGTATATTATATATATATACAGCTAACTTATTCCGAATAGATATCTGAGATATATAGTGAATAAAGGAGTGAAAGAAAAAGTCGTGGATCTGGAGGAGGATTGGCTAAGGTATACGTGCATATTAAATAAAAAAAAGATAGTTTATATATATATATACTAGCTGTCCCGCCCGGCTGGCGCCTGGCTAAGTATACCGGCATTTTATCTTTTCAGGATTCCCCCTTCACTCCAGTGCAAAGATACCGCACGCCCTCTCAAGTCAGCGAAGGTGTGTGTGTGTGTGTTGGTTAACGTGTTCTAATGTTTTAGAATTCTCCATTTCAGCAGCAAGTACGTTAAAGAAAATTAATAGTTACAACTATAAAGGCTGAACAGAGAACACATTTTTTTAACAAACTTTACAATAATTTGTACAACCATAATGGAAATTCCAAGTAACAGAAAATACATAAATTACATTGTTAGAGCCTCGGAGTATACAATATTTTTTGTTCGGCCCTCGGGAGCAAAGATGAAGAGATTGTTTCGCGAGCTCACCATAGAGCATCCTACATATAATTGACCATGGGAGAAGCATGGTTTTCCCAGATGAAGGCCAGCCACTTTTAGGGTTTGACCCTGAGCTTTGTTGATGGTAATCGCGAAGCTTAGTCTTTCTGTTGCTCTAGTTACATTTTTTCTTCTGGAAAATCTGATCTCGTGACTTGTCTGGGACTTTTTGGGTGGCATATCGGTAGTAACAATGACGATAAGCCGTCTGTGCTTTCGTGAAATAAATACGTTTGTTTTTTTTTATTTTTGTGTATGCAAAAGTATCTGTACACGAATATATAATTATATATATATATATATATATATATATATATATATATATATATATATATATATATATATATATATATATATATATATAGATATCTATATATATATATAAATATCATTAAAGTTTAAGCAAAAAATCGCTGCTTTCACCCTTAACGGGATCTTCTGAAACAAAAAAAATCAATCTGTGAACGCAGAAGTAAATATTTCGAAAATCGTTGCAACTGAAGGAAAACAGGAAGACGATAATTTGGTTCGTCAAGACGTTCCCTGGCAATGAACGGAAAAAAAGCGAAGATAATACGTCAACAATGAGAACAATATTTTCTCTAGGGTTTTATATATTTGATATATATTTATCCTTATCGAGCCCTCTTTGGATTTTACTCTTCACATTTATTATTACTAATTTATATATATATATATATATATATATATATATATATATATATATATATATATATATATATATATATATTTCGTTTCTGAATTTGTTTAGCAAGATTCTTTATCTGAAATCGTGTGTTGAAACCGATATTGTTATACTTTGGGAGGGTCATGTTGCCAATAAGAAACACACGCACCAGTTGCTTTCACTTCAATTTATTATATATTTATAAATTTATAAATTTACAAATCTACAAACTTATAAATTTCTGGTTGGTTGGTTGGTTCCACAACCAGATAGTTGTTTATATATAGTCATAGTCCTTTCGTCACACACTCTGTGACCTCTTCAGTGACTGGGGATTCCTTTCTTTGTTTCTGTGCCTTTCCTTTCTTCTGTCCTACGCCATTTTGTTTTTGTGTGTGCGTTGTGTGCTCAGTTTGCGCATGCGCCACATCCGGGTGTCTGTGTTTGTTTGTGTTCATTTATCTATTTGTTTATTTATTTACATGTTGTTGGTTGGTTGTTTGTTCTATGTGTGTGTGTGTTTTCATTTTGTCCTTAATTGTAAGTTGTGATGTTGCTGTTCCACTCATATTTTCTATTTAATTTTGGTTGTAATTCTTTTATGCTTACTGCCTCTGTAATTTGCCTAAACATTGCATCTTTTCTGTGTGTGGATTCTATTTTTATTTCTATGTTCTCTAATTTACCCTTGTGTTCTATCTTAGCATGTTGGTAGAGTACAGATGATTCTTTATTATCTTGAAGGTCTCGCCAGTGTTCATTTATCCGTTCCCCTATACTACGAGCTGTCTCACCTATGTACACTATATTTTTGTTTCTACATTGTCCTTCAGTACATCTTATGCTATACACTACATTTCTAGTTTTACAGTTAAAATGGGGGCTTATTTTACAGGTTATACATTTCTTATCTATACATGAGGGTCTTTGGAACGGGTATGTCTTGCTAATAATGTTTTTACGGAGGTACCTGGTCTTTCTACTATCTTAATATTGAGTTTATGTTTATTTAGGGCCCTTCTAAATTTGTAGGCTAGTTCACCTCTAGGGGTTGTATTGATGAACATTACACTCTGGTATTTATTGCTATCATACCATGAGTTTATTCTATTGGCCTTGTTCCTAGTTCTTTCTATTCTATTCCAAAATTTGCTCCTATACAAGGGGCTTGTCCCATTTATGTCATTATTTACCATTTTTTGCCATTTGGTTCTGGCTCCTCTATACACTCTGATTCTATCTCTCTGATTGTAGCCAGAGAACTGCATACGGTGGATGAAGTGTTGTATGTGTCTCTCTAGTTCTTCGGGGTTGCACATGCGGGACACATTTCTCATCACCCGTACCAAATCCGCAATCAGTATGTTGATTTTGGTATGGTCCGAAATGGCCGAGTTTCGGTGGATCAGATGTTTGGAAGTCATGGGTTTGGCATAATGGGAATGGAGGATTTGTTTTTGGTTGTTAATGGTATCTAACCAGAGCTCTGTGTCTAGTACAGGTAATCGATGGTTGGGGTGTCTACTTGGGTAGTCTATAGTAACTCTAATGCTCTGGTGGATGGAGTTTGCTATTTGCTGGATGCTTTCCATTGTGTTTTTCTCTAGTTCCTGACTGTTCTCTAGTGGGGGTGTCTTAACTACAATGTTTATATCATCTACGTAGCGGGAGTACATTATCAGGGTTAAGCTGTCTTCTAATTGTTCTTTAAGTTTAAGTTTAAGTCTACTGTCCCACCATACCATGAATAAGTTAGCTATGTCGCCTGCAATGCTAACACCAATGGCTGCTCCTTCCTCTTGGGCATATGTTTTTCCATTAAATTTGAACATATGTTCAAATGGTAGGTGGTCTGCCTCTTGCTGGTCTTGTAGGGCACAGGTTGCTAAGGTCATAAGTGTCTAGGTAACTATTACTATGGGTAAGCTTAAGTAGAAGTCCCAGCTCACTGGTATCAATCCCACGGAACTCAACCTTGCTCTCGCTGATCATTTCTACGCATTTCTCCACAGCAAAATCCACGTCAATAGATGGATACAGGGACACAACATCCATACTGCCTATTATGCAGTTTGTTAGGTCCCAAGATCGGTTACCCACGCCGATTCTGCCGAGGAGGTCCTCCGTGCTGTCACATACATCTGGGGACATCTCAATGATGGGGCGTATGATCAGGGAGAGGAAGTAGGACAGTCTGTAGTTACTAGCAATGTTAGCTCCACAGACTGGCCGTGTTGGTGGTCCCGCGACAGGGTCACAGCCCGTTTTATGGTCTTTTCGAAGCCCATACAACGCCGGCACGTCATTGTTCCAGGCCTGGAAGTTGTTGGCAGTCCTTTTGTTGGGCTGCATTATATCATACGCCCCATCATTGAGATGTCCCCAGATGTATGTGACAGCACGGAGGACCTCCTCGGCAGAATCGGCGTGGGTAACCGATCTGGGGGACCTAACAAACTGCATAATAGGCAGTATGGATGTTGTGTCCCTGTATCCATCTATTGACGTGGATTTTGCTGTGGAGAAATGCGTAGAAATGATCAGCGAGAGCAAGGTTGAGTTCCGTGGGATTGATACCAGTGAGCTGGGACTTCTACTTAAGCTTACTCATAGTAATATTTACCTAGACACTTATGACCTTAGCAACCTGTGCCCTACAAGACCAGCAAGAGGCAGACCACCTACCATTACCTCAATGGCCAAGAAAACCCACACAGATAGATGGAACGCGTGGACCAGAGCCATACGGACACCCGAAAACCACGATGAACTGAAGAAAATGATTGCACATGCGGTAGAGGCCAGCATAAAATTAACCCTTAAGGAACATATGTTCAAATTTAATGGAAAAACATATGCCCAAGAGGAAGGAGCAGCCATTGGTGTTAGCATTGCAGGCGACATAGCTAACTTATTCATGGTATGGTGGGACAGTAGACTTAAACTTAAACTTAAAGAACAATTAGAAGACAGCTTAACCCTGATAATGTACTCCCGCTACGTAGATGATATAAACATTGTAGTTAAGACACCCCCACTAGAGAACAGTCAGGAACTAGAGAAAAACACAATGGAAAGCATCCAGCAAATAGCAAACTCCATCCACCAGAGCATTAGAGTTACTATAGACTACCCAAGTAGACACCCCAACCATCGATTACCTGTACTAGACACAGAGCTCTGGTTAGATACCATTAACAACCAAAAACAAATCCTCCATTCCCATTATGCCAAACCCATGACTTCCAAACATCTGATCCACCGAAACTCGGCCATTTCGGACCATACCAAAATCAACATACTGATTGCGGATTTGGTACGGGTGATGAGAAATGTGTCCCGCATGTGCAACCCCGAAGAACTAGAGAGACACATACAACACTTCATCCACCGTATGCAGTTCTCTGGCTACAATCAGAGAGATAGAATCAGAGTGTATAGAGGAGCCAGAACCAAATGGCAAAAAATGGTAAATAATGACATAAATGGGACAAGCCCCTTGTATAGGAGCAAATTTTGGAATAGAATAGAAAGAACTAGGAACAAGGCCAATAGAATAAACTCATGGTATGATAGCAATAAATACCAGAGTGTAATGTTCATCAATACAACCCCTAGAGGCGAACTAGCCTACAAATTTAGAAGGGCTCTAAATAAACATAAACTCAATATTAAGATAGTAGAAAGACCAGGTACCTCCGTAAAAACACTTATTAGCAAGACATACCCGTTCCAAAGACCCTCATGTATAGATAAGAAATGTATAACCTGTAAAATAAGCCCCCATATTAACTGTAAAACTAGAAATGTAGTGTATAGCATAAGATGTACTGAAGGACAATGTAGAAACAAAAATATAGTGTACATAGGTGAGACAGCTCGTAGTATAGGGGAACAGATAAATGAACACTGGCGAGACCTTCAAGATAATAAAGAATCATCTGTACTCTACCAACATGCTAAGATAGAACACAAGGGTAAATTAGAGAACATAGAAATAAAAATAGAATCCACACACAGAAAAGATGCAATGTTTAGGCAAATTACAGAGGCAGTAAGCATAAAAGAATTACAACCAAAATTAAATAGAAAATATGAGTGGAACAGCAACATCACAACTTACAATTAAGGACAAAATAAAAACACACACACACATAGAACAAACAACCAACCAACAACATGTAAATAAATAAACAAATAGATAAATGAACACAAACACACACAGACACCCGGATGTGGCGCATGCAAAAACTGAGCACACAACACACACACAGAAACAAAATGGCGTAGGACAGAAGAAAGGAAAGGCACAGAAACAAAGAAAGGAATCCCCAGTCACTGAAGAGGTCATAGAGTGTGGGACGAAAGATCTATGACTATATATAAACAACTATCTGGTTGTGGAACCAACCAACCAACCAGAAATTTATAAGTTTGTAGATTTGTAAATTTATAAATTTATAAATATATAATAAATTGAAGTGAAAGCAACTGGTGCGTGTGTTTCTTATTGGCAACATGACCCTCCCAAAGTATAACAATATATATATATATATATATATATATATATATATATATAAACACACATATATATATATATATATATATATAAACACACATATATATATATATATATATATATATATATATATATATATATATATATATATATATATATATATATATAGTTATGTAATAAACAACATAAGGCAATTATTCCATTTACCAGTGGTTTCTTAAAAACAAAATATTTTGCTTTCAATCATCAGAATGAAAAAATCCTGGTATGTTTATTGAACTTGGAATTTAAAAACAACGTTTTTAATGTTGTTTTTAAAATCCAAATTCAATAAACAGACCAGGATTTTTTCATTCTGATGATTGAAAGCAATTTTTTTTGCTTTTAAGAAACCACTGGTAAATGGAATAATTGCCTTATGTTGTTTATTACATAACTATTAAGCTCTGTTACCTACATAGAGCACTCTTTTTTCCTGGACTTTTCCGTCGGAATTACTTCATTCACACACACACAGACATATATATATATATATATATATATATATATATATATATATATATATATATATATATATATATATATATAAATATAATTATTGAGAGGGCGTGCGGTATCTTTGCACTGAATTAATTAAAATTTGGTTAGAAGCGAAGTCAATGCAGACATGCAGCCAGACAGACAGATATTATAAGCATGCGAAGTTATAGCTATGTATCTAATGCAGACAGCCAAACATGCAGAGACATATTATAAGGGCCCGAGGTTATAGCTATGTATCTATCTAAATAGACAGACTAAGAAAGAGAGAGGAATGTTGTATATGCGGAAGTGTTGACATTTGAAAATTTTAAAGGAGTGAATATTTAAATAAACGATAAAATATCTTTAGTCTTTTAACGAAATTTACAAGACAAAAATACCCTCACTTTCTTACTTGGAAAAAGTGACATCTATGGTGCAAATTTGGTGCTTTTTGGTCCAGCCGTTTGGCGAAAAGTTTGTTACATACATACGGCCGTCAGCTTTATAATATAATATATATTTATATATATATATATATATATATATATATATATATATATATATATATATATATATATATATATATATATATATATATATATATATATATATATTATGCATATACATACGGATTTGTGTGCTTGGGTGTATGTGAGTTTATGTAAGTGTGTTTGTGTGTGTGTGTGCGAGTATTTGAGAGAAAGAGAGAGAGAGAGAGAGAGAGAGAGAGAGAGAGAGAGAGAGAGAGATGGCTATTACGGAGTGTGTGTTAGAAAGTGGAAAGAAAGAATATTAGAATTTGTGTAAGTGAAAGAAGAAACAATAATGGAAAAAGTTAGTGAAAAGAAAGTTTGGAAGGATTGATTAGATAGAGATCGAGATAGCAGAGAGAAAGAATGTGGCGGATAGCGAGAGTGTTGGGGAGATGAAATGCGAGAAGATAGTATAAGAAGACACAATGAATGATTAATGTAGAATGAAACACTAGGTACAAATCTTCAATTTTAATAGACATGTGTATAATCATACTTATTTTATCATTCTGAAAATTCCTCCACGGTTGATATAATAAGTTAGTAATCTATGATGGTTGGTTGGCAGAATTTTTAGAGCGTTGGATAAAAATGTTTTGCGGAATTTTTCTGGCAATTTATGTTCTGAGTGCTCTAGCAGATGTGGCTATTTTGTATCTAACCGACAATATAGTGTATGGGAAGGAAGGCAGAAAACCACCTTTGAGTTTTCCAACAAGAATTCTATGTTATGTACATAGTGCTTATGAAGGAAGACACCACGAGTATTTTTTTTTCCTGATGATGCAAAAAAGAAAGAATGAAAACTCGTCAACCTACTGTACTATTTGCACGTAAATGGACGTAACTAAACGCATCAAATGATTTTGCTCGACGCTCTAGCGGTTCGAAAACATATCATGATGTAACAGATGCATACTGGTTAAGAGAATCACTGGAATACTAATCTAAATATCTTGAAATATTAGTTACGTCTCTTCGGGTTCTGAGTTCAAATACCAGCGAGGTTTATTATGCCTTTCATCATTTGGGCTCAATGTAATAAATACTTGTCTAGTACTATAGCAGATTTAATAGACTCTGTACCTTCACATAAAATGTCTGACCTTCTGATTACATTAGACATTATTATTACGGAGTAAAAAGCAAGAAAAATAGGAAAAGGGGTGATGAGAAGTCAGAGAGGGAGAGACAGGGAGGTTTTAGAAAGTGTTGGGGAGGGGAATATGGTATAATGTAAGAAATTGAGAAATACTGTGAGTCAGAAAAAATAAAACAATGAAAGAGAAAGAAAGGGTAAAGAATGGAAAATAAAGGAGAGAAATATAGGCGGATGAATACAGTCAGTGAAAAGAGACGGTGAAATATGTGATTAAGATGTAAATGAAAGTAGTAAAGACGATGGAGATAGAAAGAGAAGTGTAGAGAATAGTAAAAAGAAAGAGAAACGGAATAAACTTGGAAAGAAACTATAGAAGACATATGGTGAAAGAGAAAAGATTGAATGAGAGAGAAATGAAATGAAAGAAGATTGAGGATTGTTTGAGAGATATAGAAAAGCGAAGTGAGAGAGTGAGAGAGAAAAAAGTTGGAAGTTGTAATCAAGATGGATTGGTGTTAAGTTGGTGAGTAACATAAAATGGATCAGTTAAAAGTTGGGTTTGGTTTCAGTGAAAGAATGATGGCTGCATAGTGGCTGAAGCTTCGGAAGTAGGTCGAACTAGTAAGATGGACAGGAATTTCAGAAGACGTTGGATGATGTTGATGTTGGTGGTGGTGGTGAGTGTGGTGGTGGTAGTGGTGGTGGTGGTGGTGGTGGTGGTGGTGGTTGTGTTGATGTTGGTGGTGGTTATGTTGGTGGTGATGGTGGTGGTGATGGTGGTGGTGATGGTGGTGGTGGTCGTCGTGTGTGGTGGTAGTGGTTGTATTGGTGGTGGTAATGCTGGTGGTGGGTGTGTTGTTGGTGATGGTGGTGGTGATGGTGGTTGTGTTGGTGGTGAAAGTAATGATGATGATGAAGAGAAGAAGAAGAAAGAAAGAGAGGATGGAAGAAGTGAGAATGGTAATAATGATGACTATTGTTGATGATGATATTGATGATGATTGTAGTATTGAGTAAAGTAATGGTAGATCTGGGGAAGCTATTGATTGCAAAGGGTAAAAAAAAACAAAAAAAAACATTTGAGTGCATTTGTTATGTTCTCTCTGGGTAGAGAGGGAGAAAGAGAAAGTACGAGGAGAGTAATGATAAATTATAGGAGAAGCTACAATCGAGAGTGAGAGGAGAGCAGAGGGGTGTATAGAGCAGTAGTGAGAGTGAAAGAAAGAGAGATGGGGATAGAAAATTAGATAGAACAATGTAATGCAATAGAAAGAGCACACGGGAGGGGGGTGAGAATAGAGTGAGTAAGAGAGGGGAGGACGGTGAAATAGATAGAGAAGAGGGGTGAGGGTAAGAGAAGAGGGGTGGGAGAGAGAGAGAGGAGGTAGTGAGAGAGATAGTGTGTGTGTGTGTGAGTGAGATGGGGGAGAAGTGGGAGAAGAGGCCACCAATATAAAACTTCTAAATGTCACAGATTTTCGATTTATGATACTCCAATTTTGTATGCGCCTTTAAGAACTAACTAAACGGAAATTCTCAGCTTTAGACGAAACGTCCTTCCGTATTGCAATACAATGACGTTGTGGGACCTCTTGTATACACGTGTGGACGTCCAAGTGTGCAACGATAGGTAGCTACATATATATGGCGATATGCATTCATACTCATTTACACATATCTACGCACAAACATGCAAACTTTCGTACATATCCATACCGTAGAAAATTTGTAAATACACATATATCCAAGAATATAAAAGCAACCATGAGTATAAATATAAATAAGACAGATATATTTGCGTACATGCATCCTTATATATATACGAGGGCAAGCCCAAAAGTAAGGTCTCCTTCCGATATTGCAACTTCCGATATTGCAACTTTTCCGTTAAAATCCTGTGGATGGTGCTTCTGGAAACCTTAGAGAGCATCCAGAGTGATCCGCTGATCTTTACGCATGTTTTCCTCGGGAGGAGACCTTACTTTTGGGATTGCCCTCGTAAATAATAACTGCGCGAAATTCGCACTTGGCGGCAGCGTTCAATGGGAGCTCCATTCTCAACGGTTGCGAAGCCAAGATTGAGCATCCCAGCGAAGCGCGCGCATGCTTGTTTGGGAGTGAAGGAAGCACCAATCACAACAGTATTGCAAACAGCCGTACGAACAGTTTCTCTGCGTCCCCATCGCTTTGGAGACCTTACTTTTTGGATTACCCTCGTATATGAAAAGAATCAGGACCTTGACGGCTGAGGTCCAGCCGTTTCGTCAGCTGGATCTGAACTGTTCGGATCTCGCTGTCAAAACAGTCGAAGCTCAGTCGTCGGGGTCGGTCCTGAATCTCTTCATAATACCCACTCTACTACCCCAAGTATCGAGTCCTCTGGTGCGTTATGGTCCACCTGGTATCTTACCACACCCTCTTTGTTATATATGTGTGTGTGTGTGTGTGTTTCTGAGGAAGACGGCCGATTGAACAGGGATTTTGAGTCTAGAATAGGTAGTAACTTAAGCATTACCATGCTAGTGGGTACATCGATCTCCATCGATCAATCGACCCATTGAAACGACGGTAAACAATGAACTAACTATCTACCTCCACCTGACTTCTGTATTTTTATTGTTCTATGCACAAACATATATATATATATATATATATATATATACACACATACATACATATAATTATTTATATACATACATACACACATATATATATATATATATATATATATATACATATATATATATATATATATATATATATACAAATATTATCTGGTGCTTTCACTTAAAATTATTATAGGCAAGAATACTTAGTAGACATAGTTATTGTTTTCAGTAGATATGTCTTATTATAATAGATCCTATATAAATATAGTAGTAGAAATCTACCAACCATT
>OZ024747.1:70965389-70987889 GCA_964016885.1 Eledone cirrhosa
CACACACACACACACACACACACACACAACATATATATATATATATATATATATATATATATATATATATATATATATATATATATATATATATATATATACTAGCATACACACATATAGCGAAACGCAATAAAATACAATATAAAAATAAAAAATCTAAAAATGATTTACCACCAACTTCACCACCACCACCACCAACAACAACAACAACAAAACTCCTAGCACTGTGAATATTGATTTCTTTTGATTTCCTTCAAGTCGATCAGTTCTGTTAAAAAAATATCGTAAAACATATATACACACACATATATATATATATGTGTGTGTGCGTATGTGTGTGTGTATATATATATATGTGTGTGTGTGTGTGTATATGTGTGTGTATATATATTCCGGTGCCATTAAAACACTATTAAAGATAATTGTTATGTTATCAAGACTGACACCAGGGCCCCTTTTCGGTAAATTTAAGGGTCATCATGCGTGATGTAATTACAATTGATATTGGCAAAGAGAAAAAAAAAAAATGTGAGTGAATGAAAAAAGAGAAAAAAAAAGAGGAGTAAAAGAATAGAGGAAAAAAGACAGGGAGTAAGAATAAATGGGAGAATGGGTGCAAAATAAAGAGAGTGGGAAAGTGAGAGAGAGATAGTGAGAGAGAGGGAGAGAGGGAGAGGGAGAGGCAGAACAGAAATTAAGTGGAAAAGGGAATGGAAGAATGAGCGAATGGGTGGAGAATGAGAAACTGATAAAATGAAGGAGAGGGTACGGGAGAGGGAATGGAAGGGGAGGGAGACTGGGAGAGGGAGAGGGAGAGGGAAGTGGAGGGGGAGAGAAAAATGGCGATGACAAGTTAGGGTTATCAACTATAAAAGGAACGGCAACAGAATAAAAAAACGACAAAGAACAAGGATCTGATATCGAAAGTGAAGATGGTGAAGTGTGTGTGTATATATGTGTGCGTGTATGTGTGTTTGGGTGTGTGTATGTGTGCGTGTGTATGGTTGTGTGTATGTGCGCGTGTGTGTGTTCATGCGTGTATGGTTGTGTTTATGTTTGTGTATATGTGCATGTATATGTGTATGGGTGTATGTATGTGCGTGTGTGTATAGTTGTGTTTATGTGTGTGTATGCTTGTTTTTATGTGCGTGTATGTGTGTATGGGTGTGTATGTGCGTGTGTATGGTTGCGTGTATGTGTGTGTGTGTGAGTATGGGTGTGTGTATGTACGTATGTGTATGGTGGGTTTTATGTGTGTGCGCGTATATGTATGTGTGTATGGGTATGTGTATGTGCATGGTTGTGTTTATGTGTGTGCGTTAGTGTGTATGTGTGTGTGTGTGCAGGATGCAGGCGTGCCTGTGTGTGGTAAAGGTATGTGAGAGAGTGAGAGGGGGGGGAGACTGAATGATATGAGGATGGGGTGGTGGAAGGGGAGAGTGCAATGACAATGATGATAACAAAATAGACATGTTAAATAGAAATCAACTAAAGTAAAACAAAAAGCAGAGAAAAAAATCTAACATAAAAAGTTAAAAAAACATAAAAAACAGTAAGGTCAACAATAACAATAAAGCAGCAACAATAATAACAATAATAATACTGTTGATTATTTTATTGGTCACAAGGGCAACGAGAGAAGGACTCACAAGAGACTGGATATAATCATAACAGGCGATATGATGGAACTTTAGAATAAGTGTCAATAGCAAGAACAACTCTCTCTCTCTTTCTCTCTCACATACACACTCTCTCTCTCTCTCTCTCACAGACATACACACACACTCTCTCTCTATGTGTATTGGATCTCCGTCTGTTCTGACGACGAATGACAACAACAATAACAACAATAATAACAATAATAACAATTGTTTCTACTTTTGGCACAAGGCCAGCAATTAGCCCAGTACATTACTGGTACTTTATTTTATCGACTCCGTAAGGATGAAAGGCAAAGTTAACCTCAGTAGGATTTGAACTGAGACCGTAAAGGGATGTAACTCTATGCTGCAAAGCATGGCGTCCGACCCTCTACCGATACTGCCAATCCAAATCCAATAATAATGATAATTATTTCTAGTTTTGGCACAAGGCCAGCAAATATCCCAGTGTATAACTGGTACTTTATTTCATCGACCCTCGTAGGGATGAAAGGCAAAGCTAACCTCGGCGGGATTTAAACTCGGAACGTAATTAATAATGTTTTCTGATTTAGATACAAGGCCGTATGGATGAAAGGGTAAAAATAGTTTTTGATTTAGGTACAAGGCCAGCAATTTGAAGGGAAGGAGAAAGTTGAATAAATCTGGTACTGGTACTTTATTTTATCGACCTCGTGCAATAATATGTCAATAACGAAGCTTTTACATTGTCGCTTGACATGCTAAAAGTAGCAGTACTATTTGTTCCAGATCCCACACGAAATGGCATATTGCGTAATGTAATAGTAGAATTATAAAAGAGAGACAGTCATATTTGGAACGTCTGCTCGATCATGAATGATTTGGGAGATGAACAACAATGACTATAACAATAGCAATAACAATAATAATGATATTAATTAGTTTATTGGCCACAAGGTTAACGGATGCAAGCGATGTACTGGAAAATCGAAAAAAAAATGATACCTAAACGTACACAAAACCACAAAAAAATGTAGTAAATAAAGCCACAAGAAAAATATAATATAAATAAGTGGAAACATCAAGGACAGCAGCAATAACAATTTACAACAACAATAATATTGATATAATAACAATAAAAAACAATAATAACAATAATAGCTCTGTGCTAGAACATCAAGAAAGCAAACGAACAACACAACAAAAAGGACAATAAAATGATAGAGAACAAAAAAAAGGAATCCAAAAAGAAACGAAAAAAAAACAAAAAAAAAACAAAGAAGCGATTTCGAAAAATATAAAGAATATGTATATGAGGAAAAAAATGGGGAAAAAATGGAAAAAAATACCCCAGAAAATAAATAAACAGATAAATAAGCACGGGGCGGAAGAAGGGCGGAATGGAAGAAAGAAATCCGTAAAATATATATATAGCTAGAAAAGGAAAATAAAAGTGTTAAAACACACATAATACATATATATATATATATAAATGTGAGTGTGTGTGTTTGTGTGTTTGTGTGTTGTATAAAGAGAGAAAAACAGAAACCGAAAGGCAGAGACAGGGAACAGACGGCTAGAAATGGTAGAAAAAAAAAATTGCGAAAAAATATCAGAAAAAATAACAAGAGAAATATCAATAAATATTTTAAAAAGAAAAGTACAAATCATACAAAAACCGAAAACGTAAAATGATTACGAAAAAGGAGAAAAAAGGGAAAAAAAGCGAAAAAAGTGAATGAATAAATGAATAAATGAATAAATCTATAAATAAATATAGCAGGCGTGAAAAAAAGGGGTTGGTGGCGGACATAACAGAAAATATAGAGTAAAGAATGTCAGTATAATGGTGGGAAGTGGTGTGGTTAGGAATTGGATGGCCACGGTCGGAAGGAGGTATCAAAAACAAAACAATTGGAAATCAATAAACAAACATGATACGAGGTACTTAACAGAATACATACATTCACACAAACACACACACACATACATATAGAAATATATATGTATATATATATATATATATATATATATATATATATAATTTAAGCATATATCGAAACATACATACAAAAGAGGTAGATATGTATTTTCATATAATGGGCAATTGAATATATAAATATGAATGTAATATGTATTTTTTCTATATATGTATGAATACATACACACACACAGACACACATATATATATATATATATATATATATATATATATATACACAAATACATACTAACTCACAAACATACATATTCATATACACACATACACACAGCTAGATTTAACAGGTATATAGTCATCTCCACACTACATAAGACATACACACACACACACATACATATATATATATATATATATATATATATATATATATATGTATATAAAATGTGTTTACATACTGACACACTAAACAGTTCACTTTCAATTTTACGTGCTTCTGCCTCACCTTGTCACACCAATCTATCTGTTCATTTGTTTCGCTCTCCACAGCTTTAAACAGCGTTCCAAACCATTCACCTATTTCTTATCTCCTCTCCACCATCTCTTACTACTCCCTCCTCCCCCTTTCTAGTTCTATTTTTTTTTACTGTTATTTTGTTGTTGCTATTGCTATTTTCTATTACTGCCGTTGGTGTTGTTGTTGCTGTTGTTGTCTATCATGTTGTTATGTATATAAATATATATATATATATATATATATATATATATATATATATATATATATATATATATACATATACATATATACACATACATGCACATACATATATATATATACATACATACATACATACACACATATATATATATATATATAGATCACTACTACCAACACAATCTCTCACGGCTAAAGGGAGGAAGGGCGTCGGGGTAGGTTGAGGCGAGAATTGATTGACGGAGATGGTGGAGAACGGAGATGGTTGACAAAGGTTGCTGAAGGTTGGTTGAGGCTGGTCGAGGCTGGCGGAAGCTGGTGGAGGTTGGCGAAGGCTGGCAATGTCAGCGCCAGAGCTGTTCTTGTTTGTGACACCATATTGTTGGGGGAGGCAGTCTTCTTGAATTTTAAATATTTGGATACCTCTTAGCTGAGTGTTCGGAAACCACAATTAATTTACAATGACATTGTCCCGATTAAACTGAAAAGCTGAGATTAAGTAGATTTGCTTATTTGATCACATGAAATACGCAGGATAGCATAAAAAATAGAAGGCAAAATAAAAACAACGGAGAGAATAAAAAAAGGAGATAAAGAGAAAAAATATAAAAGGAAAGTAAAGAAAAGAGTAAAAATGGCGCGGCTGTCGCCATTTTAAATTGATTCTTAAAGGGACGCGTCAAGTTGGTGTTATATACAAAGAGAAATTAAACTGTTCAACAGAAAACCGTTACAGAATAAGTTAATGGAGGAAACAAAATGTTATATATCATTAATGCTAATGAAGACCGCTCCCAGTATAAATATTTTTTATATTGGTTGCATACTTTTTTTTCATTCTCGTTGATTTTACGAGCTGACACAAATTGATATCATTAATTTGCTATATTAATAGAAAATATATGTATCTATCGCGTTTCTTTGCTTGTTCAACGTTCTATGTATCTATTTAACGGTCTAACGTTCATAGAAAAAAGAAATTGCGGTATATTTATGTGCTGTGACAAGAAAACATATATATATAACGTTTCGCGTATTGCTGTTTCAGTCTCCTATGAAGGGATTTTTCCAGCGTCGTTCAATATTATGGCTCCTCAGGGTGTACCGATTTACCTTAACTTTCCCCTTTTACTAAATTGATCTAGCTGGCGTATACTATGGCTAGTCTCTCAGAATTCTAACGATTATATTTGCGTTTGTGTATGTTCTACTTGTTTATAAAAGGATTCCGGTGGTCCATATTTTCAATTCAATTTTTACAGCTTGGGTGTGTTCGATAACACAACAGACTGTATATTGATTAAGGTTGGAGAAAATGAGATAATTTAATCAGGATACGATACACAAAACTGTTGGTATTTGAAGCAGTCGTTTCGATAAAACTTTATTCTATAGTGTTTAAATATTTATTATTGTTTTTTTATGTATAGAGTTACGGTCCTTGCCATTCTGAGTTCAAATCCCGCCGAGGATAACTTTGCCTTTCATCCTTACAGGGTCGATAAAATAAAGTACCAGTAATGCACTGGGTATTTGCTGGCCTTGTGCCAAACGTAGAAACAATTATTGTTTATTGTTAATTTTAAGTGATATACTTGTTGTTGTTTATCGTCAGGGTTTCCAGGTTTGGTCAGCCTGCAATTTTGTACATCAGCGATAATATCTGTAATACGGTATGGTGTGGTTTTGAGAGAGGTTTTGCTATTACGAGAGGGACTAAATACCACGTTTAGAGGTTCAGTCGTGGTATATATCTCACTTATTTGTTTGTGTGTGTTGAGGGCCATGCGGGGGAAGAGCTCGGTATAGCTGAACTTAGTCATGGACGTTGAGCTGCACTTCTAGATACCTTGCGTCACTAGAGCTAGTTGTAAGGAATAACAACATGATTTCACTGAGGAAATCAGTTATTGATTAACGAACATGCTATCAAAAAGATCTATGTTGAGTACTCTAACAATTGTATATTGATGTTAAGGACGTATTTATGTGTTTATATACGTTACTGTTGCGTTTATATACGTTACTGTTGCTTCACCAACTTGAGCACTCGGTGCATAGGTGGGTCCGTTTAAGTATAGTACGTGGTGTTATATACGTGGTGTTATATATGTGGTGTTATACTATGGTCGGTTTCTTTCATAAGCAGAGTGTAATATTAATAATTGCAAATTTCACATTGTTTCTTCGGTTTGCAATAGTGGTACATAAAAAAAGTGGTAAAAAAAAAACACAAACAAAAAAGAACATTGTAATTAAACCTAGGTGTACTAGACTTTTGAGAATAAAGTGTCTTCCTAACGAACAAACCGCAGTGCCAGTGAGAGGCTCTCACGTTGATCACCATTCTGATGGCTATATGCATTCCCATTTCAGCTAAATATTTGAAATCATGGCGACAAAGGAAAGCCTGAATAAATGCATTGCATAGTTCAGTTTCTTCATTTTCCATTCCCATTTGAATTCCAAATAAATGCTTCTTAGTCCATTCGTAAACTCGATAGCAACATTGCAAGTCGGTATCACAACAATCGACATCACTCATCTTTAAGAAATGACGTTGAAGAAATGGGAAATAACAGCTGATAACATCGCTTCTATTGTTGCCATCCAAATATACATGATCACTCTCTCTCTCTCTCTCTCTCTCTCTCTCTCTCTCTCTCTCTCTCTCTCACTTTCTCCTTCCCTCACTTCTCTCCCTTACATTATTTTCGTTGCGTAGTTTAGTGGTTAGAGCAAATTGAGTTAGATTGACAAACATGAGGTGGTGAGTTCGATTCACGGCCCGGGCGATGCCGTGTGTCTTTGAGCAAACCATTTGGTTTCATATTGTTCCAATTTACTCAGCAGCAGAAACTTAACACTTTTAGTAGTATCCTGAAATAGATGCATTAATTTGCATATTATTTGTTTACTACTTTGCAATGAAAGTTATTGGACTTGATAAATACGTTGAAACTTTGCTAAAATAAATCATTTCCCAAAAAGTATTTCTCTCCCTAACAATTCATGTCTCGTTAATGCTCAATTTTTTCTGTTCATGAATATGATATTGCACCTTCTGCTGTTATCCCCCTGAAAAAAGAAAGGAAATACACGTGCATACACACACACACATATATATATATATAATATATATATGTGTGTGTGTGTGCGTATGCGTGTGATAGTATGTATCTATATATATACAGTATATATATATATATATATATATACATATATATACATATATATATATACATATATATGTATATATGTATATATATATATATGTGTGTGTGTGTGTGTGTGTGTGTGTGTGTGTGTGTGTGTGTGTGTGTGTGTGTGTGTGTGTGTGTGTATAAAGTGTTGCTTTTTTTCTTTTAAATTTTGTTTATTGAAAACACTATATTGTTCAAAAATCTTTGATTAAATATATTTTTCATATCTTTCCAGTCATTTATATTTTGTTTTGAAACATTACTTTTCCCATTATTCATTTGTACTTCAAGATCTTTCCAATCTTCTCTTTTGAATGGAATCGTTTTAATAGTGGTTGGTATTGCTGTTTATATTGTACACCAAATTCAATGAAACTACGCCGTATCTCTGTTACGTTCGCTATGTTCCAATTTGAATTTGTTTGGACATTGCTTTAATGTTCAAAGTTGTTTCTAATAATCAAAATAATTCGGATATTGTATCTCATGAATTTAAGCTATACAGAGCAGTCGGTCACATGGGATTGGATATTAAAGCGGCCGGGACTCAATGTACTGAAATGGATGAATATTGTCTCTATATATTGAAAGCCATGGGTTTCCCAAACCAAGTACACACATACACACACACACACACCAACACACACACATATAAATAAATAAATATATATATATATATATATATATATATATATACTAGCAGAGGTACCCGGAAATACTCGGGTATTTTATGAAAGAGATAATATTTTGACACATTTGACCAATAACATAGTGTCACCAATTAAGTATTTTCACTAAAGTAGGAATTATAGCAATATTTTTGTTGGCATTTGTTTAGTGCAAGATCTAGATAAAAATATTATTAGTTTTGTCTAGTGGTGTTTTCCTTGAATTCTACTCCCTTTTTCAATCAGCATATACAATGTTTTACCCATAGATAAATCGTCTTATTTGTTGTCAGTTCGACAGCCAATTCTCCCTGTGAACTCAAATCATTATAATCTACTAATTTCTGTCCATGTTATTGTAATCTTTCTAAAACTTCAATAACGTAAGAAATTTAATTCTTACATATATTGATCGTATCTCATCTACAATAACAGAAATTTAATTCTTACATACATTGATTGTAATTCATCTATAATAACTTTAGTTAAACTTTAATTGCTCTACATTTTGTCATTTACATTACCTTGGTGATTTCTGTAAGCAATGGTGATATCGCACGTACTGTTTCCGAAAAGTATGTCTTAATTGTCTATATATTAATTGTCCATATAGTGCCTCACCCCTATCTTTGTCTATACACTCATTAAAGTATATGATTTATTACATCTATATATATAAGCAATATCATTATTCACTTAGCATATTTTATTTCGCTAATCGTAATATTCTACACTTCTTTTATATATTAATAATTATATATAACCTTACACATTCTCTTTTTCTCTTTCTTTCTCCTAATCTATATTTTCATTTAGTTAAATATAATGGCGTTTCTGTCATTCAAATCCAGTATCTGGTTTTCACAACTATTTGAGTCACGT
Source organism: Eledone cirrhosa (assembly GCA_964016885.1). Taxonomy (NCBI): domain Eukaryota; kingdom Metazoa; phylum Mollusca; class Cephalopoda; order Octopoda; family Eledonidae; genus Eledone; species Eledone cirrhosa. Next base: position 70,974,419 of record OZ024747.1, read on the forward strand.
TATTTCCCAGATAATATGAAATATTTGCAATATACAGACGTTTTTCCCTGAAATTGCTTGCTTTCGAATATTTTAGTATCTTTTATGAAGGATCTGCAGATACAAGATTAAGAGAAATTCATGTTTAATGGCAGATTGCTCGAGTCAATGCCCATGTTGTAATACATATGTGTATCCATATATAGTAGTAATGAAACTTGAGCGGGTGTTTCACTATTTCACATTTTCATTTATGTGTTGTTAAAACATTGGTTTCCAATGTATTATGTATATATATATACATACACACGCACATGAACGTACAAACAAACAAACACACACACACACACACACACACACACACACACACACACACACACACACACACACACACACACACACATATATATATATATATATATATATATATATATATAAAATTGAATATATTAGAGGGATGAATACCGATATAAGTATACATGTGTTCCAATTACAAATGACAAAGTTAGCTAGGTTGAAAAAATACTAATTTATATTGATTTATTACTTTAAATCGAGACAGGCAAACCATATTGTTATAAATTAGTATTTTTTCAACTTGGTCATTTGCAATTGGAACACACGTATATTATATCTGTGTTCATCCTCCTCATATATTCAATTATATTACACGGCTCGGAAAGTTTCCTTTCTTTGAGCTATTTAATTGTAAAAGACTATTTTGAGTTTCTAACTCAATATATCATATATATATATATGTATATATATATATATATATATATATATATGCATTCCTACATGCACGCACACACACATTCATATATATATATTTATATATTGAGAAAGAGAGAGGGTGAGAGATGTACATAAACACACTACAATGTTCAACGTGTTATTCTTATTTAATCAGGTGTGTGGTGCTTCTAACCTGATCTTAGCATTTCATTTATTAACAAATTTGCAATATATGCATATTACACATACATACATATATACATTCATACATTCATGCATACACACACACACACACACACATATATATATATATATATATATATATATATATATATATATATATATATGTGTGTGTGTATGTGTGTGTGTGTGTGTGGGTGTATGTATATATAAGTATGTATATATATATATATATATATATATATATATAGTAATAATAATAAATTTGAAGACTAAAATCCAAAGAGGGCTCGATAAGGATAAATATATATCAAATATATATGAACCGTAGAGCAAATATTTATTGAGTTTCAGAAGATCCCGTTAAGGGTGAAAGCAGCGATTCTTTGCTTAAACTTTAATCTCTTATTTTAATATATATATATATATATATATATATATATATATATATACACATATATCGCTATATATATATATATATATATATATATATATATATATATATATATATACACATATATCGCTAACACTTCGTTTTCAGTAACCACACAACCTCGCCTCCTAACCCGTATTTTTGTATATATATATAAAGGTATATGGTTACGACATAACTGTGAGTATGTGTGTATGAATGTGTACATGTCTATAAATATAAAAACATGATGCATACACAGTTGTTTGTTAAAATTAATCCATATATACCTGTTTGTATCGATTAGTTAGAGTGCCATACAACGAAAAAAAGACAGATATCATAGCAGACCACATTATGTGGTATATAAATGAAGTAAATGGTTAAGGAATTGTATTGGCCGTTTACAGAAGACAGTAGAGCAAAGAAACAAGGAATTTCTACAAATTGGACCTATTGCTAGATAAAGATTGATATCTTAGAAGATGGCTGGCTTCCTGATATATACGCGTTGTTAACGTGTGTGTATGTCGGGGTGGGGAAACGGATGGAAGTGGGTGGGTGAAGAAAGCTGTGTAATAGTTGTCGCTCCATAGAGATGGCATGTTGCGTGTATAACTGCTAAATTTATTGTAATGTAATAAAGTGTCTAGATTGCAGAGACAACCGTGTAACCATAGTCGCTGCACCAGTTGAGTTAGTAAGAAAAATGAGTTTGACATCCCTTGAGACACAAGCTTCAGCCAAGAGGAAAACATGTTCACCTTTATAGAGCTTAAATTTATTTAGATATAGCTTCTCATTTCTCCATTAATTGATTTCCTTTTCCCTTATAATTGAGCAGCAAAACATTCAGCCTATTTTTGCAAAGACGATTTGTGGATGTCTGTGGACAGTTGCTGTGTAAAATAGAGAAAACATGTTAAAAATATAATTCGGCTTTTCTGTCAGAAGAAAGCTGTGACAACGACGACTATATATCTTGTGTAGGTGTTCTTCTGCCTGAATGGTAGTCAACCTACACATTAAAAACCATAAATACATGTTGCGCATGAGATGTAAGTAGTAGTACATTATCATGTTATTCATTTTTTTTCTATATCTGATTTCAGATAAAAGTGCAGTTGTTTCGTGAGTAAACACAGAGTTCATGAGAGATGTTTAATCACCTGAAGAAATGAATGAATGAATGTGTGTATATAAATATTCATATATATTCATATCTATATATATACATATATATATAAATACACACACACACACACATATATATATATATATATATATATATATATATATATATATATATATATATATATATATATATATATATATATATATATGTGTGTGTGTGTGTGTATTTATATGTATATATATAGATATGAATATATATGAATATATCTATCTATATATATAGGAACAAGTAGGACCCCGACGGCTGAGCTCAAGTCGTTTCGACGGGTAATTCTGGACTGCGTCCAGAATTAGCTGTCGAAACGGCTTGAGCTCAGCCGTCGGGGTCCTACTTGTTCCTATTACCCACTCTACTACCCTAAGTATTGAGTACTTTGGTGCGTTATGGTCCATCTGGTTCCTTACCACATTTCCTTCGTTATATATATATATGAATATATAATAGTAATAATAATAAATGTGAAGACTAAAATACACACACACATATATATATGTATGTATATATATGTATACATTATATATATATATATATATATATATATATATATATATATATATATATATATATATATATATATATATATATAAATATATATAGTACACTTCTGTAGTATACATTTCTCCATACTTGCATCCTCGTTCTACTAACTGTCGTTAATGAACGCGGATTAACAGAAACGTTAGAGCGTCGGACAAAATGTTATGAGGTATTTAGTTACGGCCCTTTACCTTCTAATTTCAAAGCTCGCCGTGGATACGTTTGCCTTTCAGCCGTACGATGTTGATCTAAGGGCAACAGTAAAGTACTGCAACTTATATAATCGGCTTTCCTCCACCCACAAATTGATATCCTTGTGCCTAAATTAGATATAATTATAGGCAAATTGGAGCTATATCTCTCATGTGATTAATGTATGTTATTTCACTGTATTCTATTTTGTTTTTTTTATTAATATCATAAATTGAATATTTGGAAACCTCTCAATTATAGAACTTTTCAAATCCTATCTAATTCGTAATGTGTACTAAGAAGACAGATTGTAATTCACCTTCATTTACAGAAGATTCTTACTCATGTATTGACTATTTATCCCTGTTAACATTCGTCTTATTTTTAGACCTTCCTCTCACACATTCAAAATAATGTACTACGTGTACTATAAGTTTCACTGCCAATCCGAAGCATAAGTGACTCATTTCGTCATCGAATTTAGAGTAATTATTTCTAAATCTTACTTCCATGCCTGCTTTCTCAATGTATGTTCTGGAATTTTCTCTTCAACCTTCGTGTCACTTTTTATCCCCCCACAGCTTCCGTGCCCCCCCCTCTCTCTCTCTAATATCTCATCTTAGTATTTTATTCATTCTGAAAGCAATCTAAAAAGTTAAGAGTGACATCACTTAGTGTTCGTGAATTTTGTCAACGGTGTGTGTAAATGTTCTACATTCTTATTGACAGGTAGACAGATAGATAAATTAGCAAACAAATAGGATAGTTTAATAATATATTCAATACTGACTGAAAGAGAAGTAAAGAAACAGGCAGAAGTTTTACATAATTAATGCAATCCTTATGATTCTTTGGAATTCTTCACACTCTAAAAGAACTCGTGCACAAGATTATTTGTAAAACATATATTTCCTTTTACTAAATACCCATCAGCTTTCTTTGATATTCGCAAACCCTCATAGAAACAGAAGCAAGAATCCTAATTTGTGATGTATTTTTTACTTTTCACTTTTTCATATTTTTCTTGCTTCCAGTCACTGGAATTTAGCTGTATTCAAGCACTGACGCCAAAGATATAATCAACAATATCATGCCAGGTAGGATTTGAACTCACAAAATAAAACTACATCGCTCTACGATGCAACTCTTTACTTTTAAAATGTTCTTCAATTATGGCAATACTGCCGTACTATCGACGTATAATAAATTTCTATTCCAGGAAATTGGTCTTCCTAACTGCGAATTGCTTTTTAAACTTGGAATACAGTTTTACAAGTACTCTCAATTTAGATTGTAGGAATACATATAACAATTTGTGAACTCTCCATTTGTTTTTATTAATATTAATTAAATGTCGCATTTCTGTATTAAGTAAACACTACAACTGACGTAAAACAGGAAGTTGTGGCATCCCAGCCTTTTTACAGGACATTAGTAGTGAAAATGAGATGAAATGAAATCAAATGAAGGGGATTTGATTCAATTGTGAGGAAAAACCTTGTCACAAATGCTAAGAATTTTAGAAGAAGGATGTAGTTTGCTGAATCGAACATTACTAGTTTTCACTTTATTAGACCCAATTTGTACGAAATGTAAGTCACCATTTCACAAGTTTTGAATTCAAAATCGTAAGATACAGAAACTAACTATGGCAAAGTAGTTCATCCAACAAATTTGGCCTCCACAATGTAAACAAAAATTTAAAAAAATGTTCGGTAAACCTATACGTACATATATATATATATATATGTGCATGTATATATGTATATACATACTACTGTACGTCTGTATACATATATATATAATTTTATATGTATGTACGTATAAATACTTATATTTAAGTATCAGCCGTACTAAGAGTGAGAAATGAAATTTCATTTTTTCCATATTTATATATATATGTATATATATATATATATATATATATATATATATATATATATAGTAATAATAATAAATTTGAAGACTAAAATCCAAAGAGGGCTCGATAAGGATAAATATATATCAAATATATAAGAACCGTAGAGCAAATATTTATTAAAATAACAGATTAAAGTTTAAGCAAAGAATCACTGATTTCACCCTTAACGGGATCTTCAGAAACTCAGTTTCAGAAGATCCCGTTAAGGGTGAAAGCACCGATTCTTTGCTTAAACTTTAATCTGTATTTTAATAAATATATATATATATATATATATGTGTGTATGTATATATTCAGGTCAGGCTTCTGTGCTCTACTGGTACCATGTTACCATGTAAACTAGTACAACAACTGGGAGTTTTCCAAGGGGAAACATTTTTAGTCCGAGGGGACAACACGTGGCCTCTGTTGATTATCGCGTGCGTACAACTAGAGAGTAGTTCAGTTATACTCACAATATGAAATCCGATATATAGGGACAATTAAATCACTTCCAAGGTAACTCTATCTCGTGTAATTATTTTTACACTCTTTCCTACGTTCCTCTACACACTATACGTCTCATTCTACATTTCCTCTTACATCTCTCTTATTAACACCTGATTCTGTTACCTGAATATTTACCCCTCTGCATCGTTGAGGCTTCCTAAACAACCAATTTTATTATTCCAGAATGCTTTAAGCAAATTTCAACACTCTCTCATATATATATATATATATATATATATATATATATATATATATATATATATATATATATATATATATATATATTACGTGTGTTGCGTTGAAGCAAATAACTTTGTGTATACTCTGGGAATGTATCTTACATTGTCCATGGAGTGCGCTGAGATACAACCGGTACTGGCATTGATAAATATGCTGGGTTCGTCAACCCTTATTATTATTATTATATATATGTAAAAGGTAAACAGAAATAACAACACAATCGGTACAGTATATGGAAGGAATATATATATATATATATACACACACACGCACAAATATATATATATATATATATATATATATATATATATATATGTGTGTGTGTGTGTGTGCGTGTATGAAAGCAGTTGATTTTTATAATAAAGTTAATACACATATATATATGCATATAATTGTAGAAACAACATAACTATCCATCAAGCTAAACAGCAAAAAAAAGTGTCCCAAGCCCTAACGGATTAAGTAACATATTTAGAAGGTGGGTGCGTCAGACATCCGTTCATCTTGCTTTCGGTAACACCATGGTTTTGTAAAGATCATTTAGCTATCCAGACAAAAATATCTAACTAAATTATTGAATTCATTTGACAACGCTAAAAAACAAATATCCCCCCCCCCCAAAAAAAAAGGTATAATCGAGAGTATTGATATTACATAAACTGATTTTATCACTCAGTAAGGGATGAAAGACTATGTTCAACTCGGTGGAAGTTTAATTGTAGAAGAACGAACGTAATAAAATATTTCATAGATCTAGTCCTCCACAGATTCTGCAAGCTCTCCGCCCTTAAATATTATAACATTCATTACTATAACAAGGCAAAAGGAGAATATTTTGAATAAGATTGGTTATAGTCAATTTAATTGGTTCCAGTATCTTACTGGTGATTATATTATCGATACTGAAAGGATAAAAGGTAAAGTATCCCTGACTGGATTTTATTTCACAAACGGCAGATACCAAACTAGATAGCGTTAAACTTCTACTTGATCTCTCTACCGTTTGCGTTAATTCCACCACCCTTAAAAACCAGCTTATTAATCAATCATTTAATCAAAACTTCTCTTTCTGTTTATATTTACGGATCACGCTACTTATCAAAGTCAATCTACCAATATATTGATCTCGATATTTGTCAGATTAGCAATATTTCAGTGTCGTTGCGAATGAGCCGAGTCGGTGAAACGGTTTTGATTCCTGATTGAAGCCAATTCATGTTCAATCCCATAAAAATACAGTGCCTTTATGAAAAGTCAAATGAAACTAATATCAATTCAAATTCAAATCTCACAGAGCAATCTTTAAATCCTTGGTGAGCTGGATCTATTAGCCAAAGATTGCCTGCCCATTGTGTTGTATGCTAGTCTCATTTTCTTTTGCTATACATTTATAGTTACGTGGTCTATTGCTTAACGTTTTTAGATTACGATTATAATGTTGTGAGTTCGATTCCTTGATGAGATGGTGCACTGTGTTCTTGAGCAAAACACTTTATTTCACGTTACGCCAGTACATTAAGTTGAAAATAATAATCCAGCAATATCTAGGGTTAACCCTGCGATGGAAAGGCATTCTCTCCAGGAGAGAGTCATACCCACAGTCGCTTAACGCGGATGAACACTGAAACCTGGGATAAGCACCGGCCTGATGGCTTGGTACACACTATACATTTTAATACATTTGCAATGAAAATAATTTATTCACAATATTTATGCACTGAGGCTAAATCATCATGAGCTCAATGATTGCATCATTTATATAACGTCTTGACAAGTAAGATGGACACCTCTGAATATGTATCACATATAACAGACTTTTTTGTCGGAGTATAACATTCTCCGTATTTGCCATAAGACAAAAAGTATATTGATGTACAATTATACTAGCGACTGAAGGAAACTACTCAGAGGCACCATCCACACGATAGATAACAATTTATGTTTCCTACCATATTTAATGTATTAAGGAAAATATCGAATTAATTAATCAACAATAGTTACGTACGTAAAAAATCTTTGACTAATAATATTTTAATCTGATTTTCGCAAGTAGGGGCAGCAATCGTAAATATGTTTCGGTCCCATTAAACCACATCAACGTCCATACCATCATAATGATGTCTAGTATAGGCACAAGGCCAATAATTTGGCAGGAGGGAAAAGTCGATTGAATCGACCCCAGTACGTTACTGGTGCCTTATTTTATCGACTCCGGTAAGGATGAAAGGCAGAGTTAATCTAAAGGCAGGATTTGAACTCAGACCATAAAGGGCCGTAACTCATGGTGTCCTACGCCCTACCAATACTGCCAATCCATCGCCCTCACTCCCATATCATAATAAGGATTTCTTGTATGGGCACAATGCCAGTAATTTGGTGGGAGGGGAAATCCGATTAAATCGACCCTAGTAAGTTACTGGTACTATATTTTATCGACCCCGTAAGGATGAAAGCAAAGTTAACCTCGGCGGGATTTGAACTCAGACCATAAACGGAGGTAACTCTATGCTTCAAAGCATGGCGCCCGACCCTCTACCGATACTGCCAATCCACCATTACTACCATAATAAAGATTTCTAGTATAGGCACAAGGCCAGTAATTTGGGGAAGGGGAAAGTCGATTAAATCGACCCCAGTACGTTACTGGTGCCTTATTTTATCGACCTCGTAAGGATGAAAGGCAAAGTTAACCTCGACGGGAGTTGAACTCAAACCGTAAAGGGATGTAACTATGCTAGAAAGCATGGCATCCAACCCTCTATTGATACTGCTAATTCACATACTATAATAATGAGAAGAGAATCATTGATTTGTAACCTTGAGCTTCAGTATGATATCCGCTATTCAATATCTAGAATTATGTTGAGAACGCGTTATTACAAGATGCGACCAAAAGGTAGATTTAATCCCCAAATAAATTTAAGTAATTTCCCTTACGTAGCTGCATTTTTAAAAAACAAAATGACATTTACTCTATCCCATTTCTTAACTATGAGTGAAGGTATCATAATTGAATGTTTAAAAAGTTAACTTTGCAATCATTAGATCACAGGTTCGATTCTGTTCTGTGGCAGCTTGAACAAGTGTTATTATAGCGTTTGGTCAACAGAAATATTTAAAGTGAAATTGGGTTGTCGGAACTGGCTTGAAAACTCATTGGATGGACTGTATCTAATTCAAAGGACCACCCTTGTCACACTGTCACGCTGAATCTTTTTAAGGATTATGTTAAAAGTATACGTGACTATGGAATGTTCTGCCAGTTACGTGGTAATTTCAAGAACAGGCTCTTCCGTTGTTCGTAAAACTGGAACATCCATCGTCGAAACCGCCGGAAAGCCATGAAATTCTACAATATTTGCGTATAGTCGAATGAAGCCATCATAAAATAAGGTAACGTTTTCTACATGATAGCGCTATATGCCTGATCTTTAGCCGAGAACTAATGCTCTTTGGAAATAGCAAAGATATTCTGTCAAATTTCAATACTATAAAATACTGTCTTTGGCCTAGTTAAAAGAAACAAATATTTATGTAATGCATAGATCTTCGTAGGTTTGCAATCTTTAGACAGACTTAGCATGACAGTGTGTGGCAAAGTTGGTCCATTGAATTATAAGTATAATCGATCTGACGGGCTCCTCAAAGATTGTCAGCCCGACCTCCTTCAAAATAATTTAAAAAGTTTTACTAATTAGCATACTAGATATTGTAACTAAAACCTAACCATGTTACGTTGACGTCATGTCATTATACTTATGCCATATGAACCAATCAATTTCGATTGGTAGAATATTAATAGATATTTTAAGCTCTAGACGTATTTGCATGACAATCCGGGAATATGGTTAAAGAGAATGTATCAATGATTTACTAAAATTGAAATTAATCTTCAGATATCAATAGCTAATTAATAATTGATTTCTATTAATCAGGTACAAGGCCAGCTTTTTGTAGGGGGTGTTATTATAACTGAGTTATTGAAAACCCAATGAAATGATTTACTGACACTTATTTTATCAACCTCAAGCAGAAAGGTGTCATAGGCGACACTTAAACTCAAAGCTACAAAGTGATGAAATTAAATGGTATAAGGCATTTAGTCTGGTGCTCTATTGTTTCTATCAATTCATTGCCTTCAATGTTTAATGTATTATTAATAAACTTTCAATAATGATTGTCACCGCTCTGCGAGCAATTAGATGATTTTAATTAATTCTATTAACATCAACACCAACATCACCAACACTACCACCATCACTACTTTCACGATTCTCATCATCATCATCATCATCATCATCATCAGCAGCAGCAGCAGCATCAACATCGTAGTCGGTGTCCCTGTCGTCGCCGTCGCCAATTGCGTTGGCATTTTGACATCAATCGAAAGCTCTGGCCTGACGTTTAATATTCTAGACTTCTTCGAGTTCCAACTTCACCTCCGCCTTTCATTTTTATACATCATCTAGCAAACCTGTATTAAGCTATTATATTATATATATATATATATATATATATATATATATTTATATATATATATATATATATATATATATATATATATATATATATATATACATACATATATATACATATATATATATATACACACATATATATTTATATATCTATGACATGCCTAGGACTAAATAGGTATTCTAGTATTTTTTTATGTGAATCTTCTGTTTTCTGTTCAACAATATATTTAAATTGGATGTTAAATGAAACTCTTATATATATATAAATATTTTCTAACTTTTTAGCGAACAAATTAGAAACTCGAAACGATATAGTTCTGATTGCGTCAAATTCGGATATAAATAAATAAATAAATAAATAAATAATATGAATGCCCAGTGTTTCTGGGGTGAAATTGTGCAATACCTAATGCTTAATTAGTCTAGGTTTTGCAAACACTTCGACACGTTAGCAGAAAAAACGGTGATCTCTCGTTTCGTTGTGTTTTGTATTGTTTCAGCTTGGCATCTGAAAAGAGGATATAGCCCCAAGTTCTCATGGAGTAAAACATTACTTTGTCTTGTTTCATTTGTCATCATTTATCCTTCTTATTTTTCTATCGCATTGTACCGCCTTTAAAAAATATTATCGATTTTACTACATATCACACAATGCATCGTATTAACTATACTTATATATGTATAAATATATATATATATATATATATATATATATATATATATATATATATATATATATATATATATATATATATATATATATATATATATATATATTATATATAATTGGAAACTTAGTAAAATCGAATCTCTGGCGGTTTGCAAGCAAATTCGGCCTACTTATATGAAATGATGAGTTAGCAAAGCACTCGATAAGGTAGGTCCTTAGAGTAATAACATACGTTTAAATAGCTTGACAAATCGAACATTGTGGTAGGCAAAATCTAACACACAATAATATACCAAAGTAACGATAGAACTAACAGGTTGAGAAAAATACACCTCGACAAATCAAAGGATTATACGTTTAAAGTGTTTCTTTGAATACGAAATCAAATATCAGACTTACGTGACAAGCAAGCTCGTGGTATTCATGATCGAACAGAGGATTCAGTTCTTCAACAGGTTTTCGTTCTACCAAGGACGTGGTGATAGGCTAAATGTTGCCGCTAGTTGCAGCGTATCGTATCTATAGCTGTCACGTGTTAATTCCAGCATGTATTATATATATATATATATATATATATATATTCGCCAGGTGGTGCTATTAGGTTAGACATGGCCTGGGCCAGTATTGGCCGAAACCTATCAAAGTGAAAGTTTTATATATATATATATATATATATATATATATATATATATATATATATATATATGTATGTGTGTGTGTATATATATATATTGTTATACTTTGGGAGGGTCATGTTGCCAATAAGAAACACACGCACCAGTTGCTTTCACTTCAATTTATTATAATAAATTTATAATTTTAGGAATTTATAAATTTCCGGTTGGTTGGTTGGTTCCACAACCAGATGATTGTTTATATATTGTCAAAGTTCTTTCGTCACACATTCTGTGACCTCTTCAGTGACTGGGGATTCTTTTCTTTGTTTTTGTGCTTCTCCTTTGTTCTGTCCTACGCCATCTTGTTTTTCTTGTTTTTCTTGTTTTTCAACACACGTTTTCAGATAAAAAATCTTGCTAAACAAATTCAGAAACGAAATATATATATATATAGAGAGAGAGAGATGTGTGTGTGTGTGTGTGTGTGTGTGTGTGTGTGTGTGTGTGTGTGTGTGTGTGTGTGTGTGTGTGTGTGTGTGTGTGTGTGTGTATGTATGTATGTATGTATGTATGTATATATTTACTCCATCTATATACGACTTACGTCCAAACGAACATATATTTTATTAGTGATTGTATATTCTGTCTCTTTTACCTTCTCTTTCTCACTTCACCTTCCGTGCATACTTTCTCTTCTTGGCTAATTTGTTGGGCTTTGTCTTTATTCTTCTTTCGGGTTGAAGCATATTGGGGTAAAGCCAATTTGATTTGATTTCTAAATAGTCGAAATAAGTATTGTCTTGTGTTCATTTGCTACTGTTCCATGTTCAAGGAAGCTAGTGGTATAGGCCTAAAAGCATTGAACAGGACCTCCTGAGGTAGAGTGATGAAAAGGAACCGTACAGTGTCTCATGCGTTTTCCCGTTATCTTCGCTCAACATTTTTATTCATTTTATAAGATTTTGGCTACGCAAGACATTTTTTTTAATTTCCGCTGGTGTTTCGCTCTCTCTCTCTCTCTCTCTCTGAGTGGAAACAATGATGAGTATTGATATACATGGGACATGAATCCACATCATTGCTCCGGCAAATAAAATATTTAGGTTCGAGTCCCATGTACGTCAATTCTCATTCATTTTTCCATTCAGAGGGTTTTTTAGAATCCCAACCAACAGACTAATTTTATGTAGTCAAATAGAGCATAAACACATGTTAGTACCTAATTTTCAAACTCGCTAGCCGTTTGTAAACAAAGCCTGTGTGTGTCTCCCTATATATATGTATATATATATATATATATATATATATATATATATATATATATATATATATATATATATATATGTATATATATATATATATATATATATATATATATATATATATATATATATATATATATATATATATATAAGATCAAACGATGGTGAGTTCCAAGTATTTTATTATGCGCATTTCAAAAACAAATATCATCATGGGATGATATCTGCGGTCTCATCAGATAAAATAGGGAGACATGATATGAAGCTTAAAAAACCTTGTGAGCAGTGAAGTTTTAAATCAACATATCATGAAATCATTAAATCAACATATCCCTATTTTATCTAATGAGAACGCAGATATCATCCCATGATGATATTTGTTTTTGAAATGCGCATAATAAAATACATGGAACTCTTTTAACAATCTTTTGATCTTATATATTATTTATACTCCAGTCCTACAAACTGTAGAGTGCTACTTATCCGATATTTGCATTGCTTTATTGTGCTACAATAAAACTCACCTCCTACATATATATATGTATACATGTATATATATTTGTG
>OZ024747.1:70992889-71025402 GCA_964016885.1 Eledone cirrhosa
TATATATATATATATATATATATATATATTTATTATTATTACTATATATATATATTTATTATTATTATATATATATATTATATATATATATATATATATAAGATATATATATATATAAGATATATATATATATATTTATTATTATTACTATATATATATGAATGTATGTATGTTATTCTCTTTCTCTTAATTTCGAGTACGTTTTTGACCGGACAACCTTCTGGTAGCAAGGTTGTAAAAGGAAATAAATTGTCGTCCCTTGAATTGCAAGAATGTTTTGCAAATTTTTGAAGGTACCAGCTATCACACCCATTTGTAGTATATGAATTAGGGTACTTTTCATCCTTGTCCACAAATCCAAGTTCAGTTATACTTTGGTCCAAGAGGGTTGGCATATAACTTGTAGCTCCAATAACGATGGGTATGAAGCTGAAGTATATCTTGGAAACTGGATCTGCAAACTTCTCACCAATGGTCTGTAGATGTCCACCTTCTCTTGTGTTTTTTTTAAAACGTTGACATCAACAGAGCACGTTTTCAATGTGTGGTCCGAAACAACAATACCAGGCTGATTGTGCTTTAATTTGGTGACAGTTTTTATTTTCCGGTTCCACCAGTATTCTTTAGTGCCATTTATCTCAACATATTCCTCCTCGTTTGTTTTTAATTTTGTTTCCCTAAGTGCGTTCCAGATGGTTCTATCTATCACATCGTATCTCATAGGGAGGTAGTAATGTGGCGAAATCTTTTCGCAGTTGGCAACAATGTGGCTTACATCTTCGATCTTTGTTTTACATAACCTACATTTATTGTCGACTGATGGCCCTCGTCTTTTGTATAACAGATATTTGGTAGGGATTTCTTGTTCCTGTATTGCATAGAGATATCCTTCAAGGTGGGATGTCATAAACTTGTCGAAACTCCACGCAAGGATTTTTGAATGATTTATCCCCTCTATGGTCTGTGCTTTTCGTCTCAAGTACCCAAGCACAACTTTCCCTGTAAATTAGTCCATTCTTTTATCTTGTTGGAACATTGAATAGGATCTTCCAATTTCTCTGGGAGAGAGATTTATATCAGGCCTTATTCCATATCTCTCCTCCAGATCAGTGGCTATCCTAATGATATTATTTCCTTCATGCTCATAAACCTGGGCAAGATGGTTGCTGGCCTTTTTCTTCTGTTGAAGATATTGCTTCAGTGTTACTATCTGGGTCTCTTATGATGTTAATATGGATTTTAGACAATAGCGATCTTCCTTGCGTGAGAAGTATAGCTTATCCACATCACCATTGATGTTAAAGTTTCCAGTAACACTGAGAAGTTTACGAGTTCTTTCATCACTTACTTCTTGCAATGGCCAGTTCAGCAGGCCAAATGTTGGCGTTGGGATTGGCACAGCATAAGTATTATATGTATGTATGTATGTATGTATGTATGTATGTATGTATGTATGTATGTATGTATGTATGCATGCATGTATGTGTGTGTGTGTTATGCATATTTTGCAAATTTGTTAACAAATGAAATGCTAAGATTGGCAATGTTCTCATCTTTTATTAAATTCGCAAAAAAGTTATTACGCTTTTCTATCTGTGCCGCGATAAAACCTGTGGTGTAAGCGCTTTATTTAGATTTTTGCAGGGAGTCTAAATTGTATGTTTTAAACTGGTATTGGTAAGCATTACATATGAAATGGTGCACAGAACCGCTCACACACATACACACATACACACAGACACATACAGATACACACACAAACACACATACATACACACTCACATACACACTCACACACCCATATATAGATACATTTGTATCATATAGAAATGACTTTGAAATCATCGTTTGAACTTATCAGAAATGTCCACAGCTATTTAACTGTGGTTTATTCCCGAACCCGTAGCGGAAGACCATTCTTGATTATATATATACATATATATATAAGTTATTCCGGGTTCAATCGGGGATAACCACAGTAAGTAAGGTACTCAATACATAGCAGAGTATAAATGTTTTAATATAGAAAAGCTTCTACAGGACTAGAACTGTTTCATTCGTGAGAAATCATCCGACGAATATTTGATTCCAGAGTCAGGCCAGATCGATACTGATCGAACTTTGAGATGATCCATCGCGAAACGCGCGTCACACCTCAATATATCTAATGTATGTATGTATATATACAAACAATGTTGTCTCGAACACTGATATGGAGCGCAAGTGTATTAGAATTCATAAAATAATGAGAAAAACTCAACGTATAAATAGCTGTTAATACAACAAAATAAAAGCCTTTTGCTGTCTTAACAGCTATTCTTGAGCCGAGTTTTTCTCATTATTCTGTGAATATATACGTATATACATACAGAGTAGAAAAAGAGGGATTAAGAAATGCAGAAGGTTATTTCGAAATCTGTGTATATATGTTTAATGTATGTAGACGGATGTCTTCAGGATTGAGTAAACTATTTCAATATGTATATAATTGTTTCTACTTTTGGCACAAGGCCAGCAATTACCCAGTACATTACTGGTACTTTATTTTATCGACTCCGTAAGGATGAAAGGCAAAGTTAACCTCGACGGGATTTGAACTCAATATGTATATAATGAGTCCACATGTGATAGAGCATAATGGAGATTGTTGGAAACGTGTTGGATAACAAACGGACATATATGTAGGGGGGAAGATTAGTGTAGCTGTGGTGGGCGTGGTATGTTGTAGGGGGAGGATTGGTGTGGCTGTGGCGGGGTGGTATGTTGTAGGGGGGAAGGTTGGTGTGGCTGTGGCGGGGGTGGTATGTTGTAGGGGGAAGATTAGTGTGGCTGTGGTGGGGTGGTATGTTGTAGGGGCAGGATTGGTGTAGCTGTGGCGGGGGTGGTATGTTGTAGGGGGGAAGATTGGTGTGGCTGTGGCGGGGGTGGTATGTTGTAGGGGGAAGATTAGTGTGGCTGTGGTGGGGGTGGTATGTTGTAGGGGGAAGATTGGTGTGGCTGTGGCGGGGGCGGTATGTTGTAGGGGGGAAGATTGGTGTGGCTGTGGCGGGGGTGGTATGTTGTAGGGGGAAGATTGGTGTGACTGTGGCGGGGGTGGTATGTTGTAGGGGGGAAGATTAGTGTGGCTGTGGTGGGGGTGGTATGTTGTAGGGGGAAGATTGGTGTGGCTGTGGCGGGGGCGGTATATTGTAGGGGGAAGATTAGTGTGGCTGCGGCGGGGGTGGTATGTTGTAGGGGGAAGATTGGTGTGGCTGTGGCGGGGCTGGTATGTTGTAGGGGGGAAGATTGGTGTGGCTGGGGCGGGGGTGGTATGTTGTAGGGGGAGGATTGGTGTGGCTGTGGCGGGGGTGGTATGTTGTAGGGGGGAAGATTGATGTAGCTGTGGCGGGGGTGGTATGTTGTACGGGGGAAGGTTGGTGTGGCTGTGGCGGGGGTGGTATGTTGTAGGGGGATGATTGGTGTGGCTGTGGCGGGGGTGGTATGTTGTAGGGGGGAAGATTGGTGTGGCTGTGGCGGGGTGGTATGTTGTAGGGGGAAGGTTGGTGTGGCTGTGGCGGGGGTGGTATGTTGTAGGGGGAGAATTGGTGTGGCTGTGGCGGGGGTGGTATGTTGTAGGGGGGAAGATTGGTGTGGCTGTGGCGGGGTTGGTATGTTGTAGGGGGGAAGATTGGTGTGGCTGTGGCGGGGGTGGTATGTTTACGGGGGAAGATTGGTGTGGCTGTGGCGGGGGTGGTATGTTGTAGGGGGAAGATTGATGTGGCTGTGGCGGGGGTGGTATGTTGTACGGGGGAAGGTTGGTGTGGCTGTGGCGGGGGTGGTATGTTGTAGGGGAAGGTTGGTGTGGCTGTGGCGGGGGTGGTATGCTGTACGGGGGAAGGTTGGTGTGGCTGTGGTGGGTGTGGTATGTTGTAGGGGGGAAGATTGGTGTGGCTGTGGCGGGGGTGGTATGTTGTACGGGGGAAGGTTGGTGTGGCTGTGGCGGGGGTGGTATGTTGTAGGGGGGAAGATTGGTGTGGCTGTGGCGGGGGTGGTATGTTGTAGGGGGGAAGATTGATGTAGCTGTGGCGGGGGTGGTATGTTGTACGGGGGAAGGTTGGTGTGGCTGTGGTGGGGGTGGTATGTTGTAGGGGGAAGATTGGTGTGGCTGTGGCGGGGGTGGTATGTTGTAGGGGGAAGATTGGTGTGGCTGTGGCGGGGGTGGTATGTTGTAGGGGGGAAGGTTGGTGTGGCTGTGGCGGGGGGCGGTATGTTGTAGGGGGAGGATTGGTGTGGCTGTGGCGGGGGTGGTATGTTGTAGGGGGGAAGATTGATGTAGCTGTGGCGGGGGTGGTATGTTGTACGGGGGAAGGTTGGTGTGGCTGTGGCGGGGGCGGTATGTTGTAGGGGGAGGATTGGTGTGGCTGTGGCGGGGGTGGTATGTTGTAGGGGGGAAGATTGATGTAGCTGTGGCGGGGGTGGTATGTTGTACGGGGGAAGGTTGGTGTGGCTGTGGTGGGGGTGGTATGTTGTAGGGGGAAGATTGGTGTGGCTGTGGCGGGGGTGGTATGTTGTACAGGGGAAGGTTGGTGTGGCTGTGGCGGGGGTGGTATGTTGTAGGGGAAGGTTGGTGTGGCTGTGGTGGGGGTGGTATGTTGTAGGGGGGAAGATTGATGTAGCTGTGGCGGGGGTGGTATGTTGTACGGGGGAAGGTTGGTGTGGCTGTGGTGGGGGTGGTATGTTGTAGGGGGAAGATTGGTGTGGCTGTGGCGGGGGTGGTATGTTGTAGGGGGAAGATTGGTGTGGCTGTGGCGGGGGTGGTATGTTGTAGGGGGAAGATTGGTGTGGCTGTGGCGGGGGCGGTATGTTGTAGGGGGAGGATTGGTGTGGCTGTGGCGGGGGTGGTATGTTCTACGGGGGAAGGTTGGTGTGGCTGTGGCGGGGGCGGTATGTTGTAGGGGGAGGATTGGTGTGGCTGTGGCGGGGGTGGTATATTGTAGGGGGGAAGATTGATGTAGCTGTGGCGGGGGTGGTCTGTTGTACGGGGGAAGGTTGGTGTGGCTGTGGTGGGGGTGGTATGTTGTAGGGGGAAGATTGGTGTGGCTGTGGCGGGGGTGGTATGTTGTACGGGGGAAGGTTGGTGTGGCTGTGGCGGGGGTGGTATGTTGTAGGGGAAGGTTGGTGTGGCTGTGGCGGGGGTGGTATGCTGTAGGGGAAGGTTGGTGTGGCTGTGGCGGGGGTGGTATGTTGTAGGGGAAGGTTGGTGTGGCTGTGGTGGGGGTGGTATGTTGTAGGGGAAGGTTGGTGTGGCTGTGGCGGGGGTGGTATGTTTACGGGGGATGATTGGTGTGGCTGTGGCGGGGGTGGTATGTTTACGGGGGAAAGTTGGTGTGGCTGTGGCGGGGGTGGTATGTTGTACGGGGGAAGATTGGTGTGGCTGTGGCGGGGGTGGTATGTTGTAGGGGGAAGGTTGGTGTGGCTGTGGCGGGGGTGGTATGTTGTAGGGGGAAGATTGGTGTGGCTGTGGCGGGGGTGGTATGTTGTAGGGGGAAGATTGGTGTGGCTGTGGCGGGGGTGGTATGTTGTAGGGGAAGATTGGTGTGGCTGTGGCGGGGGTGGTATGTTGTAGGGGGAAGATTGGTGTGGCTGTGGCGGGGGTGGTATGTTGTAGGGGGGATGATTGGTGTGGCTGTGGCGGGCGTGGTATGTTGTAGGGGGAAGGTTGGTGTGGCTGTGGCGGGGGTGGTATGTTGTAGGGGGAAGGTTGGTGTGGCTGTGGCGGGGGTGGTATGTTGTAGGGGGAAGGTTGGTGTGGCTGTGGCGGGGGTGGTATGTTGTAGGGGGAAGGTTGGTGTGGCTGTGGCGGGGGTGGTATGTTGTATGGGGGAAGGTTGGTGTGGCTGTGGCGGGGGTGGTATGTTGTATGGGGGAAGATTGGTGTGGCTGTGGCGGGGGTGGTATGTTGTAGGGGGAGGATTGGTGTGGCTGTGGCGGGGGTGGTATGTTGTAGGGGGAAGGTTGGTGTGGCTGTGGCGGGGGTGGTATGTTGTAGGGGGAAGGTTGGTGTGGCTGTGGCGGGGGTGGTATGTTGTATGGGGGAAGGTTGGTGTGGCTGTGGCGGGGGTGGTATGTTGTAGGGGGAGGATTGGTGTGGCTGTGGCGGGGGTGGTATGTTGTAGGGGGGAAGATTGGTGTGGCTGTGGCGGGGGTGGTATGATGTAGGGGGAGGATTGGTGTGGCTGTGGCGGGGGTGGTATGTTGTAGGGGGGAAGATTGGTGTGGCTGTGGCGGGGATGGTATGTTGTAGGGGGGAAGATTGGTGTGGCTGTGGCGGGGGTCGTATGTTGTAGGGGGGAAGGTTGGTGTGGCTGTGGCGGGGGTGGTATGTTGTAGGGGGAAGGTTGGTGTGGCTGTGGCGGGGGTGGTATGTTGTATGGGGGAAGATTGGTGTGGCTGTGGCGGGGGTGGTATGTTGTAGGGGGAGGATTGGTGTGGCTGTGGCGGGGGTGGTATGTTGTAGGGGGGAAGATTGGTGTGGCTGTGGCGGGGATGGTATGTTGTAGGGGGGAAGATTGGTGTGGCTGTGGCGGGGGTCGTATGTTGTAGGGGGGAAGGTTGGTGTGGCTGTGGCGGGGGTGGTATGTTGTAGGGGGGAAGGTTGGTGTGGCTGTGGTGGGGGTCGTATGTTGTAGGGGGAAAGGTTGGTGTGGCTGTGGCGGGGGTGGTATGTTTACGGGGGAAGATTGGTGTGGCTGTGGTGGGGGTCGTATGTTGTAGGGGGGAAGGTTGGTGTGGCTGTGGCGGGAGTGGTATGTTTACGGGGGAAGATTGGTGTGGCTGTGGCGGGGGTGGTATGTTGTAGGGGGAAGGTTGGTGTGGCTGTGGCGGGTGTGGTATGTTTACGGGGGAAGATTGGTGTGGCTGTGGCGGGGGTGGTATGTTGTAGGGGGAAGATTGGTGTGGCTGTGGCGGGGGTGGTATGTTGTAGGGGGGAAGATTGGTGTGGCTGTGGCGGGGGTGGTATGTTCTATTTTCAAGATAAGATGACCCAAATCATGGAGATATGGTAAATAATGAGAGTTATGAAGATGATGATAATTTTATTATTTTTGTTAGTAGTATGTTGATAGTTATGGTGGTGAAAGTGTTTTTGTTTACTTTGGAAGTTCAATGTAGTTGTAGGAGTGTTGATGGATATGGTGGTGGTGGTGTCGCTAGTGATGGGGAGAATGCTCCTGGATAAAGGTATCGTTGAGGTTATTGGTGGTGGTTATGATCGTACTTGTAGTGATGGTGGCAAATAGTCTTATTGGTGTTGGAATTGGAGTTGGGATGGTGATGGTAGCGATGGCAATGATCT
This sequence comes from Eledone cirrhosa, assembly GCA_964016885.1. NCBI lineage: Eukaryota > Metazoa > Mollusca > Cephalopoda > Octopoda > Eledonidae > Eledone > Eledone cirrhosa. The sequence continues at coordinate 71,000,226 of OZ024747.1, forward strand.
TTTTAGATAATGTTGGTGGCGAGCTTGCTGGTATTCAAAGAATAAACAATACATACAAAGTATCACTAGAGAGAAAGATGGAGAAAATGGAAAAGTGAAATAGAGAATCAAAGAGAGGTATAAAGATTTAGTGGGAGAAAATGAGACAGAGAAGTACGGACGGACAGAAAGTGAGGGGTGAGATGAGGGTTCGAGGGGATGTAAAGGAAAACTCTGGATTGGAGTGAAGTCTGTAAGATGGTGATGATGGTGACGATGGGGACGTTGTTAGTGATTCACTACTGATGAGGAATACTAATAAGCCGTGCAGTAGTTTATATACACAGGCTGCAGCTGAAGAACCGATGTAGTAAAATGTTATAGGACTAAGGCTGTATTAGTATCAGCACCAACAGCAGTAACAAAAACAACAACAATGGCGTCAGTAACAACAACTGCAATAGTAAATAGTTCTAGAAGTGAAGCAACTACAACAACCATGGTGATGACGAAAACAACTACATCAGCAGCAAATAACTAATGCTGCTTAATGGTTGCACTAGTATTTATTCTAAACAGATTACTACATTCTTCAGAGGCGACAGAATGCTACCGCCATATCCGCTAGCCTGCAGCGCTGGTTCTTTGTGAGGTGACCAAAACCACCTCATACCATTAATAAAAACGAGTAGAAGTAGTAGTAGTAGTAGTAGTAGTAGTAGTAGTAGTAGTAGTAGTAGTAGTAGTAGTAGTAGCAGCAGAAGCAGCAGCAGCAGAAGCAGCAGCAGCAGCAGCAGCAGCAGCAGTAGTAGTAGTAGTAGTAGTAGTAGTAGTAGTAGTAGTAGTAGTAGTAGTAGTAGTAGTATAGCAGCAGCAACAACAGTAGTAGTAGTAGTAGTAGTAGTAGTAGTAGTAGTAGTAGTAGCAGCAGCACCACCAGCAGCAGAACTAGTAGTAGTAGTAGTAGTAGTAGTAGCAGCAGCACAGCAGCAGTAGTTGTTTAGCCCTAGCTCAGGCATGATTAAATAGACATATGGTCAAAAGCTTATCACCTGCAAATATATCGTATGTTGTTTTTTTTGGTGAGGTTTTTCCATAATAAATTACACTATATTCTTCCATTTCTAAGGCAGTACAGTGTCAGTTGAGGGAGATTTAGTTGCTGTTTCTAACTGGTCAATGTTTACTTAGAGGCTTACCCATTGACTCATAGTTGCTGTTATCGTTTAAACCGACATCAAAACATATGAATATGGCATTCCAAACATGATCACAAGAATTGGCTGCTATTTCTGACAAATCAAGCAGCATATATTTGCTACAAGAGTCCAATAATTTGTTTAATGGGATAACAGTTGCACATTGAATTGGCGTTTCCATATTAAGAAGAAAGTGGGGTGTGTTTTGAGGAAGAATTAGCTGCTATTTCTGACAAATCAAGCAACAGATATTTGTTGTTGTGGCAAGAGTACAATAATTTTTAAAATGTTATAACAGTTGCACATTTAATTGACGCATGAATGTGTTTCCGTATTAAGAAGTCAGGAGGGTGTGTTTTGAGGGGAGCTTTTGCTGTTATTTCTGTCAAATCGAGCGCAACTATTTGTTGTTTGTATAATAGTAATTGCTAAAATGTTATAATATTTGCACATTGAATTGCTGTACGAGATTATCACCTTACTAGCTGAATATTTCCCGTCAGCTAAATTAAATGCTTGTTTTTCTTAGAGGAGTTATATGTTTAGACTATTGTCCGTGTTTTCTGTACTTTTTTATGCTTCATGTTTATTTTTCCATTTATATTTATGTTGTTAAACGTTACATGACTTTCATACTAAACATTCAGAAAATATGAAAGGCAAAGGTCTAAAAATAAATATAAATTAATATCAATCAATATATTTTACAGAATAATGTTCTTTCCATCAAAATGATTAGGCAGGGGTATAAATAAATTAGTTGTTAGCAAATGTAAGCCAGATGTATTGCTTGTAAGAATAACTAAATATATACTCAGTTACTTCACAATATCTACAGGAACTTCAGTAATTAAGCTCTGTAAGTAAAACATGGGTTGTTGAGATTTAACAACAGCAGGTGGTACTTCTAAAAATAACTGAAAAACCTGATTGCTAATACAGTACGTTGTCGTAGACATACTAATACAACACATTTAACTCAACAACAGATTGCAATATTTCGGAAATTTGTAATTCCTAATACTTGCTTGCATATATACATATAAACACACATACACACACACATGCATACACACACATGCATACATACATACATACATACATACATACATACATACATACATACATACATACATACATGCATGCATACATACATACATACATACATACATACATACATACATACATACATACATACATACATACATGGTGGCTGCCAACTAATTTTCGAGTACGGCCACTAATTTATATCCATGTAGGAGAACCCCTACCGATGCGCTCAACGAGTGTGACTTTTTAGTCCAGCCAGCGACTTGAAAACTCTGGTACAAACACTACACTTGTGACAATTATTGACACATAGTGCTGGGCCCATGGCACCATGTGACGACAAGTGCAGAGAGAGATCTCCAGATACAAAGCAATGCCTGTGCTGTGAAGCTTTTATAGTGAGCAAAGGCACTGCACAAAGCCAGTCCCACTCTCTTAACCAAGATGATATTTACCAAAAAGAAGAACAAGTCAACATCATTGGATACCATCAGGGTTGCAGGTGTTATATCAGAGTTTTCCTTCTACTAGAATTCTGCCTTGACAAAGGCTAAGGGGTCATCTCTCCCGGTGATTTTGGATGGCCATTGACTCTTAAGAGCTCCTTTGCCCTTTGACAGGTTTTGTTTTTAGTCCTGCAGGATGTCCAAAGTCACCCTCCTCACCAAGAAACCTTGGTGGGGTTGCCAGTTTAGTCGCCAACGACCCGACGATGGGACAGGTTATACTGGGATACATGTTACCAGTAGCACCAACTGGTGACCTGACATACATACATACATACATACATACATACATACATACATACATACATACATACATACATACATACATACATACATACATACATACATACATACATACATACATACGAATACATGCAAGCAGACATGGTAGTGCGGGTAGGAATTTGGCTTTGTAGCCTCTTGGTTTCTAAGTTCCATTCCATAGATCGACAACATGGGCATGCCTTCAAATATTACTTTGGGTTGACCAATACACAACGCGAAAAATGAAAAAATTGTTAGAATGAAACATGAACAGTGCCGAAGCCCATCGTATGCAGAGTAGTAGTAGTAGTAGTAGTAGTAGTAGTAGTAGTAGTAGTAGTAATTAAATTAGCTTACATATATGTGCTTAAACAGTTATGACTATCAACCTGCCCAACGTATACATTCATGCATACACACTCGCACAAAAGTGTAACGTATATATATTCAGGAAAACTACAGAAATAAAAAAGAAACTAATAAAACAAACAAAACTCAAACAGGAAAACAAGTTAATTACATGAATTCTGTGTGGAAGAAACTTGGAGTTCATCGTTGAGCGAATACTCCATTGGGGACGGAACACTTTACGTTGTTTGCAGTTAACACATTACTACATTGTTACTCCCATTAATTCCCTATTTTTTTTTGTTTGGAAATATAATTGTCGAAATTATTATTTGTGCCATTTGTAATGGTGGTAGATTGGCAGTATCGGTGGAGCATCGAACAACATGCTTTGTGGTATTGCGTTACTGCTCCATACATTCTGAGCTCAAATCCCACCGAAGTTAGATTTGCCTTTCATCCTTAAAAGGTCAATTAGATAAAGTACCAGTAACACACTTGGGTCGATTTAATCGACTTTCTCCTCCCCCCAAAATTGTTGGCTTTGTGCCTATATCAGAAAACCCATTCTGAGTGACATTTGTAGTTGTTGATCACAAGGACTCTCTTGAACGAATTATGAAAAACATTCCAGCCGTGACAACCCTATACAATCTTTTTAGAAGTATATTTGATTCATTTACTATGTGTGTCCTTCCATTTGTTTTAAGACTGTGGTATGTGATTTAAGGGCTATTTTGGTCCTATTTTAAATAGGTTGTGGGACTGTACAGAGACTCTCACGCTGGTTGTTTGGTGTCCTTTTTTTATTAACTGCAAAAGCATATCCAAAATGCCCTCCCTAAACCACGCAAACGCATGGATGTTTGCTGCTCATCTCTATACAAATCTGTCTCTCTAATGTAATTTCTTCTCATGGGAAGTAATAAAGTTGGATACTTTCTCGACAGAATCCCACGCGTACGTATGTGTATGTGTGTGTGTGTGTGCATGCGTGCCTGTGTGTGTACACAAACACACACATATATATATGTATGCGTGTATGTGTATATGTTTGTAAATATATTTTTGTGTACATATGTAAGTATGCATGTATGTAAGTGTATGTATGTTTATTCGTCTGCCAGTGGATCAATATTGAAGAAGACAGATATAAATGTGTGTGTGAGATAAAGTCACTGATTGACTAGAAAGTCGTAGCGGTTGCCGTAAATTCCCAAAATAATTGCTTATTTGGTTGGTAAAAATTTATCATTTCTCACTAGAGCGCAATGTAAATAATGACTTATCTTCAATATTGTTGTTATGTTTGACCCACTAGAAATTCACTGCTGCAATTCGAGTTGAAGATGCAGAATGGCTTTACCGCCAACTGAATTGACATTTAAAACTGCTGGGGAGAAATTGGCCATGAGGACTGGGCCTGGGGCAGGTCTGATAGAGCAATATACATTCCATTCGGAATATGGTTATATGTTGAAATGATTCTTCTCCGCAACCACCTACCGTCAATCATATATAAACTTAAACATTTCCATTATTCCTAGTCTTCGTATTTTTATCAAAATGAAAAATACTGTGCCTTTACTTATTCGCTAGACCTGCTAGAAATAGCAATGTTATTTGCATCAAATAATACCTTACTGACCTATAAAAGGAAAGAGACCTTGAGTAATTGACTGTAGGATATATTTTGTCTAATAAGAAAGAAAGAAAAAAACAGGAGAGTCGCGGATAAAGCATTTTTGAATATATTTCAGCATTTTCAAATCTGACCTGATATGCCAGGACATCTAGTCTTCCAGAAATCACGATATAAAGTATATTGTTTTAAAGGGTGATTGTAAAATGTATGCATCATCTTAGGTCCCATATCTACTGATGGAGTCGTACGGGTGCCGTAGTGGCATACGATTTTTCTTGAGCATTTTTAAAGCCTGGAAGAGTCCATCACTCTCCAGGTCTGAAAATATCATATATATATATATATATATATATATATATATATATGTATGTATATTGGAATTTCGTATTTCTCTATATATATATGTGTATATATATTGGAATTTCGTATTTCTAAAGAAATACGGTATATAAACATTTAGAATGCCGTAGCTATGTAAAAACACCGGCAACTATCGCCACCTGGCGAGATCCATCAGAAAAGTTGGGGGGGGGGGGGGGCAATCATCGATGCATTTCAAACTGGACTGTTACTCATCAGGTCGATCCCTCCCGCTCGTACGATTGCTGAACTTTGAAAACAGGCTTTCGTAATGTTTATTTATAAACATTCCGTATTTCTTTAGATATACTAAATACCAATGCATATCTGTATACAGCTATGCTCGAATCTAAATTCTAATTCTATTCTATTATAGGGTGAGCCAACTCATGTGCAAATGAGATTACCTCAATTACACAGACGAGAAAACTATATATCTTCGCCTGTTTTCAAGTTCAGCAGTTGCAAGAGCGAGAAAGATCGTCCTGATGAGAACCAGTTCAGTTTGATATATGTCGACGATTGTCCCTCTTGCTTCTGCTGGACACCGCAGGGTGGTGATACCTGCCGGTGTTTTTGCTTAGCTACGGCTTTCTAAATGTCATTTATAAACATACCGTATTTCTTTAGAAATATGAAAGTCTAATTCATATCTGTATACAGCTATGCTCGAAGCTAAATTCTAATTCTATTCTCTCTCTCCTCCTCCTCCCCTCTCTCTATCTCTCTCTCGCTCTCTCTCTGTATATATATATATATATATATATATATATATATATATATATATATATATATATGTGTGTGTGTGTGTGTGTGTGTGTGTGTGTGTGTGTGTGTGTGTGTGTGTGTGTGTGTGTGTGTGTGTGTGTGTGTTTATGATAATAACGAAACAAGGCACATTTGCTGTTATTCAATATAATATGTATTTCAATATAATTTGAAATGAAATTTTAAAAAAAAGGCAAGTTGTATAGTGTTAATAGAATTCTTAATCAATTTTGGTTAAAAAGAGAATTGTTGTTCTTGAAATATACACTTAATAGAAAATATTAAATTTTGCAGCAGCAGAAGATAATGAAATATCACTCTCGTTAAAAGATAAATCCAATGTGACGGGGGGGGAGGGGGGGGGGCCGGGGGGGGCCTTTATCAGTTTTACAACTTTACCGCATAAATCTAAAGTGTTCCCATCAAAACAAAATTCAGACACCAATCTAGAAAGTTTAATGAAAACCAATTCAACCATCCATATTTCATGTCTTTTATGTCTTTGGTGTGAAAGATATTTTCATAATTTAAATTTCAAGGCTGGTGAACATATATAAAGATAATAACTAGCCTAACTTGGGTCTTGAGGTTACTTAGCTTGGTTCATTATTATAAGGAATGCATACATATGTATGATATATATATATAGTAGATATATATATATATTTGTGTGTAAGTGTGTGTACCTGTAGATATATGCATATATATATGGGGGGGGGGTATGTGTGCGTCTGCGTGTGTGTAAACAATAAACTTTCTGAAGTGTGCACATACGTTTGGATAGATAACAGAGATTATAGTATTCAATATATATTGTAAAATGTACTATTCGCTTGAATCTGAAGATTTTCGCTGTCGTTTCTAACTCTGTGTGCACAAAACGAGTGCAGTTAAAATAGCAGAAAAGTATTCAGTCCTAGTAGTTAATTTGAACAGAGGGAAGAATTGGTATTCTGTGGCGATCGTATTCCATGACCATAACCATTGCTCTTTTTCTACTTTGAATAATGTAGAATCCTGTATTTGTGGAATATGGTTGTAGTCTGCTAGCGTAACAATTAATTCATAAAAGTCATTGAGTCCAATTGCCGTGAAGAGTAGAGAAATGTAACAATAAAGGTTTTTCCTATCTATTCAAATCGAAGCCAGAACACCACATTCTCTCTATATCTTACTCTCAAGTGACAACAGGCCGATACATTAAATTCTACACTCGCCACGGTACTCTCGGCTCCCAAAGAATAGGGTGAGTTGGGACCAGCGGGAGGCTGGGGATGGACATCCGCTTAAATTCTTATAAGCGAGGGGAGGGAATCGATAATTATATAGTGTATGTTCGTAAATAAGAGATTTCTTGTAATGTTCTTTTTTGTCGTAAATAATGTTTTTTTTATAATGTAAACTAACATTATTATTAGGTGGACACCAGGTCGATAAAATAAAGTACCAGTAATGAACTGGGTAATTGCTGGCCTTGTGCCAAAAGTAGAAACAATTATTAGATTCTCCAGCTGTTGTATCGATATGAATCACTAACAACAGCATATCGACGGAGATAGATTGGGAAATATATTCAGTGTGGGGGGGGGGGGGGGTCTGAATTATCAATAAGGGTGGGGACCCGGGAGCAATTGAAGTTTTCAAACCATTCTGCTGGTGCTTATAATATGTAATATCATATATAATTGAGGCTATTCGTCATTAGTTTATAATTAAATATAGTTGTTACATTGTAAAAATATTTATTATTCTGGCTTTTTAAGTTCAAATCTTGCCGAAGTAAGCTACACCTCTTATTTTATCAGCATTCAGAAATGAAGCACTTACTTATACTGTCGCAGGCTAATGACTGAAACCAATAAACGCAGAGTTGCATAATACTAAATGAAGGAAGAGTTTCATGGCTAGAACATGAATTTTTATATGACAGTTTAGTCAGAGCTGATCTAGGGTTAAACAACATTTAAAAAGTATAACTGAACAGAATGAAAACATATAAATTCTAAAAATATGCTTTATTTCTTGCAAATAGCCAGAGTCTGAAGAAAATCATATTTGTTGAAGTAGAATGTCCCTTGAGGAGACAATTTACTGAAAGCTTATGTAAATATAAACGGTGAGTAGGAGATATATAAAATAAAAATATAGTGACGATGATATGATTATATATGTTAAAGCAGGTAATTTGATTCAGATACTTAACCCAACTCAATAATTTGATGTTCATAAGATAGACTCTACTCTACATTTTCCAATAGGTTAGAGTTGCATGAGAAAAAAAAAACAGAAAAAAAGGAATCAGAACAACGTACGGAAAAAGAGAAGCTGCAAATATATAAATTGTATATGAGATATTTGTAAATATGACATACAATTTATTGCTGCATATTATATATATATATATATATATATATATATATATATATATATATTAATATTTGATAAACATTTACATGTTTTAGTTGCAATTGACTAATAAAATCGTTAGAATGAAATATCCTAATTCAAATACATATTGTTTGCCTGTACGATCTAAAAAATAATAAATCAATACTCACAAACCCATATGGGCAAAAGGCCTTGATACCTAGACACGTTTAAATTTCAAAATACAAACTTTTTCCGCAGATCGGTCAGAACTTCAAACTTTAAACATGTTTCACAAAGGATGGTATAATAGTGAAATAATTAATTAATTAGCAGTGAGTTAATTAATTTTCTGTGTTTATCAATAGGTACCCAGATAAATTAAGTAACTTCACCTCAGAAAAATATCTAAGGTCTGGTTAACGTAGCGAAAATACACGAGGTTTTGCACACGACTTATTCCAGTCCTCTAACCTCCCACACATAGTGCTAGAAATAACAGCCGTTTATATGGGATTACAAATTCAGCTCGACTGAGGGAGCAGTAATATAATATAACTTAGAGTTTACACTCAATGGGGTCATTTACAATTATTTCAGCTCTAAGAATCGCTTCTGAGCAGAATAAATTAATATTTGATAAACATTTACATGTTTTAGTTGCAATTGACTAATAGAATCGTTAGAATGAAATATCCTAATTCAAATACATATAGTTTGCCTGTACGATCTAAAAAATAATATATCAATACTCACAAACCCATATGGGTTTGTGAGTATTGATATATATATATATATATGTATATGTGTATATATATATGTGTGTGTGTGTCTATGTATGTCTGTGTCTATGTATATATGTGTTTGTATGTAGACACATTAAATAGGAAACCTTCTAGCATATAATTGTTTCTACTTTTGGCACAAGGCCAGCAAATAATCAGTAGATTACTGGTACTTTATTTTATAGACCCCGTAAGGATGAAAGGCAAAGTTAACCTCGGTGGGATTTGAACTCAGAATGGCAAGGGCCGTAACTCTATGCGTCAAAGCATGGCGTCCTACCCTCTACCGATACTGCCCTAACATATAATATGCAAAGCAAACAGTCGTGATTTCATATCGTATTTAAATGTAACTATTTGTGTGAGTGCATGTTTCCGCGTCTTTAAATATATATCTATATACTCTCTATACACAGAAATGTGTATGTGTCCATGCATGCAATGATCAATATATATTTGTAATTTGTTTAATGTGTGATGTCAAGGAAAATACAGTAATATGAAAATAGGTATGACACTACTTTCGCGTACAGAAATATTTATTTTAACAGCCTGACAATCAATCAAATTCTTTGTTTATTTGCCTAACTGTGGTATAACATCATCTAGAAATGGTTTAGTTTTATTTAATAATTATGTACAGAGTTGCATCGCGTTTGGTTCTGTACACATCTAACGATGTAAATATATATCATTGTTAACTAAATAAACTTGAATATAAGGTCGTTGTTTTCTATTATTTTTACAGTACATATATCAATATACATTATTAGTGGTGTAGTCTCTTACAGCTGCATTACGTCCAAATAACGTTGATCTTTTACATAAAATATATGTCGTGATTTTCTCGGGAAGCAAGACAACATTTATTCTTTACGCCATGTTTTTATGCAGTTTGTCAGCTCATAGGAACGGCAGCACTATAGGAATCGACAAAATTGTTCTGACAGATAAACAGGATAAAGCCTACATTCCCCTTCTACGACGAACAGTTTAGGCATATACAAACATTTATATACACACGCACATACTCGCATGTGCACATGTGCATTCACCTACCTATATACATATATATACAAGTAAAAATTAGCGAGAATCGAATTTCAGCCTATGAAATAACGAAAAAACACTTTCGAATTGTGAGGCAAGCGCTCAATAATTCAAAAGAATTAGAGCTTACAACTTACGTTAAAGGCCAAACACACTGAGATGGTGGTTAAACTAATTATCCACACAGCGAAGATTCGATCTCCTATTTCGGGTCAAACAGATATACAGATATAAAAATATATGAAAGCATAAATGTGTTATACTCCCCGGACCCCTGGAATGATGGTAAAGTCCAGTGTTGGGGTTTCTGCGGCTCCATAAGTCATTTACTGACATAAAGGATGTTAAGTTTCTCGTATCCTGACTGAACTAGGAGTGCGTGTTATCAACGGGATTCAGTTCTAAAGACCACATAGATGTGTCTGTAACTGACCCCACGTGGGGTTCAGAAAAGGAGGCAACACCTAAATTAGGCGAATGAATTCATCTGTGTATAATATTGCGAAAATGCAAAATATCACAAATCGAATGAAGCTCTCGACAGAGTGGTTAAATATAACAAAGCTATTCGGCAGTCAATAGAATAGACCAAAACCAGTCAATAAAATTAACTGGCCAATAGCTATATATATATATATATATAATATAAGATCAAAAGATGGTTAAAAGAGTTCCAAGTATTTTATTATGCGCATTTCAAAAACAAATATCATCATGAGATGATATCTGCGTTCTCATCAGATAAAAATAGGGATACATGATATGAAGCTTAAAAAACACTTGTGAATATTGAAGTTTTAAATCAACATATACATATATATATATATATATATATATATATATATATATACATCAACACACACATACAATCAAACGTGCGCAGAAAAACCTTTTCCTGAAACCGATATTGCTGTTCAACATAGTGTTTGATTCTTAAATGTGATTTTATCCTTTTATACTATCAAGATACTTTTTGAAAATATGAAAAACAACAAATTAATGCACCCCGATGAGACACAATTATTTCGCTACAGTTCGCCATACAAATATTAAAAGAGTAAATATTGTAGTTGAAAAAAATTAATTTAATATAAATAAAAATATATGGTGCATATATGTTATTAATGAGAAAGAATAGATGTCGAGCCAGACGGTTCACCCTTGCACAAGAAATAACCTTAAAATAACCTTAATTATTCTCCACGTAACAGAATTCGTATTATTGACAGATTGACAGATCCACGGTAAAATTATCCAAGCTGAGACAAGGGCGGATATGATTAAACCCGACACTGAGATATTTTGTAAATTGCTTTTTTGTATCAGACATGCAACTAAAACAAAATAGTTTGTACAATAAGCAAACAGAATCAACGTAAGTCATTCCTGCAATAATATTTTTGGAAATTATCTGAAGATGAAGCCATAGAATTGAGGAACTAATTTATCGCATAATAAACTATACCTGCATATCTGCAGTGAAATAAACGTATCATTTACTCCTAACTCCTCCAAAGAGATACAAGTATCTGTTTTATGACAGTGACTAAGACATGTAGCAGAGTATACAAAATATTAGAATCTTTCAAAATGTTTCAAGTAGATACTAGCTGTCAACAAATAATTGTTTCTACTTTAGGCACAAGGCCAGCAATTACCCAGTGCATTACTGGTACTTTATTTTATCGACCCCGTAAGGATGAAAGGCAAAGTCAACCTCGGCGGGATTTGAACTCAGATCGTAAAGGGACGTATCTATTTGGAAAGCATGGCGTCCGGCCTTCTACCGATACTGCCAATCCACCTGTCGTCATAGCTGTCAACAAATAATGATAGTTTAGCAAAGGTATAAAAATAATTGCTGTTACTGTTTAATCCAAAATAAGGATTGAAAAGCGTTCCATTTGTGACTACACAATGTGATGAACGCCACGAAACAACTTACAATAAATTCATATTTTACTATCTTCAGGGTACCCATTAATAATATAAGAGACATGTGAAAATAAAATAAACATTTTTTGTATTAATACATAATAGAAACATTTGATTACACGGTAAAAGTTTTATATATTAGGTATTTGACGAATGTGTTTTTAATTCAGTGTATCAAACTGAGATAGCTAACCTTATTAGAATGGTGTCTCCTTCAAGCTTTAAAACTAAATATGTTGCAACACATGATGGCTATTCTCAGTTTAAGAACAACCTTTAACTCAATGTTGTACAGATTTTTTAGAAAATTTCATGTAGACGTGCCAACGAGTTTTCTCTATGCAGTCTTTCAATGTGATAGAAATAGCGGCCAAACTTTCCCTAAATAATATATTACCGTCTCTAAAAATGTACACAGAGGACAATATACTTAGAGGCATTATATTTCAATAAATAAACGAGACAGTTCCAAATGAAAAGTATTCAGTCAGGAGACACATTACACACACAGGTTGGTCACGACTGGAATATATATAATAATAGGTTTGTCAAATTATGACTGAGTCAGGATTAAACCACAGCGACAATAACAATCATGCAAAACCCTCACAAATCCTTTAGTATGTAATTAACAATTAACAATTTATACTCTGTTACTCTGCTAATCATCTCAACTGTATTTCTTTGCCTTGCAGAAAAACCAACCTTGGGTGGTTTTCTGCTAGCATGTGTAGTGTGCATATTTATAGTATACGCAAATATATATACATGTAGATATGATACGTAAAATAAAATGATAATTGACAATATGCACAGAAATTGAAGAGAGTCTGTGTTACACTGTCTTCTGTAATCAGTAAAGTAATCCATGATATATTTTAAAAATACGATATTATATATAAACTGCATTACGGTGAAATTTTATGAAAACGAAAAAGAAGAAAATTAGCGACAGAAATATAAATATTATATAACGATGCAAATATATGAACGTTTACATAAGCAATGTCATAATTGTTATGATATAATGGACACGACCCGGAAGTGTTGACATTTAAAATTTTTTAAAGAAACAATCATTATATATAAAAATATTTATGTTTAATCAACAGCTACGAAATTTACTACATAAATTATGTAATATTCATTCATTATTTATTCAAAGTAATCTAACTTATTTTACTAATGGGATAAAAAAATATATATATTCAGGACGCAGTCTTATATTTTGATTAATCTTTATCTAGTTACAATTTGTATCAAACGAAATTTCAAGTAATCTCAGTATACTATTATTTTCACCTACTAAATTGTGGTTATATTGGCGTAGAGCAATCAAGGATTTTGTATGTTATATCCACCCCAGTTCTTGAGTGGTAATTATTTTAACAAAAGTAAAATTATGAAAAACAAAGTCGGTTTGCTCTGAAATTTGAAATCAGTACGTGAAATAGAAAGATGTAAGCAAATACAGAAAGTGTTTTGTTCGAGATTCTAATCGTTATTCCAGCCATCGTTCTTACATCTAAATAGTAATGGACACAAAACAAGATTAGTATGTAAAACTTTATCGTAATTAATTCTAAATAATGGAAATATATTTGCCTGGAAGGTTATTTAATTAATTACAATTATAATCCATTAAATAAACATTTCAGTGAAAGTTGAAATTGCCTTAAAAACTTCGTGACTAAACAGTCTTTTCTGAATCATTCTTCTATTTAATGCAATCTATTGACTATTACTGGTTAGTGATCAACGATCGATGTCTAATATTACTAGCATTAATCTTTGTCTAATTTATCAGTTATTCTAATATCTCTTGTTCCTTTCTGCATGCGTCAAAATAGCCATCGACTCTGACCATCTGGAATACTTCTTTTCAAGTATATCCTAATAATTCTACGTTAATGCACAAGACTACTGAATATAGGATAACAATACTTTGCAAAGAATAGGATATAACGGAGTAGCAGTGCTGAGCAGGAACGAAAGAAAGAAAGAGAGAGAGGGGGAGATAGAGATCAAGGGAGAACCAAAGATGAGTTGCATCAATTGAAAGGATTAAAACTAGAATAAGAGTCGATATTATATAATGTCGTGGATTAATAACTACTTAGTCTTTCCTTTCAGTGACACTGAACTTACGTAAATTGGTGTGTCATAATCTCCCTCCTGTTCCCTTTTACTAACTTTTCAGCTGCCATGTTGCAGACAAACGAATCTGTCATAACCGTCTGTTACCTCACTTAACTAAGGAACACAATATCGGTTTTTATCTTTTTTATCACTGGTGGCTAATGAGTTACCGGTGCTCTCTGCACCTTAGGTAATAAGGGAAACAATATCCTAACCCTAACATTCAGAGATGCCGTCACATCACAATTTCAATTCCCTCACAAACTAGAAAATATGTCTGTCTTTCGACTTGCCACAATGTTTAAAATTTATAATTTAAAGAAAATAATCTGCTATGATATAATATAAGCCTCTCTCCCAAAAGCAAGGCAAATATATATCCCATTTTCAGAATTCTGAATCGATGCTCGCCAATCCAAGTACATTACAAAAGAGGTATGCAATTGTTTCCTCCAGAAGGTACGATATCCATCATATTATATTTGTCATTTTAGGGATAAAGAGAGGTGATAAAGAGGGGTGATTTTCGAAAACCATCAGTCCTGTAAGAAAAGTAAAATGTTTTCAACAAAGTGCCAAAGATCTAGAGTATAGTATAGCACTCTAATATGCAACACTTCACTAGTTTCATACACGAAAATAAGGGTTTCTTACCAGGTAACAACGATACCTGTTGTTCTTCCTTTTAAGATAAAGAATAAAGTGATTTCCAAATTGATAGTGTATTAAGGAAAGTGAATTGGTCTCGTTAAGGCATTGAAATCATATCGCAGATTCATAACTCTCCCTTTAGCCGCAAATGAAATATAAGGGTGAATTTAAAAAAAGTTCTTTTGTTACAGATATATGAGAGGGAAAATTAGATGCTATCCTGCTCATTGCAAAAAACGTTAAATAATTTCCACCAGCAGATGAAGCTAGGAATTCGACCCACCAGGATTTTCGACTGGGAAATCGCGCTAAATGTATTTGATAGAAGATATTCTTACATATGTCCCAACAAGTATTTTCGTCTTAAAATCTTCCAACTCACTCCTTGTAATTAAAATTCTTCCTGATGCTTTTGCAATGAAGAATAATTCCTTTTCCAAAAGAGGTTCACCAAAGAATTGTTTATTGTTGTATTTGCATAAAAATCAAAATTGTGTTAAAACTATAACTTCCCGATATTTGATAAAGCATCGACCATATTCAGCTAGTCTCTATATGACAAAATTATTGTTTCACATTTCTTTTTGAATTTTGTGACATATTTTCTTTGGAAAATTATTCATATTGATTTTTCTCTATATTCAAGATGCGAAGAAGATTAGGTAGAATTCTGTATCACAGAACAAAGGTTAGCAATGCTCTTACAATTATTAATATATACATCTATTACATTTATTAGGAAGAACAGAAGAGCAGAGAAGCCAATATATTTTTCGTAAATCATCCATTTCAATAGTTACTGAGATAAAAGACAGCTAAGCATATAATGTTTTATGTATTCCTCATATCAAATTACGGATTACGAAGGATTACAAAATTAATTTCCTTTTTAAATGTTTTCGTATATTAATGAAATTAATATATTTTGAAATATTTGTCATGGAAGAGTTCCCTGGTCAAAATATATATTGTCAAGATATTTTACATCTCAACATTGTTACAGAAGAACTATTAATACTTCGAAAAACGAGACATCTACGGAGTTTCTTAACTTACTAGAAATGGCCAAAACATTCTTTAAATCCCACACTAACGCTTAGAAAATGGAGGAAAACAGAGATAACGTAGGCCTATTGTAGAGACCTAATTCGATTAAATTGACTGGAGACCCTCTATAAATTTGTTGGTTTGTATTCAAGATTACAAATCATTATCATTACTAGTGAAGGTAAGGTTTCACACAAAAAATAGAGCACGAAATGAAAAGTGTTACAGTATTTAATTTCGTAATTCTACTGCCTTTAGTTGATATCACTCTTCATTTCTCTGGGTCTTCCATTGTTGATACTATCTATCGGTCACAAATCCTGGCAGAAGAAGCGACCATAAATAAATGTATTTGAGAACGATCCCAAGAACTTATCATCATACGTCCAGCATATAAGACACAATATGCCGCTATATAACTCACCTATTAATGCAATTTACCTCTCATTTCTGATGTTAGATCATTCCTTGTAGAATTCCCTGTTATTACACTATCTGGTTTACTCTCTATCTATATTGTGTTCTCTAATATTCTGTTACATCTTCCACACTCATCCTTTCAGATATCTACAATCTACCTGCAACCTATATTAATAACTCGTACATCTAGAGAAAGTATAACACTACACACTTCACTATTCATTAATCATCTACACATTGGGCGGTAGATTGGCAGTATCGGTAGAGGGTCTGGCGTTATGCTTTGCAGCAAAGAGTTACGGCCCTTTATGGTCTGAGTTCAAATCCCGCCGAGGTTAACTTTCCTTCTTACGGGGTTGATAACATAAAGTAATACACTGGGATAATTGCTGGCCTTATGCCTATAGTAGAAACAATTAATCATCTACACATAGACTAATCGAAGATCCACACTAATTTAGATAACGAGAATCCATTCACGCAGCAACGCCATCAAAATATTCCTTAATGGAGTAAACGCATTCCAAATTCTTCCTCCTTGAACAACATGAAGATACAACTGATTCTCGCACTAATAAAATAGTTTCATACCACCCTGCTTCAACACATGAACTACACATAAAAGGCCGCTGAAATCGAGGCAAATGTTAGGGTTCACAATCTCGTATGAACTCTTTTTACAAGAATACAACTGGACAGGAGCATTCTTGCATTTTGTGAGGTAAAAATCAAAATGTTAAAGCTAATTTAATCTCATGAGAATATTTCATGTTATGACACTCGACATAAAACTAGTTTCATAATAAAATGATGAAACTAGTTTCTAACACTTGTTAGGATTCCTTTTCTTCCATTGTCCCTTTAATTCCAAGGCTCTATTGCTTTTATTAAATCTATTGGTTATTAGAGCAGTACAGTCAAGTTATAAATCAATGAAAGTGGTAAATACATTTATATTTTCAATCCCCCTCAGCAAAATGGGAAATGGTGTTTTCTTTATTGGCCACAAGGGCATTTAATCATAGTATTTCGAGCTTACTGTGATTCCTTCTCTTCCTCAGTAACTTTCTCTCTCTCTCTCTCTCTCTCTCTCTCTATATATATATATATATATATATATATATATATATATATATATATATATATATATATATATATATATATACATATAAATATATATATATATATAGAGAAAGTTACTGAGGAAGAGAAGGAATCAACATATATATATAGAAAGATTTGAATGGATACAGTTTAGTTGAAAGGAATTTATTGACACGTGTCTCTATAACAGTTACATAACCTAAAACAGCTGCTATCTACAAACTTTTAGTTATGCAGACATTCAATATTTCAATTTATTATTTACTGTCATTTCATCAGAATAATATTACTGAGGACCTATTTAGTTTTTATAGAGAATATTAGGAGGGAGGGGTGAAGTTGTTAGAAGAATAGTTGAAGGAGTGGTTTTTCGATAGCAGTGAGAATTCTTGGTGGCAGTGAGTAATTAGATTCCCATCTGTTGTTTTGACATTTTTTATAGAATATATTATTGGTTATTTTTCTAAATCTATAGAAGGATTAGAGATAGTAAAGATATGCGTGGTTGGTTTTGTGTTTGCACTTAATTAACATTCAGACTTAAATTTTTCTTTCAAGTGTACGTATCCTTTCACCCACGCATTCACAAACAAATATATTTGCACACCTCTACAAAATACATATACTCACAATTCACATATTCATACTTACATATATATACACATGCATACACATATATATACACACATGTATTCATGTACATACATACGCGCTCATGTGTATACATTTTCATACTCAACTTATCTTTATATACACACGTATAGACACACACATATATACATACATACTCTAGTCCATGTGTACACACATACACATACATACACATCCATATACACATATATACATACATATATATATATATATATATATATATATATATATATATATATATATATATATATATATATATATATATAAGCACTTTAATACATGAATACACTTACATCTAACTATACACATCAAACATATATATATATTTACTTATTTATATACATTTTCACATATATATACATACTTATGGACGTTTTTAGACACATTCATTATCGCGTATTTGTACCTATTCTCATCAGCATATCTTTCCATTATTAGTGTGGTAATTTAAGGTTATTAATATATGTTGAGAAGAGATTGTTTTTATATTTTTCTAACTAGATTAAGGTTTATATAGTTGGGGGATGTCCCTCTTTTATGTAATATTCGGCTTGTAGTGGGAAAAAAGGGTTTTAGTTCTGTGACGGCAGAATAATGTTCGTTCAATTCTGTTATTCAGCAGTTTCTTCTTGTGTGTGATTATGTAATAAATCTCAAGATTACACAATTTGCAGAAATTTTGGCTCCTGGAAAAGCTTTGGGTTTTAGCTAATTTTTCCCATTTTAGTTTACCCTAAAATGGGAAAAATTAGCTAAAACCCAAAGCTTTTCCAGGAGCCAAAATTTCTGCAAATTGTGTAATCTTGAGATTTATTACATAATCACACACAAGAAGAAACTGCTGAATAACAGAATTGAACGAACATTATTCTGCCGTCACAGAACTAAAACCCTTTTTTCCCACTACAAGCCGAATATTACATAAAAGAGGGACATCCCCCAACTATATAAACCTTAATCTAGTTAGAAAAATATAAAAACAATCTCTTCTCAACATATATTAATAACCTTAAATTACCACACTAATAATGGAAAGATATGCTGATGAGAATAGGTACAAATATGCGATAATGAATGTGTCTAAAAACGTCCATAAGTATGTATATATATGTGAAAATGTATATAAATAAGTAAATATATATATATGTTTGATGTGTATAGTTAGATGTAAGTGTATTCATGTATTAAAGTGCTTATATATATATATATATATATATATATATATATATATATATATATATATATATATATATATATATATATATATATATATATATATATATATATATGTATGTATATATGTGTATATGGATGTGTATGTATGTGTATGTGTGTACACATGGACTAGAGTATGTATGTATATATGTGTGTGTCTATACGTGTGTATATAAAGATAAGTTGAGTATGAAAATGTATACACATGAGCGCGTATGTATGTACATGAATACATGTGTGTATATATATGTGTATGCATGTGTATATATATGTAAGTATGAATATGTGAATTGTGAGTATATGTATTTTGTAGAGGTGTGCAAATATATTTGTTTGTGAATGCGTGGGTGAAAGGATACGTACACTTGAAAGAAAAATTTAAGTCTGAATGTTAATTAAGTGCAAACACAAAACCAACCACGCATATCTTTACTATCTCTAATCCTTCTATAGATTTAGAAAAATAACCAATAATATATTCTATAAAAAATGTCAAAACAACAGATGGGAATCTAATTACTCACTGCCACCAAGAATTCTCACTGCTATCGAAAAACCACTCCTTCAACTATTCTTCTAACAACTTCACCCCTCCCTCCTAATATTCTCTATAAAAACTAAATAGGTCCTCAGTAATATTATTCTGATGAAATGACAGTAAATAATAACATTGAAATATTGAATGTCTGCATAACTAAAAGTTTGTAGATAGCAGCTGTTTTAGGTTATGTAACTGTTATAGAAACACGTGTCAATAAATTCCTTTCAACTAAACTGTATCCATTCAAATCTTTCTATTTTTCTCCGGATTACTTTTGGAACTACAACTGGAACCGTCGAGCAAACTCTACGTGAGCTGATAATCTACTGTGTGTAATATTTATATTACAACACAACGGAAAATAGTGTATATATATATATATATATATATATATATATATATATATATATATATATATATATATATATTTATATATATATGTGTGTGTGTGTGTGTGTGTGTGTGTGTGTGTGTGTGTGTGTGTGTGTGTGTGTGAGTGTGTGTATGCATATATATATATATATATATATATATATATATATATATATAGAGAGAGAGAGAGAGAGAGAGAGAGAGAGAGAGAGAGAGAGAGAGAGAGAGAGAAAGTGAGAGAGAGAGAGAGAGAGAGAGAGAGAGAGAGAGAGAGAGAGAGAGAGAAAGAGAGATGGGCTGGAAAAAGAGAGAAAGAGACTGTGGGAATGGATATGCACATCTATATTAATTTTACTTGGTTGTCTATCACTTTTTCTAATCACATTTGTGTTTATTTCCTGAAGGAATGTGACATCTATTGTAACTGAACCTAGGGAGGGACTTATTTTCTTCCAGAAATTCTGTTGCACCTACTGATTTTTTGCCCAAACGAAATCTCACAGGTTTTTTCAAAAGTCATTTCAGACATATATAAAGCTTTTCTTTTATTTTCCTATTAAAATGTTTTAATAATAACTATTATTTTCTCTGGATCTTTGGCATTGAAATTTCGTTTCTGTTTTATTATAGAATGATATAAGTTGTTAGATTTATTTCTGTGGATTTTCAAGCATATTATTTCTGTTCAACTGCGTAATGTTTGGAAATGCTAACTTTTAGACTTTGAGTTCTTATCCGATCTAGATCCCTTACTTCACATACCTTTCAGCAATATATTAGACCTAATCAGAAAATGCAAGAAACGTTTCATCTCATTCATTCAGCCTCATGAAATTTGATTTAAGAAAACAGTCTTTATTATTTGTAGGTGATATATTATTTACTCATCATAAAGATAACTTCTATTATAATATCCAGCAATGAGACGAGGTTAATAATGTTTTTATGTGGTCGGTACTATATTTATCAGAGAAATACAAGACATATTTCGATAAGATATCAATTTAAAGCGTAAAGTGACGTTAGTAGATGCAGCAAGACGTTTTGTCCGAAGATACTAATAATTTTGTCATCCATTGCAATGTTTACCTGATACAATAAACAACCAAAGAGGAAGTCACTCAGAGGTCTCTCGACCTTGTAGAAATAGGTCGCATTGAATGCTGTGTTCCTAGATACACTGGTGAGATAGTCATTGCTGGAATGTCTTTGATCGTATATCTAATCGGGTATGTTTCACTCGAGCTAAACAATAACAACACAGGAATTTCAACTGGTGCGATGCCATACATGTTGGGGCACATTTGTCGTTCATTACCCCTGTGCTTGATTTGAACATATGGTATCGATTTCTGAAGATAGAAACACAGAATTCAGTGACCTTAGCGACATCTGTACATAGAATGTAAAGGAACATTACTAAATACTGTCATGTATTTGGCCCTTCTTCTGATCTATGACGTCAATTTATCCTTCTAGTTGAACATCTAATATATAAGGCATTAACTATCTCATTTCACAAACATGACTAGCAATGTTGTTTACGTTGATGCAATGCCATATATCAGCAAGAAAGTGTATATTGGGTTGACATCATCCTCAGAACACTATTGGTATATATTTTATGGATTCTGATGTTATTGATTCATCGAGAAGAAGAGATCTCGTGTTACAGCAAAGATATGTGCAGGGCGAAACTTGCGGAGGGACGACGTTCTGAAGTGGAATGACTGGAAGAAGTGCGAGGTCTTGGGTACAGGGCACAGTACGGGCTATAAGAAAAGAGGTGAAGCAGGATGGCATTCCTGGTTATAGTTGACAGGAAAACTGCTATATACGAGGAAGAGAGGCCATTATGGTAGCGGTAGAAATGGGAGGAAATGGAAACATCTGTGGGATAAAGGCTGGTGTGTAGCCTCCGGTGATTTGATGCCAACCAGAAAATAAACAAGTTGCTCGCTGGGCCCGTGTGCATTGGATTCAACCATTTGCTCTCGACAGCATTCTGCTGATCAATATGAAATCCTACAATATTAGAAATCAATAGATTCTTAATACTAATATGTATGCTACGTTTAGTCATCATAGATATAAACATTCCTACCCACTTCATTTTTTTAATCTGAACTGAAGTTTATATGACTGCAAAATAAAGTATTCTACATATAAAGCACGTTACTTTGCGTTATTATCCATTGTCTTTCTCTTTACGAAAGCCGTTTTCGTATCCTTATTATAGAATTTAACCTAATCCATTATTTATTATTGAAACTGATAGCCTTAATTGATTATCGGTCATTTTTCTTTTAAATTTCCTGATATTAGAAAATGCCTCCTCAAATACGCACGCAAAATGATTTGTATTATGTATTTCCATCTGTATACAGTATGAATCATTGCCAACAGAAACAAACTATAATAATAGCTGTAGAATATTATCAGTATATTTATATAGCAAGCCTCTATAAAGAAATCTAGTTCAATCATTACCAATAATCTCACCCCATGGGTTAAAGTTCTGTCACTAGAAAAAGCCATAGTCTTTTTCCCCCATTACTGAGAATACGGGTCACGTTGCAGATATGCTAACGTGAACATAATTTCGACTACTTTCCACATCAAATCAGACCATTATTGAATATCAACTTAACATAGATTTTTCATTATTCTCACTGCATCCATCAATTTCTTGTCTTTTTTCCCCATCTCGAAAGCACATTAAAACACAGACAAGCATACAATGAGTATCTCATTTTATTTGCTTTTAACTCAATCTTCGTCTGTTAGGAATATTCATTTGTATTTATATATGTCATTTTGTCGACCCATACTTTCTTTGAAACTAGCTTCTTATTTTTACGTAAAGTGACTAAAATATTATTTCACCATAATTTTATCACGTCTTTCTTTCATATTTAAGAAGAATATACAATGAATCCGTATACGTTTTAGCAAAGATAGCAAACGTATGAACTGGATTAATCGCACAATGAATGATAGAAGACTTGTAGTAACCGTGAAGTGTAACAATAATAGTATGAAATGAAAGCATTCAATAAAAGAAGATAGTTAAAGTTTATAAAAACGGGAAAATAAAATTATTGTTCGTAGTACAAAGATGTCCGAAATTGAAACGTAAAAGATATATAATAGTTGTCTTGAAATTAATATATTGTAAGTGTATATTTTAATATAAAATTGAGCGTATGACACTCACACGAACGTACACGAATATATATATATATATACACACACACAAACACACACATATATACATGTCTGTGTGTGTATATATATAGGGAAAGAGAGAGAGAGATATATAATCCACAAAGAAGTTGAGATGGGGTGGGGTTTAGTACATCAGTTGAAGCTTACAAAGCATCTGCTTTATATCGAATTTGAAAGAAAACTGAATGCAATGTATTGAATTTGTTTGGCAAAATATATTCATTTCTTGGTAAAAATTCTCTCATTGCAGTTGTTTCTATCTATTCATTGAATAGCGTCCCATATAATTTAATAGTATAACATATTTTATTGGGCAAGCAAAGACGATATAGAAAAATCTACCTCATTTGTGATGCCTTTAAACTTCATAAGTAAATCGTATACTCACACACATAGACAGTCACATGCACACACACACATGTATGTGTGTATATATATATATATATATATATATATATATTATATACATAGACCAATTGCATGCTTTTCCGAATGCGTTATATTATTCAGTCTAACACATTTTCTGAAAATACTAAGGCTGCTGTGTGACAGCCGAGTCTCCAAGAAAATGCTCCGAACATCATGTGATTTAGCTGCAAGCCTCAGCTCTCGTATATCAATAAATGATCTGCTCTACCTTTGTTTCAAATGTTTGTCGAAATTAATCTTTATTAAGCTGAAATGAAATAGTGGGCTTTCTATTTATACTTGTAAAGCAATGTACATAATAGCGAGATACTTTTCTGCAAAATTCTTACAGTACGAATGTGATTATCGTTGACAAGTCTTATAATAGCATAAACCTGCTTCCAGTAGAAGTTCTAACTCAGGGTCGAAGTGATAATTATAAAGGATACCAAAATAGTTCTTCCTATTAGTTTCTGACACTTTGGAAACTCAATAATGATGACCCAACACACTATCTGCATTAATCTAAATAAAAGACCAGTATTGCTTACTTGAGCTTTATATTCTAATTTGTTAATTATTGAAACACATTTAGACACTGACACATGTTTTAGATATGGTGGAAGCAAATACATACGCACATGCTCAAACAGAAACTCTCGTACACAAGCAAGTATAATTGTATCTATCTATATATATATATATATATATATATATATATATATATATATATATATATATATATATATATATATATATATATATATATATATATATATATATATATATATACATATATATATATATATATATATATATACATATATATACATATAAACAGAAACTCACGTACACAAGCAAGAATAATTATATGTATCCAAAATTATCACAAACCTATATATATACATATTGAAGCCCATAGTAGATCAGAACTCATATATTTAAGAGAAAATAAGATTGTTTCTTTCTATACGTGAAAAGTAGCATTGGCACAGGATGTAAATTCGTCCGAAATCGGATGAGAACAGAACTGAATATATGGGTTTCTAGCTTCACTGACTGCTTCATATTCCCATGGGTGGCCATGTTCGTAAAGTCGGGCATGTTTCCAGTCATTTCATTTTCCCAGTATTTCTTCGTTGGCT
>OZ024747.1:71025602-71068102 GCA_964016885.1 Eledone cirrhosa
TATATATATAGTAGCGTCAGATAGATAGATGGATAGAGAGAGAGAGAGGGGGGGGTGAGAGAGAGGGGGGAGAGAGAGAGAGAGAGAGAGAGAGAGAGAGAGAGAGAGAGAGAGAGAGAGAGAGAAGGAGACAGACTAAATAGTTACGTCACCAACCATTAATTAGGCATGTAAGATAATTTGCATATCTCTATGACAATATGTACAGCTATATGGCCATATGCACGATTTGAATAATATACGTAGGTGGAGTACTTGAAGAAAGATAAAACACCGAGCTTTAATCAAAGATGCTCCCCTCGTTTGATTTGTTTAAATTTGATAGTTGCTTACTAACTTTATTTCGTTTGGTATTTAACAGAAGAGCATTGATCATATATGCTTCTGCCTGGCTTCTGTTAGCAAACAAAATAAAACCACTAATTGGAAACTGGGCCTATTCAACTAAAACTTGATACAATTCCTAATCAATGAAAATATTCATCTTAATTTAATACCACGATTGGGGACAAAGAAAAGCGAGGGTATGTTGTATAGAGATGCAACACAGAAATCCCTCAATGCCACAACGCCTCAGTTATTTTTATTGAAATATATACATCTATAAAAGCTTTATATCTTCATTTCCTTCTTCATTTTCCACCTTGGTATGCCACAATGACTAGACCACTATAACTTCCTGTTCTTGTATCTCCTGTTGTGCTTCAATCTTTGGTATTCCAGTGGGGGACAGAATGTTGGCATTGAAGAATTCCGCCGAATTTAATGACAGATGCATTTTATACGGAGAATTGCGTAGATATAACTACAAGAGTGAATAGATACAATGCAAATTATTGGAAATAAATAATTCCGGTTAATAGTCTTCTTTGATTAATACAAAGAGGTTAGCATTGTATTTGCCAAAGAGCTTAATTTGAGGTGAGCGTTTACAGAATTTGTTGAAGATGCAGTTGTTATGCTATGCTAGTATTCTAGTAGATATACTGTATAGTATTATATGAATAATAAGTTCTTTTACAAAGATATTCGATTAATTAGAATCTGTAAAATTCTTTCAAGTGAATGAAAATTCTTTAATTGATTAAACCATGAATTTATAGACTAAAACCTAAACAACAACAACATCAAGTGGATTGCAAAACGAGATCGATATTCGATATTTAAAGTTTAAAAAATCAACAAAAGTAACTATTTAATAATTCCTCCAGTATAAAATTGTCAATAATAATAATAATGGTTCTGATATAGGCACCAGGCAAGCAATTTTTTTTTGAGGGGGGGGGGGGGGTTGATTAGATCGACCCCAGTGAATTACCGGTGCTTTATTTATCGGCACCGTAAGGATGAAAGGCAAAGCTAACCTCGGCAGGATTTGAAATCAGAACGTGAAGGGTCATAACCATGCCCTACTAATTTATAATGGTTTCTGATTTAAGCACAAGGCCAGCAATTTTTTTTTTTGTGGGGGGGGGGGGTCGATTAGATCGACCCCAGTGCATTACTGGTGCTTTATTTATCGACCCCGTAGGGATGAAAAACAAAGTAACCTCGGTGGCTTTGAACTCAGGACCTAAAGGGACGTAACTCTATGCTGCAATGCATGTTTCCGACGCTCTACCGATAGTGTCAATCCACCAACCTCACACATATAACAACAACAACAATAATAGTATAGTTTCTCCAGAAATTCAAGAGACAAAGTAACTATTATATTGTAGATAAAAATTGATATCTGAAATATTCACTCAATAACAGGAATTTGAAGGAAAAGTGTATTGTTGATTCGTTTGACATATCAATGGCGACTGTTTTTCTCTCCAGATATATAATTCATCAAATCTTCTTCTTCTTCTTCTTCTTCTTCTTCCACTTATTTGTGAGAGGGATTTGGGGAAGTAACCGTTTCTAACTGATTCGTCTGGATCCCCACGCAATACCATCTAAGCCATGGGTGTTGTCCAAGCCATCTTACTCGAGGTCTACCCTTGGATCTCTTGTCGGTTGATTTTTGCCCGTATAATCGGTCCAGTGATTCTTTCCTGCGACATTCTAACAAGATGCCCATAAAAAAAATCTTACAAATAAAATGAAGACCATGTGCTTTTATTTCTTCATTTTTGTAGTAAATTCAAAAATAATCCTTCATTGTTCCGAGTCGAATAATATATATACCAGTAGCATACTAGGGATCAAATAAGTCAGTTGTATTTCTACACAAATGATAGTTTCGCGTTTAAACTAGAAATGTATGTGCCCTTATATTGAAAATAGCATTAGCATTAAAATATACATTCCTTTAAATATAAACATTAGCCGCAATGCATTCAAACATCAATAACATTATCGTTTAGCTCATGTCAGCTCTGTTAGGAGAGCTCTATGTTCAAATGCATTTCAGCTTCAAGAATTCAAACTTTTTTTTATAAATATATCTACGACTACATTGTCTATTTTATGCTGCAGTTTTTCGAATGTGGAAATTTGTCTGCTATTTCCAACATTTCCATTTATTGCGAAAGAATCGCTTGTGAGCTCGCACATGTAACAGAAATATACTGATGTACTATTCATTGTAGATTTCAAGCGTTGCTTTTATTCCTTGACAACACTAATTCAGATATTTTTAACACAGTATATAACAGTGGAGTATCACACTTCTCCATCACAAGTTCAACTTCAATGGAGATGACTTTACTATTGACTTCTCGAAAGTCAATAACGTACATATGGAGCCATATACTTGAGATTATTATGCTTTTCTTCTACAAACACCATCCAAATTACTTAGACAATGCATAATAATCCGAAACAATTATCTATTTTAAGAGTGCAGTGTGCATTTTAGTATGTACTATACATAAGACATCATTTCCTTTTCAAAATTAATTTATTTACAAAGCCTCATCTGTGCGAATTAAGGTATAATCTTGTGGCCAATTAATAGTTTAGGTGACCATCATCTCAGGAGAAATATTGTGAAGATTTGCAGAATGATGAACAATGAAATTAAATTAGAATTCAAAAGGAAAATTAATGAATCAACAATTCATAATGTACATTGCTGTATGTTGAAATATAGCAAGTAGAAACCTTACACTAACATTCCTCCGGTTCAATACACCGATGTCACAAATAAAGATATCACGCGGTGAGGTATTTTAAAAACTCATTATGCTAAACATTCATAAAAATGAGTTCATATGATTTAGCTGGAAAAAAAAAAGTTTCTTAATATTAGTTAGTATAATTTCAAATTATTAGAAGCTTATTTTCAAATGAGCGTAGAAATCCACAAATATGAAGAACTAAACCATACAAATATATAAGAATACAATTATATTTTTAATAAATCTATTCACAGTTGTGAAAAAAAAAGAAAAAAAAAAGGATTAAAAAAAACCTATATATATATATATATATATCATGGCTTTTTGATAGATAAAAGGGTATGGGCGCGCTACGGATAGATGTTCTGTTTATAATGCGCCGAAACATTCATGATCCGTAGTAAACAGCTGACGAAGGGAAACTGTCTATCTCTTGTTTGTGTCGCCTTAGTACTATATATTTTTTTGTTTTTATTAAAATAACAGATTAAAGTTTAAGCAAAGAATCTTAACTTTAATCTGTTATTTTAATAAATATTTGCTCTACGGTTCTTATATATTTGATATATATTTATCCTTATCGAGCCCTCTTTGGATTTTAGTCTTCAAATTTATTATTATTACTATATATATATATAGTTTTACGAATCGAGAGAGAGAGAAAAGGAGGGATAGGTGATACATGTAGTTATTTGCCAAATAGCGTATGCAGAAGGTGCTCAATACTAGTGCCGCAGTGTTAGATATTAGAGGTGTTAATATCTAGTGGTCGAGAGAGTTAGCATGTGGTAAAGTAAGAAATAGGAGGACAGACCGTTAATACATGTTTATTTTAAAACAGCACCTACGTACATTTCGCCCGGATCGGGCTTCTCAAGGGCATAAATAACTAAAAAGTGTTCCTTACAACCGGCCCGAAAGTATGAACTCTGACGTGAACTCACCTCAAAAACACTTTCCGGGCCATGTAAGGAACACTTTTTAGTTATTTATGCTCTTGAGAAGCCCATCCGGGCGAAACGTACGTAGGTGGTGTTTTAAATAAACATGTATTAACAGCCTGTTCTCCTATTTCTTACTTTTCCACGTATATATATATATATATATATATATATATATTATATTATATATATATATATATATATATATATATATATATATATATATATATATATATATATTCATTATTCAGTCTTTTCTTTTATATATATGCATATATACATACACAGATGCCTGCAGACATTTTTATACAAACGCATCAACACACGCGCACACGCACGGAGAGTTGCATATATATATATATAAACATCTAATTGTTTATCACATGATATAGTTAGAAAAGATGTCACAACATGAACCCATCATCGGAAGATAGAAAAAATAGAAGAGAGGGACGTGTTGAAGAGGGAGTGAATACATCTTCCGAAATATATATACATCTTCTGAATTCTTTCGTAAAGAATTGCAAACAATGAAACACATCCGCCATTATGGTATAAGCTTCTTCCGAAACACATTGTCTTGATTTATGGATCTACCTCGAACTATCGTTCGTCGTTTAAACGATTTTCCTTTTTTATTCTGTATTATTTATCTCTCTCTCGATTACTGGTTTGGTATCAGGTATATTGATATGATCTTTGCATGTTCGTTATCAATATTTTGTAAACATGTTGGAACAATAAATATGTTGGTTTTGCCGCTTTCCGCTGAAAGATATGTTGAGCTTAGGAAAGGTTGATAAGCTAAAGGATTTATGAATTAAGTAAAATATACAGGATTGTATTTTTTGATGTATGTGTGTATACTTCTATCAATATAGTCACACTCATATACATATAAACATGTGTGTGTCTGTGATTTTGTGTGCATGCATATATATATATATATGTGTGTGTGTGTCTGTGTGTGTGTGTGTGTGTACGTATGTATGTATGTAAGTATTTATGTATGTATGTATATATATATATATATATATATATATACTTGCAAAAAAATGTATATATATATATATACACACACACACACATAAATGTATATATGTGTGTATATATATGTATATATATGTAAAAGGTAAACAGAAATAACAACACAATCGGTATATGGAAGGGATATATTAGGTTAACGCTTGATATAGCAGGAAGAGGGTCTTAACGTTTCGGACGCTTGTCCTTCATCAGAAGAAAGAATGAGAAATACGATAGATTGAGGGGACGGGCGGGATGGAATTTAGATAAAAATAACAGGTCCACTCATGTTGACATCTCTTGCATTATATATATATATATATATACATGCAAAAAAAAATTATACACACACACATATATGTATATACATTATATATATATATGTGTGTTTGTGTGTGCGTGTGTATGTATGTGTGTGTGTGTTGTGTGCGTGCGCGTGCGTATGTGTGTGTGTGTGTATGGGGGTATATGAAAACATATAATATATGTGAATATATAATTAAAAAATGTACATTTTTCGTAATGAAAAAATTATGTTTTTATTATATACTGATCAAATGGGTTTCCATAATTTCTATAAGGTTTGCTCATAAAATACTATATACTTAAAATTAAGTTAAATTGTAGCTTTATGAAATAAATGGTATTAGATTGATAAGCCTTAACTTCAATTTTATAATATATTCAAGTGAAAATATGAGTGTTGAGTTTACTAGTCAAACTAGTCACTAGATTATTTGTACAGTTAAAACAAATTCTTACATATTTAAATAAATTAAAAAAATTTCGCTCTACATGGCTGAATACAATAAATGTAATCTGAGTTTTTCGAATATTAATAATTGTTTCTACTTTTGGCACAAGGCCAGCAATTATCCCAGTGTATTACTGGTACTTTATTTTATCGACCCCGTAGGGATGAAAGGCAAAGTTAACCTCGGCGGGATTTGAACTCAGACCATAAAGGGCAGTAACTCTTTGCTGCAAAGCATGGCGTCTGACCCTCTACCGATACTGCCAATCCACCGCCCTTTTTTCGAATATTAATAATAACATTCGATTCGTTTGCAATTATACAAACAAGCCTCATTTTTAAAGCCATGTCAGTAGAATGAACCCTTCCTTCTTGCTCTTGTGTTGGCTTGTAAATAGAACTGCAGACACTAATGTTTCTGGGTATGTTTCATCAGTACAGCTCACTGTTCACCTGCCAAACTGTCGGGGCTAGTGAAAATATATGCTATTTTCAAAAATATAAAGTGACTGATCGGCCTGATTTGCATATTAGGAGACTGACTGATCAGTCAGATCTGCATATTAGCAGATCCACTGATCAGCCAGATTAGCCTTCCATAAATTCGAAAAGCTTTCTCTAAATGTGAAACCTCTTTACGCCTTTTAGACCTTCTTATCAGGACGCACGAGAACATGTGGTCGGTAAGTAAATATCTTTTTTATATTATCAACTGATTATGAAGATATCTCTATAAAGAAATTAAATGCTTCCTTATTTGTAGTTAAACGAAACATAGATAAATCATTTAAATAATGTATTAATGTATTGAAACTTGATGATTACTTTTTTATGTATATATGGTCTGGGATTCTGAATATCTACGATGACTGAACATTACCAAAATTGGATATGACTCTCAGTTGTCTTTCGCTAATCTTGATGCGAATACAATTATGTTAGAGCTTTAAAAATATCTGAATGCTTTATACAGTTTTATCATCAGCTCATATGATTTCGCTTTTATATATATATATATATATATATATATATCCAGGGAGTGTAAAGTGAAATTACTGTAGGTTCACCAAGGGGAGCACTTGATGTTTTGGTTCACGTCAGTGATGAGGTGTAGAGCTAGACAGAGTGTAATATAATAATAGAAGGACGATTTGTTAAGCCTTCATTACGTCTAGTGATTGGTAACGCTGTTTCGCTATTGATCATCTCAGGGTTCAATCTGTATCGATCTGGCCCGACTCTGGAATGAAAAGCTCGTCGGAGCCCTGCTGTTGTAATGACAGAATTATATATATATATATATATATATATATATATATATATATAGGAGTAAGTAAGACCCCGACGGCTGAGCTCAAGCCGTTTCGACGGCTAATTCTGTATTGAGTACTTTGGTGCGTTATGGTCCACCTGGTTCCTTACCACTTTTCCTTCGCTATATATATATATATATATATATATATATATATATATATATATACATGGGGAGGAACTGGGACTCTAGTCTGAATGCTTTACACAGAGACGCCTCAAGTAAAGTTGCAAAAGTGCTATGGAAGGAGTGTTGATGCTTAACCCAAGTCTTCTGCAACTGGGCTGGCCATTAATTTAAGCCGTTCCAGTTATGAACATCTAATAGCATTTTGTATATCTAGAACTACTTTTACCAGTGTGTACTATCTTTTGAGATTGGTCTACTATTTCTATTAGTTCGTGCGGTCACATAGGGGCACTTTTATTGATTGGGCAATCGAAATAGTGGCGTTAATTTGGGCAGCACATATAAGTGTTGATTAAACATATATTATTTATCGACTGTCGATAACGTTACTTACCAAAATGATATATGTTTGTCTGTAAACACATTAGGAGCATTCGAATACAGGCATTTTTATAATAAATTTGTATGTTAATAGAGAAAATCGGTCCTTAATGCTAGGAATGTATTAATGACTCAAATCAACTAATAGTTGATTTACATGAGAGTGAGTCAGATTATAACCCAGTCGAGACCGTTAGATATATGGTAATAAGTTCTAACCGCTAATGCCAATTGCATGAGAGACAGTATGGTTTGAAGACACTCTTCGGACTCTCTGGTGGATGGTAATGAAGTCTATGCATACTCATTAATATATGTGAGATCAAAGACTGACAACGACTGGCAACAAAGTACGGTTGCAGTGTGTTTGGTTATAAAGTTTAGACAGTGTGGTGTAAGGTAGTAATAAAGTAGAGACAGGCTTGGGAACATTCTCCCAGTTGTAAGACATGTAGTCATAAAAACCACTCGCTGAATATCAAAAAGAATAAACTGCAGAAGATTATGATTATGATGGTAGTGATGGCGGTGGTGGTGGTGGTGGTGGTGGGGGTGGTGCAGGTGGTGGAGGTGTGGGAATGATGATATGGAGTTGAAGGTGGTGGCCATGAGGATGGGGTGTGGATGATAGTGATGATGATCAGGGTAATGATAATGATGCTTCTGATGGCGGTATTGCTGTTGAGGATGATGATGGTCAAGATCATGGTCATGATGATGATGGATTGCTGGTGGTGGTAGTGGTGGTAGTGTTGGTGGTAGTTGTAGTGGTGGTGGTGATGGTGGTAGCAACTAGGAAGTTTCATTGTAATAGTGATTATCATAACGGTTATGATGGCTATCCTGATCATAACAATCAGGATGATGATGACGATGACGATGTTGTTGTTTTTAGTGGTGGTGGTGGTTGTGGTTGTGGTAGCGGTGGCAGTAATGGTGGTGTTGGTTGTGGTAGCGGTGGTGGTAATGGTGGTGGTGGTGGGCTGGACTGACTATAGATATATACTAATTCAAGTGTGACAGGAGGATGGTAAAGGCATATCAATAAACCAGATCATTGACAATAAATGTGACAGGCTGATCAATTGTATTTAAACCGTAATAAACAGAAAAACCAAATAATAAGAAATTAATGAGTTGTGAGGAGACAAATAATGTATTGTAATAAATTAAGACATCGAAGCAATATTGTTCAAATTGAAGAAACGTAGAAAAGAAAAACATATAAATTACATTACCTTCTTTGTGATATCGATTTAATACAACATCGAATTTAAATTTCAATAAGTCATTAACTTATTTATAAGCAAATGTCATGTCTTCTTGTTAAATAGAACGAGGGTAAGTCAGTAAAGGATTTGATCACCAAGCTCAGCTGGCTCCATCTAACAGTACCTGGGTTGGTTTTCAGTCTATGTTTAGAAGTGAAGAGGGGTGCAGCATGACGCTAGCAACTTTCCCTTCATTAATCAAAATTGCTACAGACAGCCATCAGATAAACTGTCCAGGGAGCAGGCTCGCAACAATGCAGAATAGAAACTTCCTGTTGCCTAATGCTCTCCTCGAGGGTGCAAAAGCAGCAAGTAAAGAAGAAGTCATTATCCTCAATTAACTTTTAATTTTAATTCTTCCAATTGGCGGTAAAATGAGTTGGCCCTTTCTAGTGATTGCAGATCAGGTTTGGATTTAATACGTGAATTAATTTGTCTTGTTATAACGTTAACCATAAAAGCACCATTTGCAGTTTCCTCCAAAGAAATTCAGCATTGGATTCTTCATTATAATTTTTAATTCATTACAACAATAGGAATTATAAAAGTACGAGTATATTATTTTTCCACATAACCCCGTTGGTTTTCATTATGTTTGGTTTCCCTCCATAGAAGATTATTTATTCACTCCAATGCCAAAGGTTTTCGGCACAGAAATGAGCCACTTATGCATTGCTTCTTTCACTTTTAGTTCCGTGACAAATTAATGGTCACTTAAGGCGTCTTTAGATTGAGCAAACTGGTGGTAATCCGATACAACAGGGTAGGACTATATGAAAGATGGTCTAACAACTTACACTTTACTTTGCGGGAAATTGGGGGCATTATGAGAGCTGCTATTGGCATGCAACAACACAACACTACGTTCGATGTTTCAATTTCTCATAAAGTATCTCGCTATAACTAGCAATGCTGAGACGCTATCCTGATCATACAATAATATTGGTCCCTGCGAGATGCAAATAACTGCCAGTATCACTTTTGCAATTATCTAGTTTTCGTTTGATGTATCAGACCGAATGTTTCCATTCCACACCTTGAATCCTACATCTATATTTCAACACCAGTAAACATTATTTTCCATGAAGGCGTCAAATTTGTTAATATAATGATCCAAAGACCAATGGGCGATATCAAAAGGATTTTGTAAGAACAATTCTGTAAGTTATTTTGGAACTGATCTTACACAAACTTTACTAACGAAAAGTGTGCTGTGGATGATTTTATAAAGTCCATGGCTACTTTGTACATTATTTACCACTCCATCATTGATAATCCATTTCTTCAGCAAAACTATACCACGAAGTAGTTCAATATTGTCATCAGCACAAGACATGATCAAACAGTCGGCAACCAGATTTTAATTTTGTCAGTCTACTCTGTAGCAAGAAATAAATGTTCCTAAACTGGACTACAAATCTTTGGTGGATTTCAGCCCCCCCCCCCCATACAGATCACTGAAACCCGCTCTACTTTCGAGCAAACATAAAGTGAAGAGGCCGTGATTAATATGATTAATATAATGATTTCTACTATAGACACAAGGCCAGTAATTTGGGGGAGGGGAAAGTCGATTATAACGACCACAGTGGTGCTTTATTTTATCGACACCCGTAAGGATGAAAGGCGGGATTCGAACTCAATATGATTAATATAACAACGGAAAGGCGTCGACTTGAAGACCCTATACGAATGCCCTTGTATTTATGCTCGGATAAACGATGCTAACTCAAAATCATTCAATGTGAGTGTTGGACTCCGCCAAGTCATTGTCACCTCTCTTGTTTACAATCTACATGAACAGGAATAACATGTACAGCCGTGCTGGAACTGGTATCAAACCTGATGGGAGTAATATCAGTCAGCTGGAATCTGCAGACGCCATACTACTACTAAATACATCGGAATGTAATCTCCGATATGCTTTGGATAGGTTTGCTGCCGAATGTTGCACAGCTGGAATGAAAATCAGTGCTGCCAAGAGTTTGACAGTCGTCTTCGCAAGAAAGTCTGTTCAGTGCACTCTGCTTGTTTGTGGTGCTACACTGAAGCAGGTGAAGAAATTCAAGTACCTCAAGGCCGTTTTCACGGGTGATAGAAGACAGGCGACTGAATTAAATGCAAGAATTGCTAGAGCGAGTACAGTAGTGTGCACTTGGGCAGAACAAGGGGATAAGTGTAAAGGCCAAACCCAGTATCTTCAATTCTATGTTAGTGCCTACCTTCATCTATATCTTGTTTAATGAACTAAAAGCATACGATCGCAGATAAAAGCAGCCGAATTGGTATTCCCCCGAAGGCTCTTTGGAGCAACGTTACTCCATAGGTTGCGTATATCGGAGACCGGTGTATCATTCCAGGTAGAGCCACTACCTCTCCGAATAGAACACAGAACAAAACATCTTGCGGCATTTTGCTACATCTCTTTACGTTATAAACTTTTCCTATTTAGTTTTCCTTTACCTGCATTCTTAATTCAAATCACATTTATTTCCTTCGTTATACTTGGAGCTGTTAAGATAAGTACCAGCTATGCACTGGATTAGATCAGTGGAGACTAAGTATCATATTGTTGATCCGGTGTCCATGGAAGATGTCATATATATGGGCACCGCCAAACATGGTATGTCTTAATGACTGATTAAAGTAGACTTTAAATATGTGAACGTGGTACTGTAATACGTGGTACTGCCAAGAAACAAAATCACTGTCATTTTATCCGTTGATCCCACCATTCGTAATCGAAGTAAGGAATACTAAACTATAATAATTATTTACAATTAGATGTGGATAAGACCAATGGAGGATAAGTATCTTGATAACAAACGCAAACATACTGCACACAGAGCCGGAAGCTGAAATTGTATCTTTGACCAATCGCTAATCTAACACTTCTATAAATTTTCTGCTACAGCTGCTAATCTCATTGTTTCAAATGAAAACACTATAAAGAACCAACATTTCTGTACAACAAAGGATGACATGAATAAAATACCTATTTATTACGATATTTCATTGCAAATAAAACAAGTTCAATGATTGTTTGCTAGTTAAAGTGATAATATATGTAAGTGAGCAGATGTCTCAAATGACGTAAGTGTTTTTAACCGAACGGCATTCAATTCTGCTTGATGTATGCCGTTATTTGTAATAGGATTTCCTTTCCTCTTTCTACTATCATACAGTCGTTATTTCCTTTTCCTTCTATTTCTCTTTTCTCTTCTACCTCTGTCGCTTAATCTCCTTTCCTCTCTCTCTCTCTCTCTCTCTCTCTCTCTCTCTCTCTCTCTCTCTCTCTCTCTCTCTCTCTCTCTCTCTCTCTCTCTCTCTCTCGTATTATTTCTTTCCCTCTCCATTTTATAGACATTTTATAGAGTGAGGTGTATTATTTTTTTTTTCCTCAAGAGGTGCGTAAGCACATTGTAATATTATTAGAACAATTCATCACTGAGCTGGTTAAATAATTCTACAGTAAATTTGACTTACGCAACAGTGATCTATCACAGAATATATTTCCAATTTAGTATAAGGAAATAAACATTTCTGAAGTCTAGTGAAAGCGGATCCTACAAAACCTGAAAATGGTAAGGGTTGTTACAACCTTGCCACTCGGCCAGAATTAATTGCTTCCTCATACACGGCAAAATTATCAGCAAAAATATTGCCGTATCCTGTTTTGCTGAAACCATTCCATTGCTAGCTTTTACTTTTGATTACTTCAAGCAGCTTACAATGTAAACTAAACTGAGAACACGCTTTCAATTGACAGATACGATTCCTCGTATGCTAAGACACTTTTTGTGTTCAACACTCTTAAATGTTGCGCATATTTAACTTTCTCAGGTAGTCTTTTGTGTAAAAGATTTAGTCTCTGAATTACTATTTCGATTGATTAGAGTATCTGAAAACGTGGAAGGGTCTATATTCAATGAAGTATAGTTAATCATATTAGAAATGAAGATATTTACACATTGTGCCACACACCAACACGCACAGAAGGGCACATACATATTAATATAGACAGAGGCGTATAAACCTATGAAATACAATTTTAGTTCTTCTAATCCAGATATCTAATCACCGACAGTGTACAACGACTCATCAGTTAGACAGTACTACGTCTTCACATTTGAGTAAATTAAATTAAAGGTAAGACTGGATTTCAAATATACTACATAAAGCATGTATGAAATGAATACAACTCTTTTCGTAGCTTATCAAGCGTTAAATTAAAATATATCAACATTGTACTGTATCATTCTCTCGCTTTGAATTACCTCCTTGATATTTCGTGTGTATATATGAAGACATATCTGAAGACCCTTCTAATGCAGAGTCGGGTTCGATCTATAACAAATCTTGCCTCGAGCTGATCGACGGAGAAACATATGTAATATGTTATTAAAATGTGGTCTGATGCAATACTGATACTCTGCTCTGCGTGAGCATCGAGTGCTCAACCGGCATACCGCCTACGAACGCATTTACCTGCAACTCTACAACAACTATATATATATATATATATATATATATATATATATATATATATATATATATATCTAACAGGCTGAATGAGTTGGGGTCCAGAAGCCAACGAAACATAAGTACCTGTTTATGTCACTGTTGTAATTATTTATACTAAACTCATCCGTCCTATGGACTGTGTACTCTTACCCTTTGATATTTCTACCAAACTTTTACTACAGTGTATATATATATACATATATATATATATATATATATATATATATATATATATATATATATATATATATATATATTAGTAAAAAGGAAAAGAAAATGCTGACAAATTTTTCCCAGTGAAAAATAGTTTAATTAGGAATGAGTATAAATTAGTAACAAGTATTGGTTAGTATTCAGTTTTAGTTTTAAGTTTTATATATATATATATGTGTGTGCTTTTTCTCCCAAAAATATTTTTCCATTTCTCCCACTTCTCATTCACCTCGACCTTTCTATTTCATCTTTTATTTCTTATTCTATTTCCTGATAGAGGACTAGTATCTTAAACGTTTAGTGTCTTTTCCTACTATATCAAACGTTAAACTAATATATATCTTTATCGTAGTGTTTCAGTTGGTGTATTGTTTTCCGTTTAGTTTTCGCATATATATATATATATATGTGTGTATGTGTGTGTGTGTGTGTAGATACCGATTGAAATCGGGTGTAACCACATTCCATACGAATAAAACAGTTACAAAATTCGCCTTTTACCTAGTGGAAATAAACTATTTTACGAAACACGAAAATTAAAATCAGATCTTAAATATTATAATATTTTACTCATTCTTTCTTACTGGATGGCCATTAAATTTATCCATAATCTCACACACATATTACCTAATTATTTTTAATGGATGTCATTTATATATATCCAATGTTTCAGTTGGCAGTATATAAGAAGAAATTAAATACTATACAGGTGGTTTTATAATAGATTATTTGACTGTATAATTTCTCAATGAAGCTAGAGACGCACAGGAAATCACTTCATCTAAGACTCGAAACTGGAATATAGTTAAATGTCACTGAGAAAATTACCCGTTGCTCTCAAAATTGCTAACCACAGAATATCTACAATCGCGAAATAGATATATCTTTCTAAATCTACAACTTTTTTTAAATTATATATGTAAGATTAGCGAAATATTGCAATAGTATATCTTTATTTATTCTCTTTTCAACAGCAGAAGTGAAATATGTGACGTATAACCGTTACTGGAATGCGATTGAAACCGGATCACTGCTACAGCTCATTGTAGGCTTTCTACTCTACACTATGGGCATGTATGAAATTATATTATAGCAACATTCCTCATTAATCTACTTTAATTGTACAGTTCTTTACTTTTGTTAACGAGAAACTTTCTGCAAACCTTTCCATTAAGAACGGGAAATGGAACGCACGAGGTAAAATGAGCTGTGTCAATTAATTAAACATCCCTTACAGAGCCAATTAACGAAATAAATGAAAATTATACAGACTGAAGCCAGGATGACGCCGAAAATGGACGAAGGGATAGTAATTTTAGTTTTATTTTTTAAGATGCCTTAATTATCTTACTGAAATGATTACTAATAAATAATTATAGCATCAGTAATTTCCTTCAAAAAGTTAAATATTGTCAAAGTCAACAGAAAATCTCATAAAACCCCGAACTGTAATAATTCAATAAGTTCATATTTTGCATGTTCAGTATGCCTACATACAAAACAAATTAATATTAACAAATTTTAACCTGATATTTAAGGTAGAATACTGTTAATATACAAGATGTGTTATTCAAGAAAATAAACACTATATTCGTCGTATTAACCCTGACAGGTACCGATTGGATTTCCCGAATGTGCCAATGTGGACTTGGACAAATCGCATAGGGTCATCCAGATCATATCTAGATAGAGTATTTTGTAGGGAAATAGATAGGTCTAGCATAGGCTGTCCACAATTCAAGATACTCAGCTACACGGACCACAAATTCGTGATCTGTATGCTTGACTTAGATAGGCTTCATAGACGAGGACCCGGCTACTGGAAGCTAAACGCGTCCTTACCAGCACGCAAGGCCTACAGAGACCGGATTACCGAACTAGTTAAGCGGGCGTTGACGGGGGCCATCGTCAACAACAAGTGGTGGTTTGCTCTGAAAAGAGCGATTAGAATAGAGTCCATTAGGTTTAGTAAGGCTTTAGCAATAGAGAAAAATAGAGCAGAGGGAGAACTAGTTAGAAAATTAGACGAGGCGCTTAGCAAAGGCATCGCGACCGACGTACTTGCGGCGAAATTGGCCCTTGACCAATTCTTCAATGCAAAGCACGAAGGTTGCGTTGTCAGAGCTAGGGTGCGTGCTCTCAGACACAAGGGACGAAAGCCGTTCAATGGGCCCGAGTGGCGGAGGCGCGTCGTGGCAACAAAGCCACGATCCGGTCTTTGGTGGACCACGACGGGCGCATGCTACTCGATCCCGGGCAAATGTGTGAAGCTTTTCAGCGACACTACGCACAGCTGTTCGGAGGCAGCGGGGGGCCGGGTAGAGGGATGGACTTTAGTATCTACCTCGACGGACTGCCGCGGCTCTTGGCCACTGAGGAGGATTGTTGCGAAAAGCCGATAACAGCCGCTGAAGTACGGGAGGCAATGACTGGCTGCACAATGGGTAAATCGCCTGGTTTGGATGGTCTGCCCTATTAACTTTACGTAC
The DNA here is from genome assembly GCA_964016885.1 of Eledone cirrhosa. Lineage (NCBI taxonomy): Eukaryota > Metazoa > Mollusca > Cephalopoda > Octopoda > Eledonidae > Eledone > Eledone cirrhosa. The sequence continues at coordinate 71,041,753 of OZ024747.1, forward strand.
AGGTGCCAGACTTGTTCGGAGGCCTCTTGGCGGGCGTCTACTGCAACTGGCAACAGAACGGGAGAATTCCCAGCTCTGTGAGCCGAGGAGCTGTGGAGCTGCTGACAAAGGATCCGAACAAGGGGGATAACATAGATAATTTTAGGCCCATAACTCTGCTTAACACAGAGTTTAAGATTTTGGCCAAGGTGCTAGCAAAGAGGTTGGCGCTTGTCGTTGGTGATCTGGTGGGAGAGGCGCAGACATGCGCCATTCCCGACAGATCCATCCACGACAACCTCCACCTCATGCGATACATCGTAGAGAGGGTAGCTAGGGAACCTGGCACGAGTGGGTCCTTGATCAATTTATATCAGTCGAGAGCTTTCGATAGGGTGGACCATCGTTACTTAGCGGCAGTCCTGAGGGCAGTTGGCTTTGGGTCCGTCTTCAGAGTCTGGATCGCTGCCATGCACAGCGACATCTGCTCTGTGGTGAGAGTGAACGGTCACCTTTCGGAACCGTTCAACATCATGCGCTCGGTCTGCCAAGGATGTCCCCTCTCATCACTCTTGTACGTATTGACTCTCGAGCCATTACTGCACAAACTGGAGACGTTGAGAGGGGTCCCGCGCGAACTAGGATGCGGAGGATCCGTGTCAGCATATGCGGACGATGTCACGTAGTGGTGTCGAACGCCAAATACATCGAGGCGATCGGCACTTCACTAAGAGAATACGAAGCGGTGACAGGAGCAATGATCAACCAGGAAAAGTCAGTGGGCCTGCAGCTCGGCACCTGGAGAGGCAGTTCCATGCCGTCCAACAGCGTCGTCCGGCGCTGGACGGACGAACCGGTTAAATTGCTAGGGGTCTGGTTCGGTCCGGACCTCCAGACGGACAAATACTGGAACGGGGTGACGAGCAGAGTGGCTTCTCTCACCCAGAAATGCGTGGAGAGGAAGCTATCCCTGAAAGGTCGAGCGGAGGTGGCTAACGCGTACATCGCGTCCGTCATCTACTACCACCTGACCGTCGTACCTTTTCCTAAGCCCCGTCTGACTGCGCTGGAGCGTTTGCTCTTTCGCTTTTTGTGGAAGAGACGCGCTCCGATGGTCAGGCGGTCCATCTGCTGTCAACACCCGCTACGTGGAGGGCTGGGCATGCCGTGGCTGATGATGCGCAGACATCTCCACCTCTTCCTCGACGGCTCTCAGGTGTGGTCGCCGTTTGCTAGACGCGTCTTTCCCCAGCTCGTCTCCTTGACGGAGCTGCAGTCCTGGGAAAAGCGAAGACCGAGAGGGAGCGCTTGGAGACTGGAATGTCTTCAGGCGCTCACAGCCCTCGACCAATCGGGCAATGTGATCGGTGGAAACTCCACCTTGGCGTTCTATAGAGGATTGGTGGAGGGGAAGAGCGACGACGTACTTGGGAAACTCTCGGCGTCGACGAAAATCTAGCCAATCTCTTCGGAAGAACTATCGGGCCGGGGCCTATGGACAAATTCCAGAAATCCCTGGCCTGGCAGTGCTACCGAGGTGCTTTGCCAGTTCGGGATAAACTCTACAGGCATGGAGGTGGCGTCAGCCGCGCATGTCCGAGATACGCGCAGGACGACGAAACCGTCCGGCTCGCACTCCTCCAGTGTCCGAGCATTGCTGACTTGTGGGTTTATGTCGAACACCTGCTGTCACGTGTAGGACGGATCCAGCTATCAGCTGAGTCCATCGTGAGGATTGCCCCGCCCTCTTCCTTTAGCCGGGAAGGAAGGCAGTTTTTATCTGTCTGGTGGCCATGGCGAAAGAGATAGTATGGTGGACACGTTTGAAAGGGCTGAAGACGAGCACTTACCTCTTCGGTGATGCCCTGATTAACTTTTTCAAATTTCATTTGAAAAGGAAAATCAGGGTAGAGAGGGAAGTGCTCTCTTCCCAGCATTTTGTTGAAAGATGGGTGAGAGTGAATGGGCCTACTCTGAGTATGTGTCTGTAAATTAAAGGCGGAAAACTGGGAGAGGGCACTTGCCCTGGTGGTCAGGGTCACTGTGGCTTTTTAATGGGCTTTCTCCACGAATGTCCCTCAGAAGTCTCCACCCTATTGGGGAATTTTTTCATTGTTCTATTATTACATCCTCTGTTTTTTGTTTTTTTACACGCAGAAATGCCCTTTTGTACCGTCCAGTATTGTCCTGTACTGTCCTTAATGTCTACTTTGTGTAAACCCTTGTGGTTAATAAAGAAACATTATTATTATTATTATTATTATTATTATTATTCTTTGAGTCTCAGTCATTGATGTTAGTTAACTGGAAAGTTTGTTGAAATGAATATCAAGACACTACCTGCAGCCTCAGATATTCAGGACGTATCGGAGAGTTCTTGCTGTTCCCAGCAAGTATGCCTTTTGAAGTGTTCCAGAAAGCGAGGCGGTGCCAATTTTCTTTAACCATCTCTGGAAACTTTTTGAGATAGTACCTAGTGCGCCTATGACAATCGGGAACACTTTGACTTCATGGCAGTTCCAAATCCTTTTTACCTCCCACTTTAAGTCCTGGTATCGGTTAATTTTCTCCCTCTCCTTCTCTTGCACTCGCGTGTCGAATGGGCAGGCCACATCCACAATCAGGCACGATCTTTTTTCCTTGTCCAAAACCACCAGGTCAGGTCTATTGTGTTCCAGTATTCTTGTCCGTCTGTATCGTAAAATCCCACAGCACCTTCACCTGATCGTTTTCTATCACCGACTCTGGCTTATGCTCATACCACTTCTCAGAATGTGGTAAATTGTTTACTTTGCATAGGTGCCAGTGGATCACCCTGCCCATCACATCATATCTCCAGCCCTTATAGTGAGTCTGTGCTAGGTGTTTATACTCGGATACAATGTGAGCCACAGTCTCCTCTCTCCACAGATCCTGCACAGTGGGCTAGCCTCCTCCTTGTAAATATGGTGTTTCAGCCACTTCGTTTTGAGGGCCTGCTCTTGCGCAGCCATTAGCATTCCTACTGTAGCCTTTTTATGGTCTCCTCTTCTCAACCAGTTCCATGTCTGTGGATCTCTGAATTCCGTTTTCTCAAAGAAGGTACTATGAAGGGATTTTTCATGAAGGTTGCTCTTTCTCTTAGTTGTTATTTCCTCCTTGGACATCCTCTGGTCTATTTTCCTCTCCTTCTGTACAATTCTGAGCATTGGCTCCTTACTATTGGTCACATATTTGTGTAGGTTGTTTTTCTCCATCTGAACACAGTCCTCTATGTTGATAAGACCTCTTCCACCTTCAGATGTCCTTAAGTAGAGTCTATCGACATCACTCCTCTTGTGGAACATGTTGTAGATAGTCAATAGCTTCCTAGACTTCCTATCTATTTCTTTTTGTTCAGCAACATTCCATCTCAGAATTCCCGCACTGTACCTAATAATAGACACAGCTCGGGAATTTACTGCACTTATGGCATTCCTGCTGTTCAGATGTGACTTTAATACGCTCCTTACTCTCCGAATGTATTCAGATCTTATCAATTCCTTCATTTTTTTGTTCTTGATGTCATCAGCCTCCAGAATACCCAAATACTTGTATCCTTCTTCAGTGTCAATTTCCTTTATCATCTCACCTGTTGGTACCTGGATTCCGTTGCTTCTGCTCAATTTACCCCTCTTCATCACAAGGACTCCACACTTACTAATACCAAATTGCATACATATATCATTGCTGAGAATACAGACAATGTCACATCCAACTCCTTCTCACTCTTCCCGAAGAGCTTAAGATCGTCCATGAAGAGGAGGTGATTCATGGTAAGCTCTCCCTTTCCCAACTTGTATCCTGCTCTCACATTTCGCAGTATAATGGTCAGGGGCATCAGGGCAAGGACAAACAACAGAGGAGGACAGACTATCGCCCAGGAAGATACCTCTCTTGATCTTCACGCCTGCCAAGGATTCTCCAGCTGATGTTAACTCTGTTTTCCAGGACTTCATACTTTTGCTCAACAACTGTCTGATGTTACCTGCCACCTTGAAGATCTCTAGACTTTTGGTGATCCAAGAATGAGGCACCATGTCAAATGCCTTTTTGTAGTCTATCCATCCCATGGCAAGACCAGTGTGTCTCCTCTTGCAATTCCTCATTACTATCTTATCAATAAGTAACTGGTCCTTTGTACCACGGGACTTCTTTCGGCATCTTTTCTGTTCGTCCGGTAACAAGTTATTTGTGTGGAGGTGATGGTAGATTTCCTCAGACACAATGCTTGTCAACAGTTTCCACATTACGGACAGACATGTGATAGGTCTATTGTTGGTAACATCATTACCCTTGATTCGGTCTTTCATTACCAGAACTGTGGTACCTTTTGTCAACCACTCTGGTACCTCACCTGACATCAAGCAGTCATTGAACATGGTTGTTAATTTCGGGTGGAGGGGTGTTACATTTTTAATCCAATACCCCTGCACACGCAGCATTGTGAGATATGTAGACCGATAATATTATTCTATCGGGTACAATGCGGTAGTAAAATTCGAAGGGCAAATGAAACAAATAAAATAGAACAAAACAAATTAATGTTTTACCCAGTATATCTTAACATGATACTTCGGGACTATTACCCTCTTTTCCGAGGCGAAACTGGAACAGTCCAAGACAAACCCAACGAGCGATCAGAGTTTTCAGAGTTTTTTTCACTAACTAGTTTACGTATTTGATGAAAGACCCAGACTTGTCACACAGTTATGCTGAATTTCACTGAGAATTACGTTTAGAGAACACGTCTCTGTGAAATGCCATCCACATGCAGGTTAATTTTGTAAGCAGGCTGTTCTGTTTATCGAAAAGCAAGAACATTCATCTTCGAAATCGATGGAAGAGTTTCATGTATACTGGTATGGATTCTCGTCGCATCAGAAAATAAAAGATTGCAGAAAATAAAAGATTAACCACCTGGACAGAAAACCAGTTGTTCGGGTAATTGAAACACAGTTGATGCTGGGGTTTATTTTTCATCTGAGGGGATGAGAAATGAAGAACTTTGCCGTTGCAATCATGAGCTCAACACACTAACCAAGAATGTTTGTACATTCTCTCCACCCACTCCGCTACACACACACACACACACACACCTATGTGTGTGTGTGCGTGTGTGGGTGTGTGTGCGTGCGTGTGTGTGTGTGTATACACTCTTATATGTATATATGTATATATACTGTGTATATATATATATATATATATATATGTGTGTGAATGAAGTAATTCCGTCGGAAATGTCCAGGAAAAAAGAGTGCTCTATGTAGGTTACAGAGCTTAATAGTTATGTAATAAACAACATAAGGTAATTATTTCATTTACCAGTATCGCTGTATCGCTGTCAACTTTATAATAATTTTTACATTTATTTTTATTCTTATATGACGGCCGATATGGTCGTCTATTGTTTTTTATTTTTATTATTATATGTTTTTTATAATAAATTGTGTGTGTGTGTATGTAGGTGTGTGTACATATATCTATATTTGTATGTGCGTATGTATGCGTGTATATATGTGTGTATGTATGTGTGTGTATGTACGTGTGTATATATATGTATGATTATGTATGTGTATATATATATAGAGATGTTTATATATATATATATATATATATATATATATATATATATATATATATATATATATATATATATATATATACATATATATATATATACATACATACTTACATTTAAGTAAGTGCCGTACTAAGAGTGAGAAATGAAATTTCGTTTCATTCTATTCCATTCCATTTATCGTTTTCGGTGCGCCTGGCCGACTGAACTCACTCGATATGCAAATTAGGCTGCTCAGCCGTTAATTTTCATAAGGAAAGTATATACTTTCGAACGTTCAACCATCTGGCAGAAGGGTATACGGTGCTGACGATAGCTAACAAGCTTGAAACTACTACATCGTTCCTGTGTCAGTGTTGAACAAAAAGGTGACGTGGTTGCCTGAACACTGTACGGCGTAAATCAGGCTGTCCGTTTGTTTACAAACGAACAAAGCGAACATTATAATAAATGTTTGTTAAACTGATACATACATATATATATGTGTGCCTGTATGTATATATATATATATATATATATATATATATATATATATATATATATATATATATATATATATATATATATATATATATATATGCATGCTACTGTACGTCTGTATACATATATGTATGTACGTATACATACATACTTACATTTAAGTAAGTGCCGTACTAAGAGTGAGAAATGAAATTTCGTTTCATTCTATTCCATTTATATATATATATATATATATATATGCTGGCTGCCAACTTGTTTTCGAGTACGGCCACTACTTTATATTCATGTAGGAGAACCCCTACCGATGCGCTGAACGAGTGTGACTTTTTAGTCCAGCCAGCGACTTGAAAACTCTGGTACAAACACTACACTTGTAACAATTATTGACACATAGTGCTGGGCCCATGGTACCATGTGACGACAAGTGCAGAGAGATCTCCAGATATAAAGCAATGCCTGTGCCGTGAAGCTTTTATAGTGAGCAAAGGCACTGCACAAAGCCAGTCCCACTCTCTTAACCAAGATGATATTTACCAAAAAGAAGAACAAGTCAACATCATTGGATACTATCAGGGTTGCAGGTGTTATATCAGAGTTTTCCTTCTTCTAGAATTCTGCCTTGACAAAGGCTAGGGGTCATCTCTCCCGGTGATTTTGGATGGCCATTGACTCTTAAGAGCTCCTTTGCCCTTTGACAGGTTTTGTTTTTAGTCCTGCAGGATGTCCAAAGTCACCCTCCTCACCAAGAAACCTTGGTGGGGTTGCCAGTTTAGTCGCCAACGACCCGACCATGAGACAGGTTGCACTGGGATACATGTTACCAGTAGCACCAAGTGTATATATATACAGTATATATATATATACGAGAGTATACACACACACACGCACACATATTTTATATGTATATTTATACATATATTACTATAGAATGCTCAGTATTTATACTTTGAGCTTGTTTAATTGGAGGGTATCAATATGAGTTAATAACTCTGTATTTTATTTGTATATATATATATACATGCATATATGTGTGATTTGAACAATGAAAATTAAACAAAAGGTGAGGATATATTCTTAGTCAGTTCATTGTTTTACGATCGTTTCAGAGGGTTGATATCCTACACCCATCTCACCGTCTTCCTCAGAATATATATATATATATATAAGGGGATATACTCTGTTATATTGAACACAATACTTGTTCTTTGTTGTTTTCATTGCTATATTTCTGTCAAACAGTTAATTTGCTAATCAAAATCGCAGACATGAGCATGTATGCATTGAAACATACATACACACACTGACATACATGCATACACACACACACACACACACACACACACACACACACACACACACACACACACACACACACACACACACACACACACACACACACACACACACACGCACATACACACATACATATATACATACATACATATGTACACATATACACACTTTCTCACTCCCACAAACATACGTATATACACACATATATATATATTCACACAATTGTGTGTATGTGTTATTGTGTGTATATATATGAATGAAACGAAATCGTATTTTTGCTCATTTTACATACATACATACATAGACACACACGCGTACGCACACTCCTGTCCATACATCAGATATGATATTGAAAATAGCCATAAATTTATAACAATATATCTATGTAATCAGAGATATGTAAGAGAATATATGTGCTAAATTGTATATATGTATATGTATTTCTTCGTAAATATTTATATAGTATGCATAATCTACGATTTTGTATACACACTTGTTTATACGAATAGATATATATGTGTGTGTTTATATAAATACCCTTGTCTATGTGTATGTATATACAATCGCCGGCCTGGTTCGTTGTATAAATAAATATTCTTCTTTTCTTTCTATATAGTATGTTTCTCTAGTTGTACGTGTACATAATAGTGAGCGTCTTTATTCGTATATGAGGTTTATATGTTCATGTGTATGTGCTTGCTGTGAGTTCGTGCTTGCATGTTTATATGTTTGCTTGCATTGTAAAGGCCATAACAAATTCGTTGTAATCTTGGCTATAAAACCTGATAAAGGCAACAGTGGTGGCGGCCTCAGACAGCGAAATAACATCATTAGTCTCTTGCTTGTTCAGCTATTTGTAATATGCAAAAGCAGGACTAAAAAATTACCCGCAAGCCACAACTATGTGTAGAACATATCAAGAGATCAACCATAAACAAGAAATAAAAGAAAGACATAATGACTACTTACTGTCATAAATTTCTGCCTACCACACCATATCTTCAACCGTCACTACAACGACGTCTGAAAAACTATATTCAATAAAAAGAAAGTGGAAAAATACGATTTTTATCAAAGCATAAATAACAGATTGAACATTCGACACGTTTTTATTTCCTTTTTGTCTTTTCTTTTATATGATTTTTAGCGGTATTTTTTCTTCACTTTTGTATTTAGGGAAACAACGCTGGTGCGATGAGATTACACGCTTCATCTACCTTCATCGCCCATGTGTTTCGACAGAACGTGTTCAATATAAGCACACTCTGGTGCATATTAATAGTCAAAAGGGAGAAAGATAGAATGCGTGTGATAAGGCATATAAGCAGAAATTGCTGTTTTTATATAGACAGATATATGATATATATATGCAGAAATGGCGGCTGGTTTGCAGTCGATGATTATGGCGGAAACATTGCTTCTGGATTATTACAAAATATAGGAGGCTAATCTTCCTTCGATCACCATCGTCTAACGTTGAAGTGGTATAAATGCTTGCCAACAAAATTTTTTGGTCTGCTCTAAATGCAATCATTCACCAGTTGACTGCAAATTATGCATTTACTTAGATAAAACTTGTATTCCATCTTAATCATTTCCACACGCTATATTAATTAGATATATAACAGGTTTGCTAGAATTTTTGCTCTAAAAAGTGACCACGTCTATGCAACAACTTTACAATACAGACGTCGATATATCTACACTGCAAGCTATTCTTTTACCTTCAATATACAGGTTGAGCTTAAAGTCTTTCCCTGATTATAAACCTTTATTAAGCAAAACATTAACAAGATAGATGCCATTTCATAGATGCCATTTTCTTACTGATACTTACAACTACTTCATGTAGAAGAGAAAATGTAAAACATGTTCAGAAAAACTTTAAACTTGAAATATATAAATTAAAAAAGTGAAAAAGTAAAATCTCAAATAGTATCCGAGATATGGTATTTTATAATCAGGGAAACACTATGCCCACCCTGTAATCATAACTTCACTGTATGTGAATACTTAAGTATTATTTTCTCAATCCCATTTACTAGTAATAGTAGTTAAATTACTCTAAAAGCATTCATACCGTCTTAAAGAGGGATACATTAGACAATGTAATTCCTCGTGTACAAAAGATGGGATGATACAGCTGAAACACAATTGATCATATGCCGATTCGATACGAGCTAACCTGGGTCTAAAACATAACCACCTGGAAGTGTTGTTGTGACTGTTTGACCTTTTAGAAATAGCAGCCAAATGTTTCCCAAAATATATTTTGGACACAATGGATATTGTAATTCTTGTGTGACCTTGTTGATCATAGCTACGCCGAATCAGCGTTTGGTTTTCCTTTATTTTACAATAAGCGGAGATGTTTTTTTTTTGTTTTTGTTTTTTTTTTCGTGTTTTTATTTTATTTGTTTGTTTATATTTATTTCTTCACTGGTCTTGCCTGTTATACAAACAGGTAGTGTTGGGCATAAAGGTAACCATATAACAGCTCAATGTGGTGAAAAAGAGATAGATATGTTTTAAGAAGAGAAATATCTTGTTTGATCCTCATAAAATCTAACGCGTTTCATAAGCTTTTTTTTTTTTATTTCGTGTTAATAAAAGATATTTAGTAATTAGAAGGAAATTTGAGAATACGAGAAGATTTGGGGGAGAGGACCAGCAAGCAACAATTATTGTAGCAGCAGAGAATTGATGAAGCAGAGGAAAATGGTTGAAGAAAAAGAAAGGGGATAATTAAGAAGGAATATGTAGGGAGGGAGGGTAAAAGCTTAGTGATATCATGCGCATAAGATAATTAAGAAATGGGCTGAGTGTTGGGAGGGAAAGTTAGAGAAAGAGTATAATTCGAGAATATAGTTGATGGGCGTATAATGTTGGTATTCAGTTTAGATAATGAAACTTGGGGGCGGAGTCAATTTTGAAGGGCAATGACAACAATGAAAACGTGTTAGAAGGTCACAAGGTTAGGGAGATAGGGTGTGTGAAACAGAGAGAAAAAGAAAGAAAGAAAGAAAGAAAGAAAGAAAGAAAGAAAGAAAGAAAGAAAGAAAGAAAGAAAGAAAATAGAGAGGAAAGAGGGAAAGAGGTGTGTCTGAATTAGATTTACATCACTTATAATTGAAGGAGGAAAATAAAGAGGAAAACGAAGAAGGTACGCACATATTCGATGTGTGTATGAATCATAATTTCTCAATATATTTATTGACAGCTCAACCTAGGAAACTGGTATTTAACACTGTTTTCAAAAATGCTAGACCTTCCTCCAAACGAAAGGGAACAAAATTGGTCGCTGAAATTGCGAGACATAGCAGCCATATCATTCCCCAAATACCCATTAACAAACGATACGCAAAATAACAAATGACACATTGGTTAAAGTATCCCAAAGTATCATATATCTAATAAAAAAAATTTTTAAAAACTGACATTAAGTAATTACTGGAATACAGTAAAATTATACGTTAGGTCTGAGTTGACAAACACAAGAAGAACATATGCTCTAATTTACTTTATTCATATAAATATATATATTTACATTTCTCTATTTTCTTATATAATTGCTGTATATAGTGTATTTTATAGATCGGCATACATGTTAGCGCGGGATGGATTATTTGTGTTATTTATTACAATGCTTTACATTTGAGTTCAAACGCACCCAAGGTCAATTTACTTGTCATAAATAGGGAATCGATAACATAAAGTATTGTACATATATATTTATATATATATATATATATACATATATATATATATGTGTGTGTACGCGTGTGTGTGTGTATGTGTGCGCGTATGTTTATATCTATACGTATATATATATGTATATATATATATATATATATAAACAATTATATATATATATATATATATAATTGTTTCCACTTTTGGCACAAGGCCAGCAATTACCCCAGTACATTACTGGTACTTTATTTTATCGACCCCGTAAGCATGAAAGGCAAAGTTAACCCCGGCGGGATTTGAACTCAGAACGTAAAGGAACATACCTCTATGCTGAAAACCATGTTGCTGACGCCCTCCCAATACTGCCAATCCACCGCCCTATATATATAATAATTAATAATAAGGAGCAGGAACGAAGTATCAATATAGCATCATTATGTTTATTCACATGTTACGCCTGTTTCGGGATCGATCAGCTCAAGGTACGATCGTTAGTGATCGAGCCCGTCTCTAGAATCGATAGCTTATCACACTTGTAGATTCTTGAACCTAATGATAGTATATTGATATTTTCTTCCTGCTCCTTATTTACGGTCTGAGTTCAAATCCCGCCGAGGTTAACTTTGTCTTTCATCCTTACGGGGTCGATAAAATAAAGTACCAGTAATACACTGGGATAATTGCTGGCCTTGTGCCAAAAGTAGAAATAATTATTAATATTATTAACACTGTTGAAACCCCTAACGTCGAATACCACATCAGCGGCCGGACCCATATTAGCATCGAGTGCTCAAACTGTTGAACATTTCTAATTTCTCATTCTTTCTTCTGATGAAGGACTAGCGTCCAAAACGTTAAGACCCTCTTCCTGGTATTTCAAGCGTTAACCTAATATATTCCTTCCATATACTGTACCGATTGTGTTGTTATTTCTATTTACCTTTCACACACACACACACACACACACACACACACACACACACACACACACACACACACACACACACACACATATATATATATATATATACTAGCTAAAGTACCCCTCCTTTGGACGGTTCAAGTAGCTTTCGATGTAGCTCATTAAACTAAACAAAGTAAATTTGAATACATAGAAGAAAAACGTACTTTATGTAAACATGAAAACCTTAGGTACTATTCCAGCGAAATAATTAATGTGAACTCGGTATCATCCGTTAGTAATCTGTTAGAAATTGCTGGTTGTGAAATATACAAAATGATATTGTTAGTCTTAAGGAGGCGTACCTTTTGTTTCAAGTGCAAAGAGTAAAGTAAAATCCGAATGAGCCGAATTGTAATAATCAAAATCCCAACATCAAAAATGAGTTCCTATTGTATTGACGAAACATAACTCTTGTCTTACTTAAAGATAACTCTTGTCTTACTTAATCACGGAAATTGACATAAATAACCGAAACTTTTTTAATATCTCCAAAGGCCCCAATATCGATTTTTGAAAGCCTTTGTAGATCATGTACAGGTTCTGTGCAAGGAGAAGCTCTGTAAAAAATTTCAAAGAAATCGCATGAATGGTTTAGAATATATGAGCCCTCATTAAAAATTGTCCACACACACATATGCACACACACACGCAGAAAACTTCATCTTTATATATATACAGATATATATAGATAGAGCGAGAGAGTGAGAGAGAAAGAGAGAGAGAGAGAGAGAGAGAGAGAGAGAGAGAGAGAGAGAGAGAGAGAGAGAGAGAGTGTGTGTGTGTCTGCGGCGCTGAGACAGGGGGAGAACACTAATCATGTGAGTACTCGATACATAGGGAGATGTAGAGTGGGTATAGAGATGTGTAAAATACCGACTGCAGTGTCAAGGGGTTTTGGCTTGTGTGACACAAGCCAAAACCCTTTTCCACCGCGGTCGGGTTTTTATACATCTCTCGCTCTCTCTCGCGCGCTCTCTCTCTCTCTCTCTCTCTCTCTCTCTCTCTCTCTCTCTCTCTCTCTCTCTCTCCCTCTCTCTCTCTCTCTCTCTTTCTATATATATATTATGATTGCTTCATCTTCTCAGTTGATAATCGTCTTAATCCCTCCAGCAAGTTTACACCCTTCCATGTGCGCGAAGGTGACTTTCAATCCAGCAACTGATTTACAAGGTCTTTGGTACAAGTACCAGATCTATGCCACTATATGCACTGGATTTATTGATCAGGATGTGAAATTTCGTGTTGATGAACCTTCATATGGCGTTTTAACCAGGAGGTTGTTTTACATATCTTGCAACAAATGTTGCACATCTGAGGGTGGAGGGAGATTTACGACATAAACTACTTATGTCATTGTCTCTTTATGCGTTTTCATACGGTGGAATCTTTCAAGTATCTTATTGCTGGTGAATGATCCGTCTTTCACGCCCATACTAAAAAACCTGTTAGCACATATGCCTCATAAACAGTTAATTTTTGTCCTCAATGTTATGCCTCTGTCTGAGTCACTAGTTTTCCAAATGCAGCGCATGCTTTCTGTATTTGGAGATGTATTTCTGCACTTAAACTCCCGTCCCTCGACAGAGTACTGCCCAGATACACAAAAACATCCTCCACCGCCAGCCTTGTCCCATTCACAAATATATGTATGTAAGTATGTATGTAAATATGTATGTATGTGTATGGCTTTGTGGTTAAGGTATTCGGCTCACAAACGTAAGGTCGTGGGTTCGATTCTCAGTGGCGCGTTGTGTCCTTGAGCAAGACACTTTATTTCAGGTTGCTCCAGTCCACTCAGCTGGCAAAAATGAGTTGTGCCTGTAATTCGAAGGACCAACCTTGTCACATTCTGTGTCACGCTGAATCTTCCTGAGAACTACGCTAAGGGTACGCGTGTTTGTGGAATGCTCAGCCACTTATACGTTAATTTCACGAGTAGGCTGTTCCATTGATCGGATCAATTGGAACACTCGTCGCCGTAACTAACGGAGTGCTATCCATCCATCCAACCATGTATGTATGTATGTATGTATGTATGTTTTCTTTTTCTCTTAATTTTGAGTATATTTTTTTGACCGGCCACCTTCCTGGTGGCAAGGTTGTAAAAGAAAAGAAATTGTCATCCTTGAATCACAAGAATGTTTTGCAAATTTTGAAGGTGCCAGCTATCGCAGCCATTTGTAGACTATGAATTAGGGAGCTGCGCTTTTTGTCCGCAAATCCAAGTTCAGTCATACTTTGGTCCAAGCGGGTTGGTATATAACCCGTAGCACCAATAATGATGGGTATGAAGCTAAAGGTGTATCTTGGATACTGGATTTGTAAACTCCTCATCAATGGTCCGTAGATGTCCTCCTTCTCCTGTATTTTTCTGACAACGTTTACATCAAGTGGGCAGCTGATCTCCACAACAGAACACGTTTTCAATGTGTGGTCCCAAACTACAATATCAGGCCGGTTGTGCTTTAATTTGGTGGCAGTTTTTATTTTCAGGTTCCACCAGTATTCCTTAGTGCCATCTGTCTCAATATATTCTACCTCGTTTGTTGTTAATTTTGTTTTCCGAAGTGCGTTCCAGATGGTTCTAGCTATTCCATCGTGTCTCATGGGGAGGTAGTAGCGAGATGACATTCTTTCGCAGCTGGCAACAATGTGGCTTACATCCTCGATCTTTGTTTTACATAGCCTACATTTATTGTCAGCTGCTGGCCCTCCTCTTTTGTGCAGCAGATATTTGGTAGGGAGTTCTTGTTCCTGTATTGCATAGAGATATCCCTCAAGGTGTGATGTCATAAACTTGTCGGAACTCCATGCCAGGCTTTTTGAGTGGTTTATCCCCTCTATGGTCTGTGTTTTACGCCTCAAGTATCCATGCACAACTTTTTCTGTAAATTGGTCAATTTTTTTATCTTGTTTGAACATTGAATAGGATCTTCCGATTTCTCTGGGTGAGAGATTTATATCAGGCTTTATTCCATATCTCTCCTCCAGATCAGTCGCTATTCTAATGATATTTCTTTTTTCATGGTCATAAACCTGGGCAAGATGGTTGCCAACCTTTTTCCTCTGTTGAAGGTGTTGCTTCAGTGTCACTATCCGGGTCTCATATGTTGTTAATATTGATTTTAGACCCCGGCCACCTTCCTTGCGTGAGAAGTATAGCCTATCCACATCACCATTGATGTTAAAGTTCCCAGTAACACTGAGAAGTTTTCGAGTTCTAACATCCATCTCACTTAATTCTTGCAATGACCAGTTCAGTAGGCCAAATGTTGGCGTTAGAATTGGCACAGCATAAGTATTGTGGGCAATGTATTTGTTGTATGCTGACAGTTCTGATGACCATATTTTCTTTACTTTTCTGAGGTATTCAGTTCTGGTTCTCTCCTTATTTATGGGTCCATCATATCTGACATTCTCATCCTGTCCAAGATATCTGTAGTTGTCACCTGACTGCAAAGGTTGTATTGTCAGGCCGTTCATCTCTAGATTTCTAGAGGAGGGCACAGCTCTTCCACGTTTTACTGCCAAATATGCACACTTGGACTCACCAAATTTCATTTTGATGTCGGTTGAAAATTGTGTAATGAGGTCCAATTGTTTCTTGATGTCATTGATATTTGGCCCATACAACTTCAGGTCATCAACAAAGAAAAGATGGGAGATACTTCTGGTCCCACTTCTTTGTCCACCTTGTTTCCTGGGTAGGTAAGATAGTGGATTCAGTGAGAGAACGAAGAGTAGCACTGACAAGCTATCACCCTGAAAGATGTCCTTCTGGTAATGTATCTTATCAGTCTTAACCTGCTCCTTCTCACCTCTAAGGATCAAACTGGTGTACCAGTTCTTGGTCAGGCGTTCAACAGCAGCTACCAATGGTTGTGGGACTTTAGCTAACTGTAAAGCCTTAACAATCCACCCATGAGGTACACTATCAAATGCTTTTTGATAGTCCAGCCACACGACAGTCATGTTTCTGCGATTCTTTGTTGTTTTTTCCTGAATCATTTTGTTAGTTAGTAGGTGATCTATGCAACCCCACACCTCCCTCTTTCCACCAGCTTGCTCAGGTGTTATGATGTTGTTGGTAGCACAGTGATCCTGTAAGAACAGGTTAAGGCACCCAGTATATAATTTATACATGATGTTTTGGTAGGCAATTGGGCGGTAATTTTTAGCAAGGGTGGTTTGGCTATTTTTGGGAATGAGGAGAGTAGAGGCAGTTGATAACCATCTGGGCAGTTCTTGTGTGCCCTTAATGGTTTCTGTAAACAGCCGTATGAGATCTTGCCGATAGAAAGTGAAATTCTTCAACCAGTATCCTGTAATGAGGTCTGGGCCTGGCGATTTCCTATTCGACATTTTCTGTAGAGCTGTTTCCAGTATTGACCCATCTATGTCATATTGTTTTGTCTGGACATGTTGGCAGTAGTCCTGTTCCAGTTCTTTTAGCCAATTAGCTTGTCTGTTGAATCCGTCATCCGTTTCCCATACAGATCTCCAGTAGCTCTCAACCTGTTCTTTTGAAGGGGTGTCATTTACAGAGATTGAGCTTTTGCCACCGAAGCTGCGATAAACTGATTTAGGATCTCTGGCAAACAATCTATTTAGCACTTGTCGTTTATGTGCTGTTGACTTATATTTTAGTCTTTCTGTTGTAGCTGTGAGTTGTTGTTTCAACTGGTGTAATTTGGAGTTCAAAGTTTTAAATTTTGTATCTCCAAATCTTCTCTCTAACTTTTTCTTTAGGTCTTCCTGGTGTTGTGTGAAGTTGCTCTCTATGTTGCATTTCATAACGACTGCGATGTGTGAGATACTTCGTCTCAGGGACAAAATTTTGGTTTTTAAATTTCGCATCCACGCTGGTTCAGGCTTTCTGTTTGTATCTTGATTGCGTGGTTTTAGATGTGTGTTATATGATAGCAATGTGACAGCTGAAACATATAACAAAACATTAAGCGTTTCAAATGTCGTTTCTAGACCTTTAGATCGTATAGCCTTCAGATAATTGCCAGCTATTTCGTTCACCGCTTCCAATTCCAATTTAGTGGGTTCTTTACTGACTCTAGTGTTGTATGGTCTGTCACTCACATTAAGGCTGTGTATCTCTTGAAACATATCATTCCATATCACTTGTACGGAG
Organism: Eledone cirrhosa; assembly: GCA_964016885.1. Classification (NCBI taxonomy): domain Eukaryota; kingdom Metazoa; phylum Mollusca; class Cephalopoda; order Octopoda; family Eledonidae; genus Eledone; species Eledone cirrhosa. The sequence goes on from OZ024747.1 coordinate 71,058,904, forward strand.
CCCACAAGTTTTTGGTGCTCTGTTTGTTCAGTAGAGTCATGAATTTCAGCCTCGTTGTTGATGTGGTGACAATTACTACTAGAGTCAGCTGACCTTTCTCGCTGTTCTTCAGTGGAAGTGGGATGAATTTCAGCAAAATTGTTGGTGAGCTGTTCACTGTTAGATTTAGCTGGCCATTCTCTTTGTCTGTCAGTGGAGGTGGGGTGGTTGTCTACAAGGGCTGTATTTGTAGTATCACTCGATTCCGTTAGATGTATCAATTTACATCTAATGATACGTTTTGCCTGTTCATTTAAATGCTTTGGAGAAAAGTCTAATTCTGGGTGTTTGGAGTTCCATAAAGTTTTTAGTCTTTGCATAAAACCGAACTTTTGGGGTTCAGATTGTTTGTATGCTTCATATAATACTTTGTTAAGCTCGTAGCTCCACTGTGTACAACGGTTGTAATTGCGATTTGGTCGAAGGAGACTTGTACTTTTTGCCATGATGAGTTCGTCTATTCACTAATATTTCGTATTTATTTTTCAAAATAGTCGATGATCTTCTTTAAAAGTTACGACAAAGTTCTGTCAGAATCAAATTTAAAGTTATTCACAGCTTGAGTAATATTTCTTTTCAGTTAGTTTTTAATTCTACAACTGTGTTTTAAACGTTGCTCTTGAATCGTTTGAATCGAGAACAAAAAGAACCGATACTTAGTATATTCCTTTATGAATGTAATATAATATAACAACGCTGTATTTATATGTTAAAGTTTATGTATCATTCATATAAATAGGTGTTCTACAACCCATTCACAACATATTCACAGTTCAAACACTTATATTTTTGTTTCTGAATCGAAAACGTTACTTGTATATTTCTTTATAAATGTAATATAACAACGTTGCATTTATATGTTAAAGTGTATGTATCGTTCATATATCATAAGTGTATGTATCGTTCATATAAATAGGTGTTTTACAACACACTTACAGTTCAAACACTTATGTAGAATTATTGTATGTAATCTTACCGCGTAATGTAGCTCAACTTTTTCCAATATATGGTATGTTGCCTTCATGTAAGCCGTAATTACACACGTCCGATTATCGGACACTGACCACAACGGTCGCCATTATATGTATGTATGTATGTATGTATGTATGTATGTATGTATGTATGTATGTATGTATGTATGTATGTATGTATGTGTGTGTGTGTGTGTGCATGTGTGTATGCATGTATGTATGTCTGTATGTAAGTAAGTAGCGTTTTTTAATAAAACGTTACTACAATTTAATTTTCTAGATTCCAGAAAACATTACTTCAGGAACCACTGTACAAAACTACGTGCATATGTTATATATATATATATATATATATATATACGGGCAAATGTCACCGGTGAAGAGAAGTGTTGTCGACCGTTCGTCAATGTTAGCTGTGTTCAAATAATTTATAACACGTAATTGAAACAAAGCCGAATCCATAGCTTAAAGCTGTAGAGTAATTTGATGTTTACTTCTGTGTGAAAATAATGTCTATATAATGTATGTAGGGCGAGAAACTAATGATAAAAATGTATAATTTGTTTTTATACTGTTTGTTATATGGCGGATGTAAAATTAAAAACAACAAAAATTGGAACATCCGCCATTAAAACCCGTGAAGGCAGTATCTAAGATATCAGTTGTGGTAAGCACACATAGAGTTTTAAAAAATCTCGACACGAAAAGAAAAGACAATTACAAAAATAGTATTAGCTGAAAAGAACAAAACGAAATGAAAGAAAGAAGACAGAAAAAGAATATTAGGCAAGTTAAAGACGAAAGGAAATGTAAAAAGTAGATATGCTAAAAGGGAAAATGGGAGAAAATGATGTAGTAGGTTTTACTCTTTTGATGTAACTACCTCAATTCTGCAAGAGAGCTGTCGATTGTATATGTTAGCCCCAATGGTGGAGAGGCAGTGTCCACATTGTCTCAAGTGTGTGTCGAACCGAATCATCGGACATGGCATAGCGACTAGAAAGCTCCTCATCGTTGTATTGCGAAAGGTCAGCTATATTATTGCCAGCCTTCTCCTCCCAGCCGCAGCCTTTCCATGACCTCATCACCAGTCCCCTTATATTCTTTATATTTTCGGAGAGTTGTTTTTTCCTTTATTTTTTTCCTTTCTTATTTTTTCTCTTGTGTTCTATAAGCCTTCAGCGCATACTTTCTTTCTATTTAAGAGTAACACCTCACTTCCCATCGCCAGCCTACAAATTTGCTTTTCTCACATTTTATTGCCCCCCCCCCCCTTTTTTTATTTGTTTCGTTTCCATTTTCTGCTCAAATTACTACTTTTTTTCTTTCTCCTTTTTTCTTCATCGTTGCTTTAAGGTGAATATTACTCTCCCCCGTTCTCCCCGGAGCTTTCTTTTCCGCACTTCCGCTGTGTATTCACACAAACACACTCACTCACACCACCACACTAATATATTATCTTCCTTTAACCACAATTTTTTGTTCTCTTTACTCTTCTTCTCCCCTTTCCCTTTGCCCCGGCTTCACGTGATAACCTTCTGCTCCCTTTTCTACTGTGCCAGCCCTTTTTATCGAAGCTATGCCGCAGAAAATATTCGCTTGCTGTACAAAGGCCACTTGCCACAATGATGAAATAAGTTCTCAAGAGAATTGCCAGACTCCACTTACTGCTCTTTTTTTCTCTCTGCTAACGTTAACTGCTTCGGCATAGAATCAGATCAACATCTCGGCTTGCTAAACATAAGGTCGTCTAGGTCATGGATTACAGAATCATTTCAGGCTTGCTGTGAATCACTCTGAGAGGAGGCAAGTATCGTTTTCGCTTGCACCCAGACCGATAATTGTGATGGTGGAGTGGTGGTGGTGGCGGTGGTGCTAGAGACAAACATTTACAAATCTATATCAAATAACATCTGGATATAAGCAAAAAACAAAACAAAAAAATAAAAATAAAAACAATGGAACACAATTAATGATCAGCTGAGAAATGGATTCTTTATTGAAAATACTGGTTGTAGTCAATTTTTTTCTCTCATTTCTGCGGCTTGACAAGAACATTATCCTTCTCTTTTTTTCTCTCTTTTTTTCTCTTTTTTTTTCTCTCTTTTTTTTTAAGTATCTGGTACGAGACTACCTTTAATACAAATTTGTTGAAACTGTGTTAATAGGATATCTAAATATTCTTGATGTTAAGATAATTCATATTTCATAGTAACCTTTAGATATTTTCAGGTTTTCTTCAATGGAAATGTTATCCACAGCAAATGCTGTGAAGCAGATTGAAAAAGTTACCTAAGTGTATTCGGTTGACCCTGTATAATTTTCAGTACTATATGAAATTCTCAAATTCTTTTACTTCGAACATAATTGTGCTAATCCCCTAAGGTGGAGTATCTGTTTCAGCGCGTTCCTTCACTGCCTTCTGGGGCAATGTAGTCCTGTCAACTTTCCCCGACCGACGGAGAGATCTCCCGCAGACTTTGGGGTGGGTGAGTGATGTTTTCTCGTCTGAAAATGAGTATCGCTTTTATTATGTACCATGAAAAAGGGTGCCCCAAAACGGGGAGAAATGAGGTAAAAAGCGGAGCTTTTATTATGTAAAATCTCCGCTTTTTACCTCATTTCTCCCCGTTTTGGGGCACCTTTTTTCATGGTACACCCCGTTTGTCAATGCATCCTCTATCCTCTCGGGGGTGGAGTTCATCTTTCAAAAGAACAAAGAGGCATGGGTGCTTTCATCCGTGGGATATTTTAGATGGATCTGCTGAAAGATATTGAAGAGGTTCATATTGATTAAGAATATAAAATTAGGTCCTTGAGGTCAGAGTAGCTGTCTTAAGCGGTGACTAGTCACATATGTGTAGATGGGCTCACATTATTTACTGCATTATAAAATAAAGTACCAGTAATACACTGGGATAATTGCTGGCCTCGTGCCAAAAGTAGAAACAATTATTTACTGCTCTCATTTATATTTTGATATTATGTGTACACACACACGCATACATACTTACACATGGACATATATATATATGTGTGTGTGAGAGTGTGTGTGTGTGGGTGTGGGTGTGTGTAGTCTATCTATTTATTCCTATCAAATGTTTAATGTCTTTGTATATTGTATAACGGCGCTCTCTCGGTTTTATATAGCTGTAATTGTATATCACCGCATGTCATGTAAACCTTTTGTAACATATTGAATTATGTATTATATGTAGGAACATACAAATGTATGAGTACTTGCGACCATTAAATGAAAAAAAAAATCTATTATTATTAATATTATAATTTATGCGATGGATTAGCAGTATTGGTAGAGCGTCGGACACCCTGCTTGGCAGCATAGTTACGACCCTTTACGTTCTGAGTTCAAATCCCGCCGAGGTTGCCCTAGCCTTTCATTATTAGGGGATCAATAAAGTAAAGCACCAGTAACGCCCTGGGGTCGATTTAATCTCCTCCCCTTTAAATTGCTGGTATTGTGCCAAAAATAAAAACAATTGTTATTCTAATTAAGGCGGTATATTAGAAGTATCGGTAGAGCGTCGGACAACATTCTTTGTAGCATAGAGTTACAGCCCTTTTCGTTCTGAGTTCAAATCCGGACGAGGTTAACTTTGCCTTTCATCCTTACGGGGTCGATAAAATAAAGCACCAGTAACGCACTGGGCCGATTTAATCGACCTCCGCCCCCCTCCCCCAAAAAATTATTGGCTTTATGCATAAATCAGAAACCATCATTTACATTTGTCTTTAACACAGAGAATTGGCAGTATCGGTAGATCGTGGGATGACATACAATGCGGTATATTTTTACGTCCCTTTATGTTCTGAGTTCAAAGGAGCCTTATGCCGATTTAATGCCGCCCAATTAAAAAGAATACAGTAGTCAAGTGGTTACAAAAAACAGCATATCACTTTCCAATGAGTTTATCAATGAAAGGGTGGGGGAAAGGTATCTAGCACTGCTTCTCAAATTGTTTCTTTATATGCTTTCAAATGAAAAGTTAGAAGACGCTCAGTGGAAGTGTAAGCTTTATAGACCATCACAAGACGTTTGCAAATGTGAACTTGTTGGTTATGACCGATGTTATGAATTAATAAGAGCTGGTAGAACAGCAAATAGGGAGACAGAACATACCAGGAACATTAAAGCTTGGGCTTGCTGGTTATACCCGAGATTATGAAATTGCAGGTAGAACAGCAAATAGAGTGATAGAATATCAGATAAACTACCATGAACATTAGTACGGACGTTGATTATTGGTACTTGATCATTTCTGCGGTAGAATACCTGTTGGTACATAGCGTGGAGATAACATGTAACATGTGATATGTTGGTGGTCTGATCCAAAATAATATAGGATATTCCTGAGATATATCACATCATGTGAGCAGAAAGATCGGTACAACTCATTTGTGCCAGCTGAGCGGACTGGGGCTACATGAAATAAGTGTGTTGCTCAAGGAAACAACGCACCCCCGGGAATCAAGCACACGACGTTACGAGCCGAATACGTTGACCACTAAGTCACGAACCTTCACACTCATGGTTTCATATGAATGAAACAGTTCTAATCCTGTAGATGCCTTTTCTATATAAACCTCGCTTTTTCTCCCCCTCTCTCTCTTTTTATATATATATATGTGTGTGTGTGTGTGTGTGTGTGTGTGTGTGTGTGTGTGTGTGTGTGTGTGTGTGTGTGTGTGTGTGTGTGTGTTGTGTGTGTGTGCGAGCATGTATGTATGTATATCCACACATGTATTGTAACTGCGTCCCTTACTTTATTTTGTTTCCAATGATTATGCCCATGTAGGGAATAATATCTAATTTAAGCACAAGGCCAGCAATTTGTAAAGAGGATAAAGTCGATTTTATAGACTCCAGCCTATTGCTGGTTGTTTATTTTATCAAACCTTGAAGGACGAAAGGCAAAGATGACTTCGGTATGATTTCAACTCAAAACGTATAGGATAGTAGCAAAATGCCAGGTAGCATTTCGTCCGACGCTCTAACAATTCTGCCAATCTCTCACCTTTCTTTGAAGAAATAATGGTTCCTTATATAGGCACAAGGCCATCAATTCTGGGGGAGGGGAAAGTCGATTAAATCGACCCCAGTGTGTGACTGGTACTTTATTTTATCGACCCCGTAAGGATGAAAGGCAAAAAGTTAACCTCGGCAGGATTTGAACTCAGATCATAAAGGGCCGTAACTCTATGCTGCAAAGCATGGCGTCCGACCCCCCTACCAATACTGCCAATCCACCACCTTTCTTTAAGGAAATAATTGTTTCTACTTTTGGCACAAGGCCAGCAATTACCCAGTACATTACTGGTACTTTATTTTATCGACCCCGTAAGGATGAAAGGCAAAGTTGACCTCGGCGGGATTTGAACTCAGAATGGAAAGGGCCGTAATTCTATGCGTCAAAGCATGACGTCCGACCCTAACGTTGGCTCTTCTGTAGTCTAAAATGTATGCATGCGAGAGAAAGAGAACGGTGGTGATCACATGTCTTAGTGAGTGCATGTGCTCGCGCTTCCATATGCCTGTATAGTGGCACAGTAGGGGCAGTTAGTAAGTGACACACAGTATTCTATATTTGTGTAAAGTCTGCATAAACATAGAGATCCTTGTAACACTCGAAAACCGTAAAGCCTTCTCAGAGTTGAACTTCACCGTCAGAATAGAGAAGGTTATCAGACACGTAGAAAGCCCTGTTGTTATATATAAGAGAGTAAGAACCAATTGAGAACATTTAATAAGGCAGAGGCGAAAACAGCCGGCGGCTAACAGCAGAGTCAGCAACATGAGTAACAGGTCCCAGAGCACGACTGGTCGCAACTTCGAAGATGATCAGAGTAGAATAAATGATATTGTCCTTAACACAAGGGATTACCCATGCAGTAGAACACCAAACAAAACGGATCTGCTTTCTTTTTGCAAATATGGAAAAAGAAAAAAAAAGGAAAAAAGTGATGTGGGGTTTCACAGCTTGGCTAAGATTAGAGATATTTAGAGGCAGTTTTGAGGAGTCCAGTTTGAGGGAGTGATTGTGGCACAGCGTGGTCAAAATCATAGAATACTCTGTTTCTATGTAGTTAGCGGTTTCTCATCCATCTGTAGAGGTTGCATTTATTTGAACTGTTTGTTCGAAGTTATATTTATATATATATAATTTTATTAGAGAGTCGGACAAAACAATTTAAGTTCAATTCCCGTCGAGATCAAATTTACCTGGTATCTTTCTTGCCTCAATAAAATAAAACATCATTCAAGTACTGAGGTCAGTTTTATCAACTTTACTTTCCCTCCACTCCTCCCAAACTGCTGGCCTTGTAACTAAATTAGAACCCGTATATGGACGTTGGTGAATAGAAGACTCAGTAAACTGACAGACTAATTACATCGATTTTTTTTATATTGTGAGTTCAAATCTCAGCGAAACATACGCTTCAGATTTGGATATAATCGATTGTGTTCCCCTAAAAAAAAACGGGTACTTGTGCCATCTTTATTAATAACCATTGAGAGAACATCTACATGATAACGGTTAGAATTCCACTCATCATAGATCTGTTAGTTGAACTACCATAATCATCTTCAATATAAGTGTACTGCAAATTTTTAGACAGTGTCATGTTTTTCATTTCTAAATGGGTACCGGTTCTTTTTAACATTGCAATTTAATGACACATAGTACAGTTATGAATACCACACCACCTTATTTCTCATCCTTGAAAATATCAGAAATCATATCTCTGTCAGAATCTATTATGGTTATTCGTACAGAGACTACCAGTAAAATAAAAAAGAAAACAAAAAAAGGAAGATCTAATTTACGAGTGTCCAGAATTTGGAGCAACCTGGTGTTTAAATGTATTTTACTCTGACGCCAGCATACATGGTCATGTAGCTTTATTGAAAAACTGAAATGGCATCCTTCACCAACCGACCAAGCTTTAACACTCACCCTGTCACCTGAAATGGTAATAATACATTTATGATTGAAGTAGCCAGGAAAAAAATGTGATTAAGCGTGGACAGTGCATAATGTGATCATTTTTCCTCTCTGAAGATATCGAATTATTTATGAATTTCCCTCCCAGTCAATGAAACAGTGATGCTGGAAATAAGATAAAACTATTTGCCTCCACAGGCTGCTTCATACTATTCACTATACTTACTCTTTATCAAAGGTACCATGTGCTACTATTTTCATCACACCCACAGCTGAACGACAATGCTGATGTATCTGTTTCCTACTTGTTTCTTCTTATGTATACGGCCTTCACATGTTAATTCATAACTATAAAAGTCAGTATCAAACTAAGTTATTTGCTTTCTTTAGCTTCTACTTGAATTTGATTATATCGTCACCTTGTGAAGTGCTATGTGCGAATGGAACCCATATATATCCTTTATATTGAGCCACCTAAATATATAGATTAGAGAATCATATATGTATATACATATATATATATATATACAGGGTTTCCAAAAAATGTATACACACTTTTATTAGAATGCTGTTGAAGTGTGTATACATTTTTGGGGACACCGTGTGTGTGTGTGTGTGTGTGTGTGTGTGTGTGTGTGTGTGTGTGTGTGTGTGTGTGTGTGTGTGTGTGTGTGTGTGTGTGTGTGTGTGTGTGTGTGCGTGCGCGTGCGTGTGTGTGTGCGTGTGTTTGCACTACATAACATATAATATGGTTGAATATATATTTTGAATGAGAATAGTTATCCTTTCACTGTAAGTAACATTTCTATTATACTGTAAAAAAAAAAATTGTTAGTGCGGAGAATATATTTTCAATAATGTATAAGAAAGAAATGAACCAGATATACTAACATTTTAGGTGTGGATACCATCTTTTACACCTCTTTGCCGTCTACGAATATTAGATTAATCATATGAAATAGTTTATTCAATATCAATTTGATGACTATTGTCACTATTTCGGTATTAACAGTACATTTCATGAAACAGAATTTCATATACATATGTTCGGTATAGTGAACAGTCATATTTCTTTCGGTGTTTCAATAAACTGTTTAACCCATAGTAAGGGGCAGGGGAGCAAAGATTAATACTCAGATTTTCTCCGAACCCAGTGATAGGTTTACTTAAAACTCATGATAATGTTTATGAAATAATAATTTCATACACTTAACACAAGGCCAT
>OZ024747.1:71078102-71088102 GCA_964016885.1 Eledone cirrhosa
CTTTCCATTGAATGGAGTAATCCACGCCTGCATCTTTGAGGGACCATATATGACCCGCAAGCTTCGTGGAAGATCGTTTGTCTGGGTGTCTGAATGCCGACAGAAGTGTTCTTTAAACCGTCTCTCCGCCAGATCTACATAGGATTTGACTTAGGATCACAGTAGCTACTAACCTTATTAGCGTAGATTACTTAGACTTAAATTTAGATCTTCACACCTTTAGACCTTTCCATAAACTAAATGAAAAACTAAATTACATACACAAGGACTCGTGCCACCCTCCCACACTTTTCAGAAACGTCATGAAAAATATCTCGCACTAGAATATCTAACCACTCTTCTAATAATGCTTCTCACAATCAATTGCTTACTTCCCTACTAACGCCAATAACAATAGAAAAAGAAATCGTGTTAATAGAAAAATAATTTGGTTCTCCTCACTTCTCACTCGAGGATAAAACTAATGTAGGTAAACATGTTTTAGCTCTCTTTGATAGGCACTTCACCATAGGTCATAAATATCGCTCCATCTTTAATAGACACAGGGTACTCCTGTGCTAAGAATATGAAGGCCCACATCACCAGCAACACTAAGAGCAGAACCGTTCCTGGATGCTTTGCCGAAGGCCTGAATTTTGTCCCCTTCAAAGGTATTAGACTTACGATCATATGGGTTAGATTCCTCGACTTGTGTGTTGTGTTCCTAAGCAGAGCCTGGCGTAAAGGCTTGTTTATGTTTGTGATAGAGAGGGCATGCTGCCTTCAACCGTGCCGCTGTTGTACGTAAGAAGCAAATCAGAAAAACGGTGGACAGACCAGAAAGTACAGTGGGTTTCAATTTTATTTGAGACGACCTAACGACCTTGGGGGGGGGGGGGAACTTGGTTATTTAAGATCAAATTTATTCACTTTTCCACACACCACCTAGGACTTTCTCCAGCTTGTTACACATCCAGCTTTTCAGCACTGAACCAAAGAATCCATGAGTTTTCGTCGCTCTTGATCCACAGCTCCTTAATCAATTTGTGCACCAATATATACCACATCTGTCCTCTATACATGATTTAATCTCTCTCTCTCTCTCTCTATATATATATATATATATATATATATATATATATAAATATATATATCTTTCTCTCTCTCTTTGTCTCTCTTTCTCTCTCTCTCTATATATATATATATATATATATATGGGTGGGGTTCATGTTTGCATGCACATGGGTGAGATAGTGAGAGATGAGAAGGGAGAAATTCTCCAATTACAGTAACCTATATTCTAATGAGTAGGTCTCTATTGAAAATATAGTAAAATGTAGCGAAATGTCTTTCATTCACATCAGGGATGTATCCATGTAAAATATGGCGTCTGTAAAGTGAAAGAACGTTAATATAGCATGAAGGGTCATTCAAATAGGAAGAATTGTACACTTCTGATTATTCTATGATAATATCGTAGTTAACTTGTTCAGTGTTAGCGTTTCAAAAATATTCACCGTTATCGGAGGACATATTAGTCTTTGCGCATATATATTTTTTTCATCATTATCATTGAAACCATCACATTCTTCTTCTTCTTCTTCTTCTTCTTCTTCTTCTTCTTCTTCTTCTTCTTCTTCTTCTTCTTCTTCTTCTTCTTCTTCTTCTTCTTCTTCTTCATCCTTACGGGGTCGATAAAATAAAGTACACTGGGGTAATTGCTGGCCTTGTGCCAAAAGTAGACACAATTATTATTATTATTAATAATATTCGTCGTCTTCATCTTCTTCGTCTACTTCTCTCCTTATATATATACTTACACATACGCACACATATATTCGTCCGGTTGGTCATCTTTTTCTGTCTTCGAAAATACTATATAGTATGTCATCTCTCTAATCTCAGTTCGGGAATTTACTGCACTTATGACATTACTACTATTTATGTATTCAGATCCTATTAATTCATTCACTTTATTGTTCTTGTTGTTATCTGCCTCCAGAGCAACCAAATATTTGCATCCCTCTTCAGTGTCAATTTCCTTTGTCATCTCACCTGTTGGTACCTGGATTCCATTGCTTCTGTTCAATTTACCCCTCTTCATCACTAGGACTCCACAATTATTAACACCAAATTCCATACATATATCATTGCTGAAAATACGGACAGTGTTAACAAGTACATCCAACTCCTCTCTTTTTCCAAAAGTTTTAATTCGTCCATGAAGAGGAGGTGGTTCATGGTAGGCTTTCCTCTTCCCAGCTTGTATCCTGCTTTCACTTTTTGCAATATGAGGGTAAGGACAAATAACAAAGGGGACAAACTATCTCTTTGGAAGATACCTCTCTTGATCTTCACGCCTCCAAAGGATTCTCCACCTGATGTTAGTTCTGTTTCCCAGGACTTCATACTTTTACTTAATAGCTGTCTGATGTTGTCTACCACCTTGAAGATCTCTAGGCTTTTGGTTATCCAAGAATGAGGAACCATGTCGAATACCTTCTTGTAATCTATCCATCCCATAGCAAGACCAGTATGCCTCCTCTTGAAATTCCTCATTATCATCTTATAAATAAGTAACTGGTCTTTTGTACCATGGGACTTCTTTCGGCATCCTTTCTGTTCGTCCGGTAACAAGTTGTTTATGTAGAGGTGATAGTAGATTTCTTCAGACACAATGTTTGTTAGCAGTTTCCACATTACGGACAGACATGTGATAAGCCTGTAGTTGGTAACCTCATTACCCTTGATTATTATTATTTTTTCATTTATCTTGTTTTTTGTTCATACGAGTTATCACCAAGTCACAACCAGTGATCCCAAGAGACAACAAGGTCCTCCATGTTCAAGAAAGAACACATACACACATGTATCTGTAGGTGTTTAGACATGTGATGTACTTATATTGACAGAATCTTCCTTAGTATATGGGCAGTTCCTATTAGTGCTATATTATTATTATTATTATTAGTAGTAGTAGTAGTAGTAGTAGTAGTAGTAGTAGTAGTAGTAGTAGTAGTAGTAGTAGTAGTAGTAGTAGTAGTAGTAGTAATTTTGCTGTTGCAGTTGTTTCTATTTGTTTCATAAATCATTGAAAATACATTAACTATCTTCACATTTTCTGTGATCAATTATCGTTGAGTTTCTCTTTCTTTTTTGTTTTGGGGTTTCAAAAATCTAATAGTAAGTCCATATTTCTTCTTTCTAAATATCGATTAGTCATGATGCCACAGTTGTCAAGATGTTTCTTAATGGTCCTTTATCTACCGTCATACCATGTTATATCACCCCTCACCCCACCCGACTGTCTCTCTCTCCTCTCTTGTACTATATGATCTGTTTAGATTAGAAATTCCCCAAAGTATGTTTCGCTCTTGTTTTCTCTTACGTTCTTTCTTAAGATTGCGATTTTACTCTTTTATTTTATTACTTTTTTGTCTTGTACATTATATGTCAAGCGTCTTGCATAATGCCCACAAAAGAATGTGTACGTTCCTGACATGCGTATAACACTTGGGCTGCCTGTCTTCATGTTCTGGTGTTGCAATTCTACGTGAGCAATTGTTTCATCAAATTTAGCTCATAGGTGACACTTCAGGGAAATAACCTGCCCGACAGTCTTCTTCTTAATGACTTTATTTGCTGTTGTTCGTTCATGTGCAGCAAAAGGCACCTCATAGCTCACTCTAATTCTTTCTGTCTTAGCCTTTCTCTGACTCCAGCTTTAATACACTTCTATGCAAACATTTCCTTCCATTCCTTGCCTTACTCATATATCCTTTGTTAGCTCTGCCAGTTTAGACATATAATGTTTTCAATTCCTTTCTTTTTACAACATCATCTATCATTAATTTTTTTTTCTCTGTGCGTCATCCATATTTGTGCGAGTCTCCGTGAAATGGCGGATATCTCACAGTAAGCAGAAGGAATCTACCTGCAGCACATGTTCAATTCTAGATTCAGCCATTTTACCTTCATTTACATCTGCGTTTTTCTGATAAAGCCGGCAGTCTAGAGGGAAATAGTCTGTTGTGACTAACTTGTCTATGATACAGTATATGAAAACGAAGCATTCAGTGGTGTTTCAGCCTCTCATAATCAATTTCCAGATATTTTCCATCAAAGCTAAGAATATCAACTTCACCACACTTTTAAAATCTGATCTTGTACTCAAGTAAATATCATTATTTTACATAATATTTTATTCACTCGATGTTTATTATATTTATTATATTTATTATATTACTCAACATTAACTGCTTATTTTAGTATATTATATGATTTTTGATCTTTTGTAGAGAGTAAATTGTTGTTCTATATACTACATTTTGTTTAGTATCTACCTTTTTTATTGCCTGTGAATGACGATAGAACAAAATCCATCAAAACATAACCATCCTCTTAGTTGATCACATTCGTCATTCAACTAACAAAAGAATAGATTTTAATCTAAACAAAATCACATTCATTTATAAAATCAACAGTTCTATTTTGTTGAGAAATGTGAAGATTTTAAACTAAAATATATTTCGTATTACAAACACCAATTTGAGGCAGGGAAATATCAATAACAGTCCTATTAACGTAACTTTAATCATGTATCAATTGCTCACTGAAGGTAGAGGACCTGGCATATCCTTTATCAACTTCGGCATTACAAATGTTTCTGATATTTTAACTCACTTATTTCATCACAAACATGTCATTCATTCCTGGGCTAAGAAAATAGGCTATTCTAATCTATTATGCGGTCAATTGCAAAATATGTATATACTTCCAAACCTTCAGTGAGACTGTTACTGTTTCCTAAACCTATTCAACACTACTATACAATTATAAGTCTTATGACCTTCCCATGTATAGCGGAATACAAGCAAAGTCAATTTGAATCGAGTCTCTCAAAATGTTATATCCACAAGGTGCAAGGTTATTAAATTAGGTTACAAGTGGTGGATCATGCTAATTTTGAGGACAGTAAGCTTCTATTTAATGTTTTATTTGAGATTACAACCCGCTACTTTATATTGAAAAAGTAAATGCAGTTTCTTTGCCATATTCTGAAATACTTTGATTTATCTTGTATTATGAATGCACAAGCTTGGGAAATAAATCGTGCGTATTTTAAAATAAGTCTTGATTGAACCAAAACTATACCCATTTATACAACAATCAATTGACAAAAGGCGAAGTAAGATAAAATGTTTCGAATTCCCTGGCTAACGGATTTACACCTTTCAAACTGGATGAGAAAAATAAAGCAATAGCAATAAAGCTAATGTAATGTGTGCAAAGCTTATGTAAAGTGTGCAATACGAAAAGACAAAACCAATTTAACAAAGCCTGTTTCTTTGGGTAAAGAGAAAAATAATGCCGTAATACATTGTTTTGTACCAAACTCTCTAAAGCTATTTCACTATTTGGCAAATAACAATATTAAAACCAAGCAGAATTTGTAGCTTGTCATTCGTAGCGTCAATCAAGGAATCATCATTTGAAGCTGAATAGACCGAAATAAAGAGCACTACTCCATCCTTACTGAAAGAGCAAATTATTAAAGTCAGTTCTCCATGACTTTGGATGAATCAAAGATATTGCTTTTGAGAACCATCTATGTGTGTTTGTGTGATGCATATTACAATAAACGACAAGGTAAAACCTCTGTGGCATTAATAATTCTCTCTACACTTCAATGAAATTAGATAACCCAAACATGCTTCTCATAAACTACTTTTTCTACTGTCTATATTTAGCATATTCTCATATTACTGAAGAAATAACGTCTAATAATGACTATTTTTAACTCAGTTTCATATATCAGCTCTACAAAAAGAACCATACATAGAAAAATATACAGCAATGGTGAAGAACGATTCAAAATTACTTCCCTTTCTTCCAAAATTTGCTTAGCGATAAATACCTGTCTAAAAAGAACCTTTAGCCATTTAGTCGTGCAGGTAAATTATATTTTCGAATGGTAAGTGTTTATTGTATCGAGTATTATGCATGTTATGTATCAAGATGAAATGAATCAACTTATAAGATTATAATGCCTTCCTTGTAGAATATTTTTAATAAATGGCGGATTATTGTATTATTCCAGAGGAAGTGTAAATAGTTTTACGATATAGAACTAATTGTTTGATATTTTATGGGAAATGAGTCCTCTACGTTATTGTTATTATTATTACATTCTTGATTAGGGTGGTAGAGTCGAACGCCATGCTTTGCAGCATAGAGTTACGACCCTTTACGGTCTGAGTTCAAATCCCGCCGAGGTTAACTTTGCCTTTCATCCTTACGGCGTCGATAAAACAGAGCACCAATAACGTACTGGGGTCGATTTAATCGACTTTCCACACCTCCCAAATTACTGGCCTTGATTGAGCGGCATGAAACAAACATTAGTCTGTGAAATTTGATCTCAGGTCCAAGAGGGATTGGAATAAATATTATGATACATTTAACTCAGTGATCGATTATATCACTTCTCCGGCATACTCGCCGTGTAAATATATTCAGTTCTTTACACAAAGCTTCAGTTATATATGGAAAGGGGAATACATAGGTTGGAGTATGGAGATCATGTGGTGAATTGTACCATAGGTTTCTCTAATAAAGGAGACTAGTGGCATATTTTCGTTCCTTGAAATGGATGTATACGTTAGTGTTTGGTTTGTCATATTAATCCAAATTTTCTCGACACTTTCACAAAACTTCTTTGTCTTTCTCGTGTCATCGTTATATAAAAGTCATTCTTCATTTCTACAGGAGAGTAAGTTTATTTGTAAAGAGATGCTTTATATTTAGCCTGTTATTCTTTGAAAATAATTAAAACTTTGTTATCAAAATTCTATATTATAAGTAGAAATACCATCATTGCTTATAATATATTCCTTTAGATACCCCATGACTCAATTCTATGATATCAGCAGTCGACGAAATACTATTCTGTGAGACGTCCATCTCATTTCAGCCAAGAAAAGCACCACTAATTCCATCTTTACTCCTCCATGATAATTCCAATAATTTCCAGGTAGTATAGTGACGATAGATTAGAAAATATGCCATAGGCTTTGATCTATTTATCACGCCAAATTTATTGACAGCATTACATATTATGATCAAATCGATCCTGAATAGCTTAAACCAGTTACGCATTTGGCATGGCTCTCGCAACGTCACGACAAGACAATGAAGACCTGGTTGGTTGTCTAAAAGGCAGGACACTACCTACGTGCCATCTGTAAAATCATATTGAATGATAAGATGAAGAACAGTAGCATTCTCACATAATGAAAAGTGGTTGGAGTCGAAAGTTTTCTAATCAAAATAAAATTATGATGATCCAGATATGTTGTGTGTACAGAAATATGTCTATAATATTCGATGTATTCCTGATGAGCAAAATGCCGAATAATGTGTAATCTGGTGGCACTGACATAGTTTCGAAAACAGGTTGAAATACTGATGACTGCTACACATCTTAACCTGGTAATCCTAGAAACGCTATGATTCACTAGATTCACAAAAAAGGAACAGAACGTCGACACGAAAAGATATAATGCAACGTTGCCACAATATATTTATGGGGCATATCACGTGACTTTCTAGCGGGGTTCAAACAATGCATCTGTCATGAAAGACATCAGTGAAGCAACGAAAAATGTACAAAGATTCATTATTTCGTAATATTGCAATACACACAGTAAACTATTCAGAGAACTAGCAGCTATCGTGTTCGAACCGATTTCACGACCAGAATCCACAGACAGTGACATGATATTCACACACATCCCTCCACATTTCACTAGACAATGCTACTGAGCTATTCCAAAACTATATAAATTACTTAGATACCGGAGTCAAAAGCAAACGGTACAAAATCAACTTCTCCCTTCAGATAATATCAGGGAAAAACAAACACACCAGACCATCACTCTAAACAACAAACAATTACCCAGCGGACACAGACGCCCAAATCTCTCTCTCTCTCTCTCTCTCTCTCTCTATATATATATATATATATATATATATATATATATATATATATATATATATATATATATATATATATATATATATATATATATATATATATATTCACAGCACACGTTGAAATCTTCTTTAAGAGAGCAAAAAAACTCGCAAGCATACGTAGAATTAGAACACATAGGTACAGCATTTAATCAACTCAAACAAAAATAGACCACAAATAATAGATTAGCTATATCCTGTTCTTATATCGATCTGCCTAGGCCTTCCTTTACTCTGTTCATAACAAACCACAACACACACTTCAAAGGTACACAGATCTCACCAGCAGTTGACCTCTACAATCAAACAACACAACATAATAGACATACTAAAAACGAAAAAAACAAATATCTGTACAATCAAGAAGCAGAGTTTATGTTACTTCATCAAGCTTTAAAAACATCACAGCTTCTTCTTCTTCTTCTTCTTCTTCTTCTTCTTCTTCTTCTTCTTCTTCTTCTTCTTCTTCTTCTTCTTCTTCTTCTCCTCCTCCTCATCCTCCTCCTCCTCCGCCTCCTTCTTCTTCTTCTACTCCCTCTTCTCCTTCTTCTTGCTTATAGCTATTCCGGTGAATGACTATACATTTGTGTATTCGACTGAATCCTCAACCGAAACCAGTCGAGCTCCTGGATGTTACCCAGCCATTTTATTCGGAGTTGGTTCTGTTCGTAAAATCTGTCCTTCGGCGAATCCCATTTCGGCTGCTTGTATTCGCGTTCGTATTCTTTCAATCATTCTCCAAGATTTATGACCATAGGAAAGGGTTAGCACGAATACTGAATTGAAGATAGCGAGATTGGCTTTTACACCTACCTCCTTTCTTGTGATTACCGAATACTGAATCTGGTGTATTACTGCACCAGCTACTGCAATTCTTACACATCATCCAGCCTCTTGCCTTTCATCACTCGTGAACACTTCCCGAGATACTTGAACTTCTCTACCCTCTTCAGTGGAACTCCATTCCCCTGTAGAGTGCACTGCGCATGCTTCCTTGAGAGGACGTCTCAGCTTTCGCAGAACTGATTTGAAAGATGTCATGACATAAATATTGATATAATCCTTTTATATACCTAGAGAATAAGGAACGCATACACACAGAAATAGCTAAAGGCATTGTACTGGAATACACACCATCAAAAATGTGTATATAAGAAGGGAAATATTGCGTCATGATCAAGTCCATTTTCTTGCCATCGCATTTGCCATTGCAGTTTACTTTTAAATTCAATTTGTGATATATGTATATAAGAATTTTGACTAATTTTTCATCATTTATTTCAATATGACACTCAAGCATAATATTAATATCGCTTTATCATCAACATAATTCTCAGCAGCATCGCATTCTCAGCCGCCATTTGATATAAATAGCAGTGAAACCTCTCAAATCGAAATAATATTTTAAAAAGAACACATTGGATATTTTAGTCATACATTCAATATACCTGCCAACAAAATTATGCGATTGTCATAACTGGAATGTCTTTGACCATAGGCTTACTCAGCAACGGCTAAGAGGGATGTAAAAACATATCTACGACAACAGCATCAACTGCAGCATAAAACAATAACAACAACCCTACCTGAATGCAAGTGTCAGCAGTTAATGATTCTGCTAGTAGCAGTATTCCTCTATCTTAGCAACAAGCTAATTAACTATAGCAATAAGCTGAATTTTAACTATGGCAGCTAATATAATTACAACGACAACCGTTAGATGACATTCCACTATAATCTGTAATCTCGGTTTAGTGAAAATCCAAACGATATCAAAATCCCAGACATTTTAATGATAAATCCTTCTTTAATCATTTCTATTAATATCTTATTTATGCGGCAGTCTTTCTTTGCTACTCCTTCAATTTCATTCCTCATCCCACCCATCCGCTCTCTCATTTCTTTTCCACAATCGGCCAGTCACTTTCTCATGAAATACATTTTCTTTTTATCTCTATCACAGAGTTTCTGCTCCCTGCACCTCTTT
>OZ024747.1:71093102-71105602 GCA_964016885.1 Eledone cirrhosa
AGAATTAAACCTAGGTGTAATTGCTCAGTATGAGAGAGAAAGATACATCAGTAGCAATGAGGTTTTTTGGCACATCTTCAATTTTCCCATTCATGAGAGGCACCCAGCCATCATTCATCTGAGTGTCCATCTAGGTAATGGCCAAAGGATTATCTTTACAAACAAACAGCCTTTCAATAAGCACTTTCTTCAAAAGAAACTACCCTTACAGCCTTTTTAAGTTGTTTCAAGAAGATGAAGATGCAGGAAAACTCCTTTACATAGAATTACCCAAGTATTACACCTTGAGAAACAGTAAATGGCACACGAGGAAACGTGGGGTTGACACTCTTGCAAGAGTTTACAGTGTCCACCCAAGCCAAGCAGAATGCTACTACTTACGGCTCTTTTTGCATGAAGTACGTGGTCCCAAATCATTCCAAGATTTGAGGAGGCAAACTTTTGCAAGAGTCTGGCTCTGGAATACCAAAAACAAACTGTCAAGTTAGTGTTTTAACTTCAAGAGACATAGCAAGCGAGACAAATTATGACATCACAGAGTTGGCTGCATTTGTGAATGAATATGAACCTAAACTTCTTCCAGAACAACGTGCATATGATAAAATTATTTCGTCAGAGAAAAAAGTGGAGGAATTATCTTTCTTGATGCTTCTGGTGGCACATGTAAAACATTTGTAACAACATTGCTTCTCTCCAAGGTAAGGCAACAAAAAAAATTGCAGTTGCTGTAGCATCGTCTGGCTTTGCTGCCACTCTCCTCCCGGGAGGATGAACAGCTCATTCTGCTTTTAAATTACCGCTAAACCTGGTTACAAATGACAGTCCAATGTTTAACATACGCAAAGGTTCAGGTTCAGCAGAAGTGTTGCACCAATGCCATCTGATCATTTGGAATGAATGCACCATGTCACATAGAGGTGCAATTGAAGGTCTTGATAAGACCTTACAGGACATAAGAGGAAACAATACATCTATGGTAGGAGTTACATTAGTTTTATCAGGAGACTTCATACAGACATTACCAGTCATTCCGAGAGGAACAAGAGCTGATGAAATAAAAGCATGCATTAAGTCTTCGCACCAATACATAAATTCTCCTTCAGTAATAACATGCGAGCTTTATTACATGGGGACCAATGTGCAGAACAGTTTTCAACCCGGCTCCTATTAGGAAATGGGAAAGTACCAATTGATGGGAATAGTGATATCAATTTGGCTCATATTGCTATAATGGTGAATTTCCCAGCTGAATTGATTAACAGGGTATTGCCAAACTTAAGTAATAATTATAATTCACATAATCGGTTGTGTGAAAGGGCAATACTTGCTCCGAAAAATGAGACAGAAACCATGAATGAATAAGATTCCAAGTCATTAAGGCGTACAAATCAGTTGATTCAGTCCTTGATGAAAATCAAGCTCTCCACTCCCCAAAAGTGTTCCTTAATTCTCTTGAGCCACCTGGAACTCCTCCACATAAACTTTTTCTGAAGGTAGGAATCCCAATAATGCTTCTAAAAATTTAAGATCCTCCTAAATTATGCAATGGGACAAGGTTGATTGTGAAGACATTATCACCTAATGTGATTGAAGCTACCATCACCACTGTATATGCTTCTGGGAAAGAGGTTTTCATTCCAAGAATTCCAATCAAACCAACAGACATGCCATTTGAGTACAAACGAAAACAATTCCCATTGCTACTTTTTTTCGCAATGTCTATTAATATAGCTCAAGATCAGAATTTGAAATCTACTGGCTTGCACTTAATTGAGCCTTGCTTTTCTCATAGTCAACTTTATATTGATTGCTCCAGGGTGGGTAGTTTACAAGACTTATTTGCCTATCTTCCAAACCAGAAAACAAAGAATGTTGTTTACACAGAAGCTCTTACGTAATTTCCTGCAACATATGTGATAAAATTTATCTCACTTCATAAAAGTGGTAAATTTTGTATTATCGTTTTTTATTATTGTTTTTTTTTTGTTTTTGCTTTTTTGTTTTTGTTCTTTGTATTTATCATGTATCCCAATTGAAGAATAAGTTAAATTTAGAATAACACATTTCTATACAACACATTTTGCTTTTTGCTTTTTTCTAATATATAAGGAACAACTTCATTCCCGGGCAACGCCGGGTGCCTCTGCTAGTATATATATATATATATATATATATATATATATATATATATATATATATATATGTGTGTGTGTGTGTGTGTGTGTGTGTGTGTGTGTGTGTGCGTATATATATATATGTGTATATATATATATATACACACATATATACATATACGCACACACACACACACACATACACATACACACAGGTAGTGAGAGGGAGCGATATAACACTCATGTTCTACTTATCTCTCTTGATCTGTCTGAACACCTATTTATCCATCCTTCTCTCCTTCCCTGCCATTATCTTATCTACGTTTCTCTCTTTCTCTTGTCTCACTCAACTAGCGTTGTGTTCCTTTTCCACACACATCCCTGTACTATATTACGTCTAATAATGAAATATCGGATATCATATACCATATTCAAGTGTTTACCATGGGGTGGATGGATAAGGGACAGAGATGAATTAAGTATCGTGAGGGTCGGAGAGGAAATGAATGAGAAAGTGAGGGAAAGACCAGGAGAAGATTAAATAAATATATCAACAGTAAAAAGAAATTAAAAAAAAACATTGAAATATGATGGAAGCGACCATAAAGTTTTAAAAAGGGAATGGATGAATGGCAGAGATGAGAAGAATAGAAAGAGAGAGAGAGAGAGAGAGAGAGAGAGAGAGAGAGAGAGAGAGAGAGAGAGAGAGAGAGAGAGGGGAGAGAGAGAGAGAGAGAGAGAGAGAGAGCGAGAGAGAGAGAGAGAGAGAGAGAGAGCGTGATGATAGAAGTAGGGGAGAAAGAGTTATGAATGAAAGGAGGATAGAGACGAGAGAGTTTAATTAACAGATATATATATATCGAATGTGCAAGAGAAGGAAGGAGGACTGAGAAAAACGAATACATATATATGAAAATATTTTAAAAAAAACGAAAAAGATGTGAAAAAGATGATAATCATGATGATGATAAGGATAATAGATGAAAAACAATGACGAAATTGTTAAATAACGAAATAAATAAACGATGAGAAATATATATATATACAAATTTTAGCACAGCATCAACGAAGCTTTTGGTTGCAGCCAAGCTAACGAATGTAGTTTCGGTGTGCAGCTAAGCACTCAATAAGGAATATTACCCTAGAGTTATAACATTACGTTTAGACAGCTTTGAAAATCAAATACAGCGACCGATAGACGGGCCACAGTGACCATAGCGACGAAGAAAACATATATTATAGTTGAAACAGTAAACAAAAAAACAACATGGAAGCGAAGAGGCAGTACAAAATGTTAATATTAGTTTCACGCTTGAAAGTGAGGGCAGTGTTGTGTAATAATTATTTCTACTTTTGGCACAAGGCCAGCAATTAACCAGGGTATTACTGGTACTTTATTTTATCGACCCAGTAAGGAGGAAAGGCAAAGTTAACCTCGGCGGGATTTGAACTCAGATCGTAAAGGGACGTAACTCTATGTAATAATTGTTTCTACTGTTGGCACAAGGCCAGCAATTAACCAGTACATTACTGGTACTTTATTTTATCGACCTCGTAAGGATGAAAGGCAAAGTTAACCTCGGCGGGATTTGAACTCAGATCGTAAAGGGACGTAACTCTGCTGGAAAGCATGTCCAACCCTCTACCGATACTGCCAATTCACCGCCCTATCATGGTGTCCAACCCTCTACCGATACTGCCAATTCACCGCCCTATCGTGGTGTCCAACCCTCTACCGATACTGCCAATTCACCGCAATAATGTAACCTATAAATGACAATTTAGAAAATTGGGTGTCTGCGTGTAAGATTACTATATTTTCTATCTATTTTATAACTACTCCGCGCTTCAAAAGTTCGATATTTTCAGACCTGTCACCTCTCCCCGTCCGAAGGGGAGATATCCCACCCACTTTAGGGTGGATGAGAGATGACTTCTCTTGTAAAAATGGGTATCGCTTTCTGAGGTTAACTTTGCCTTTCATCCTTACGGGGTCGATAAAATAAAGTACCAGTAATGCACTGGGTAATTGCTGGTCTTGTGCCTAAAAGTAGAAACAATTATGTAAAATCTTCCCATTTTGCATCATTTCTACCCATTTTGGGACACTTTTTTCATGGTACTCCCTGTTTTGGGTATTTAGAGGTTGGCAGGTCTGTATTTGCATACAATGCTGTATCCATTTCAAAGTTGTTAGAGGCAGCTTTCTAATTTAGACGGGAGTTGTTATCAGAGACTCCTTAGCTCAATGGTAAGAACACTCAGCCGGTATCTGAGACATACGAAGAGCAAATTTTCTTATCGACCACTGGCAACTTTTTTATAACATTATTTATAGCAACCGACTGTGTTTACAGTTATTTTCTGCGTCAGAGGGTCCTAAATTTTCTATGAATTATGTTCATATACGAGTATATCGAATAAATCCAAATGTCACGTGGCAACTATATAGTTCTATATATCTTCCTCAATAACTCTCTCCAACTCTCACATATATAAAGCTGCTATATATTCAGGTATCTTTACATAGGATGTCTTAATCAAAGAATACATAAATGAAATAAATTGCAGTATAAACCCCACCATAACTGATGGGTATAATGCTATATATATCCGTATATATATATATATATATATATATATATATATATATATTTATATGCACTATATATGGTGTGTGTGTGTGTGTTTGTGTGTATAAAGCCCCTAATTCTATAATAGGCCGCTGAAAAGCCTGATATATCAACGTAGGGTGGATGTAGATCTTTTCCAGATGCATCTCGACATTCTGCGATCTGAGATCCTAGATGAGCCCAAAGCACGCCAACAATTACAAATATATCAACGGCTAGCCAAGGAAAGATGGCTAAAGAATATAAAGCAACAATAGCGATGCCCCACCCTGGCCTCAACCTAGCGACTGGAACAGATGAAAAACGGATATATTTTATATGTGTTGGTGTGTATAGTGAAGCAAATGACAGAAAAAAGCAAAACACAAAAACAAGATGGAATAGGGTAATAATTATGAATATGAGAGTGGCCTGTGGAAATGCGGGAAGGCTGGAACAATGAGGCACACACTCTCCAGTTGCTAACTAACCCTAAAGAACAGATACACATGGCGACATAACCTGGTGCTTAATGTACTGGTTGATACAGTAGAAAGAGGATAAAGAGGATGAACAAAGATGAGAGATCGCAAGTGGTGGAGAACAGCAGCTGGAGGTTTGTAAAGGACAGTGCTACAAGCCAGCCACTGTAAGAAAAATGACTGACCTAGAATGAAAGGGGATTTGGGAGGATTCTCTTGACAAGCGCGTCAAGGGAAGAAAAAAACTTAGGAGAATCGTAAGAAAAAAATGCAAACAAGGAGAGGTGACAACACGTGGAAAGATACATACAAAACACAATGTACGTGTATATGTACGTACGTATGTATGCTTGAATGTCTGTTTGTCTATCTGAACGTGTCTACTTATGTATGTGTATGCATTTATGTGTGTATATATATATATGTGTTTGTGTGTTGATGTGTATATGCCTATGTGTATACATATATAAGTATCTATCTATTTATATATGTATGTACACATGTATATATGTGTGTGTGTGTCTGTCAGTCTATCTGTGTGGATGTGAGGATGTCTGTACATATATATAGATAGATATATAGGTAATATATATATATACAAATACACACATACACTCATACAGACAGACACACACACACACACACACACACACACACACACACACACACACACATATATATATATATATATATATATATATATATATATATATATATATATATATATGTATATATATATATATATATATAAGCATGCAAGCATACATATATACATATATACATATATACACGAGAGTTATGATGAGAAGGGAAAAGAGGGAGGAAGAAGAGGACAATGGAAGAGAATTAAACGGTGGAAGTCTAAGGAGAAAAAAACGGAAGGAAGGAGGCAGGTAAAAGCGGAATATATATTTTGTTAAAGCTTAAATTTCAACTAACTTGAATGACATCAGTTGTGGTTGAACATTAAATGCGGTCGACAATAGCAGTAGTAGTGGTAATAGTTGGAAGAGGGGTGTGGGAAAGTATGGGTCACAAAGACAAGTGGGTGTTTGGAGTAGGGCTAGATGTAAAACAGTATTGACAAAGTGGTGTAAAGGGAGCACAAGAATTGCGTAAAGGGAGATATAACGAAAAGGGGGTGAAATAGGGAAGCAACTGTCAAAGGGAGTGTGCGACATAGAGATTATATGGGGGGGCGCCCGGTGGGTGGAAATAAAGGTTAATTTGAAGTTTATTTTATTTATTATTTATTTATTAAATCAGGGCAATGGATTGGCAGTATCGGTAGAGAGTCGGGCGCCATACTTTGCAGCATAGAGTTACGGCTCTTTATGATTTGAGTTCAAATCCCGCCGAGGTTAACTTTGCCTTTCATCCTTAAGGGGTTGATAAAATGAAGTACCAGTAACGTACCGGTGCGATTTAATCGATTTTCCCCTCCCCAAAATTGCTGGCCTTGTGCCTATATAAGAAACCATTATCAGGGCGGTGGATTGGCAGTATCGGTAGAGTCGGACACCATGCTTTGAAGCATAGAGTTACGGCCTTTTATGATCTGAGTTCAAATCCCGCCGAGGTTAACTTTGCCTTTCATCTTTACGGGGTCGATAAAATAAAGTACCAGTAATTTTACTGGGTAATTGCTGGCCTTGTGCCAAAAATAGAAACAATTATTTATCTATTAAATCAATTCAAACGTCTGTGAAGAGCTGGTAAGCCATGACAGACTGTGGAAGGTGTCTACAATTCTTTATAATTAAATAATGGTTTCTTATATAGGCACAAGGCCAGCAATTTTGGGGGAGGAGAGGTCGTTTAAATCGACTCAGTGCGTGACTGGTACTTTATTTTATCGACTCCGTAAGGATGAAAGACAAAGTTAACTTCGGTGGGATTTGAACACAGATCATAAATGGCCGTAACTCCATGCTGCAAAGTATAGCGTTCGACCATCTATCGATACTGCCAATCCACCGCCCTCATAATTAAATAATAAAAGAGAGTAAAAGGAAGAGGCGGGAAGACAAAAAAAAAACAAAAATAAGAAAAAGGTGAAAAGCCTGACAGCTATTTAGCCGTTAAATGTTTCTGTTGAATCTTTTCCTAGTTTCCGTGTATTTAGAAGGCTTGAGAAGTTGGGCGTAGGAAGCTATAATTTTCAGACATGCGCTGTGGGGTCACAAAAAAGCTAGTTACGTGCGCTCGAATACAAGAGGATTAGAGAATGGGGAAAAATATAGAGAAAGAAGTGTAGTGGAAATTAAAAGGAAAATTACACGAAGAATGATAAACCTCTAAAAGAGATGGATAGTTTATTGGCGGTTGAGCATGTGTTAAACCATGGGGGTGACATTTTATATATATTATGCCTAAGAGATTCTCTCTCTCTCTATATATATATATATATATATACCTGTGTGTGTGTGTGTATCGTATAAATGAAATGTGTTTGGTAATTATCAATATTTCACACTTATGCTTAATGCCTAAGTAATCCACGTATCGGTAGCACAGCTGATACATAAATGTAAGTGTAACGGCGAGAAATAAAATTCTAATTTTATTATATACACGTTGCCTCACCATTCGTGTCTGTTTACATGTCTTTCTCTTTCTTCACCCAACTCTTTTTATCCCAATAACTTATTGTATCGCCCTAGCCGGAGATATATTGTCTGTAATTCGAAGAAATACCTATGATGGCTAGTAGACAACTGATGATGGATATTCCTGACTTCTATTTCTAATTCTTCATTTATTATATATATTGTTATACTTTGGGATGGTCATGTTGCCAATAAGAAACACACGCACCAGTTGCGTTCACTCCAATTTATTATAAATTAAAACATTTTTTCAAAAAAATAAAAAAATAAAAAATGTTTGTTTTTAAATTTATAAATTTCCGCTTGGTTGGTTGGTTCCACAACCGGACGGTTGTTCATATATTGTCAAAGTTCTTTCGTCACACATTCTGTGACCTCTTCAGTGACTGGGATTCTTTTCTTTGTTTTGTGCCTCTCCTTTGTTCTGTCCTACGCCATCTTGTTTGTGTGTGTGTTGTGTGCTTAGTTTGCGCATGTGTTACATCTGGGTGTCTGTGTGTGCTTTTATTTGTTTATTTATTTGTTTATTTACATGTTACTGGATGGTTGTTTGTTCTATGTGTGTGTGTGTTTTCATTTTGTCCTTAATTATAAGTTATGATGTTGCTATTCCATTCATGTTTTCTATTTAATTTGGGTTGGAGTTCATTTATGTTTATTGCCTCTGTGATTTGTCTAAACATTGCGTCTTTTCTGTGTGTAGATTTTATTTTTATTTCTATGTTCTCCAATTTGCCCTTATGTTCTATTTTAGCATGTTGATGGAGTATTGATGATTCTTTTCTATCTTGAAGCTCTCGCTAGTGTTCATTTAACCGTTCTCCTATACTACGAGCTGTCTCACCTATGTCCACTATATTCTTATCTTTACATTGTCCTTCAGTACATCTTATGCTATATACTATGTTTCTAGTTTTACAGTTAATATGGGGGCTTAGTTTACAGATTATGCATTTCTTATCTATACAGGGAGGTCTTTGAAAATAGTGTGTATTACTAATAAGTGTTTTTATGGAGGTACCTGGTCTTTCTACTATCTTAATATTAAGTTTAAGTTTATCTAGGGCCCTTCTAAATTTGTAAGCTAATTTACCTCTAGGGGTTGTATTGATGAACATTACACTCTGGTATTTATAGCTATCATACCATGAGTTTATTCTATTAACCTTATTCCTAGTTCTTTCTATTCTATTCCAAAATTTGCTCCTATACAAGGGGCAGGTCCCATTTGTATCATTATTTATCATTTTTTTCCCATTTGGTTCTGGCTCCTCTATATACTCTGATTTTATCTCTCTGATTGTAACCACAGAACTGCATACGGTGGATGAAGTGTTGTATGTGTCTCTCTAGTTATTTGGGGTTGCACATGCGGGACACGTTTCTCATCACCCGTACTAAATCCGCAATCAGTATGTTGATTTTTGTGTGATCCGAAACTGCTGAGTTTCGGTGGATCAGATATTTGGAAGTCATGGGTTTGGCATAATGGGAATGGAGGATTTGTTTTTTGTTATTAATGGTTTCTAACCAGAGCTCTGTGTCTAGTACAGGTAATCGATGGTTGGGGTGTTTGCTTGGGTAGTCTATAGTAACTCTAATACTCTGGTGGATGGAGTTAGCTATTTGCTGGATGCTTTTCATAGTGTTTTTCTCTAATTCCTGACTGTTCTCTAGTGGGGGTGTTTTTACTACGAAGTTTATATCATCAACGTAGCGAGAGTACATTATCAGGGTTAAGAGGTTGCTGTCTTCTAATTGTTCTTTAAGTTTATTGTCCCACCATACAATGAATAGGTTAGCTATGTCACCTGCAATGCTAACACCAATGGCTGCTCCCTCCTCATGGGCATATGTTTTTCCATTAAATTTGAACATATGTTCGTTAAGGGTTAGTTTTATACTGGCCCCCACCACATGTGCAATCATTTTCTTTAGTTCATCGTGGTTTTCGGGGGTCCGTATGGCTCTGGTCCACCCGTTCCATCTTTCTGTGTGGGTTTTCTTGGCCATTGAGGTAATGGTAGGTGGTCTGCCTCTTGCTGGTCTTGTGGGGCAGAGGTTGCTAAGGTCATACGTATCTAGATAATCATTACTATAAGTAAGTTTAAGTAGAAGTCCCAGCTCACTGGTATCATTCCCACGGAATTCAACTTTGCTCTCACTGATCATTTCTACGCATTTCTCCACCGCAAAATCCACGCCAATGGATGGATATAGGGACACAACATCCATACTACCTATTATACAGTCTGTTAGATCCCTAGATCGGTTAATTTCGCTGATTCTGATGAGGAGGTCCTCTGTGCTGTCACATATATCCGGGGACATTTCAATAATGGGGCGTATGATCAGGGAGAGGAAGTAGGAAAATCTGTAGTTACTAGCAATGTTAGCTCCACAGACTGGCCATGTTGGTGGTCCTGTGACTGGGTCAATGTTCGTCTTATGGTCTTTTCGAAGCCCATACAACGTTGGCACGTCATTGTTCCAGGCCTGGAAGTTGTTGGCAGTCCGTTTATTGGGCTGCATTATGTTTGTCCACATCATCATATGAGCGTTGAGGGTTTTCTCCCTATCCTCATGCTCTTGTGGTGTTACTTCTCTTGTGTTAGTGATGTCGGGTTGCATTTGGATGTAGTTTGACAGACTGTCAACCGACATTCTGCCAGACTTGTCTGCTGGAAAGCATTCAATCTCTCCATTACGTGAGCGCTGCATGAGCTTACGCAAGCCATTTGCAGATTTTTCTCACAGTTGGTGGGCCTCCATTGTATTTTACTTCTTGCTATACTGTTCTATAATATTTCTAAGTTTAGATCTAGCTATACTAAATTGTGCTTCTGTTTGTTCATCGACCTGCGACGGCAATTGCGTGAAACGATATATATATATGTATACGTGTGTGTGTGTGTGTGTGTGTGTGTGTGTGTGTGTGTGTGTGTGTGTGTGTGTGTGTGTGTGTGTGTGTGTGTGTGTGTGTGTGTGTGTGTGTGTGTGTGTGTGTTGTGCGCGCGTGTGTGTGTGTGTGTGTGTGTGTATCGTATAAATGAAATATGTTTGGTTATCAATATTTCACACTTATGCTTAATGCCTAAGTAATCCAGTTTGGTACAAACAATTATGAGCTTGGTGTAGGTGATGGAATCTTATTAGACTGTATTCAACGTTTATACAGGGGCAGTTAAATAGCAAAAGAAAATACTGCAATGTATTTTTCATGCAATTCTCAGCTAATTAAAAGTTTTTCTACAGCCAAATCCTTTGAGCTGGTTTCCGTGGAAACTTATTTCTTTCGATTCTGTTTCGTAATCTTAATGTTGCTGGAAGTATTCAATAAGTTGGTTCAATTCATGTATGACGTAACTAGGGATTTACAGAGAGTGGCCATTAGCTAAATTCTTTCCCTTAATGTTCCAGAAAATTCAGAAAACAGTTTGGCGTAATACCTCTGGGTATTATCTTGCTTCAAATGAGTTAATTCCTTTAGTCTAAAAGCGTTGTTTTTGAAGAACCCTATCAGTGGCCAGTGCTATATTATGACCACGAAAGCAGTCTCGTGAGTAAACCATTGACCAGTTTTCATAGAAATACATCAATGAATCTTCTGCTATTTCTTTTTCTCACTTCTTTCCAGTTGTATTCATTGAAAGAATACATATAAATAAGATAGCATTTTCCCCAATGAATGCTTATAATTCGAAACAGGAATACAAAAACAAGATAGTATTTTGTTAATATACGTTATATTTCAACAATCAACTAGTTCCTAACTTTTATTCGACTAACTATTTATGTATTGCTTTTGACATTAACATTGAAATGAATTCCTACATGCTTACATCAACACATAATGGGGAGAATAAACAAATCTCAATACGCTATTTTTCTTCATTTGTGTCAGTTGAAAACTCACACATCAACAAAGACTCAACAGTTTAATCAATACGCACTACAGGGGAAGCGCAACGCATTCGCTTAACTTGCTTCGAAATAGCTGCATCTACTCCAAATCACACTCTGCTACCTTAAAAAGGGGGGAAAGGACTTGGTTAGAATGTATTTAATTATGGGACCGCTCGATTTGGTGCTAAACAACAGCAACAAGCACTACAAACACTGCAATAGCACTAAAATAATCCATGCAAATCTTATACAATGTTGCCTTAAATCTACAATATATTACCCTATATAAACAAATAACACAGTGTCTTCTAATTCACCAAGTGTAACAGAGATTTCTCTATAAATTCAGAATAAAATCATGATATATTAAATGCCTAAGAGAAGATGTGATTAAGATTATAATTGTTTCGGACAATTAATCTCATGAAATGAGATAAAAGATTTTTTTAAAGTAAAAATACTAAACTTCATTTCGATCAATTTCATCTCCATTTGTCATCACTAGTTTTATTCCAGGATGTTTGCATAGTACTGAAATGATGTTGAAATAAGAAATTTATTTTGAAATTAAGTGTAAATACACCTTATTATGGCTTAAGTGTAGGTGTGTGGCCTAGTGGTAAGGGTGTTGGACTTACGACCATAATATCGTGGGCCCAATTCCTGGACTGGGTTCTGTGTTGTGTTCTTCAGCAAAACACTT
The DNA here is from genome assembly GCA_964016885.1 of Eledone cirrhosa. Classification (NCBI taxonomy): domain Eukaryota; kingdom Metazoa; phylum Mollusca; class Cephalopoda; order Octopoda; family Eledonidae; genus Eledone; species Eledone cirrhosa. The sequence continues at coordinate 71,105,529 of OZ024747.1, forward strand.
CATTTCTTGTTGCTCCAGTATACTCAGCTGCAAATGAGTACCAGTAATAGCTGGAGGTTTAACCCTGCAATGCG
>OZ024747.1:71110602-71113102 GCA_964016885.1 Eledone cirrhosa
TAAGTTTAACTCACGGAAATCTCATCACTATTATACTACAGCACTCAGCATACATAAAAGCAAATTACAGAGGCAAATGAGTGAGCATACACGTGGCCACTCAGTGTGTTAGAAATAGCAGCGAGCACTCCCTTAAATCACTTTCTACAATCATATAAAATGACACATTAGATAATGTAATCTGGGAAACCTAGTGCCTGAGAAAATAAATTATTGTCATAGCTGCAATATCTTGGGTCATCAGTTTGCTGAATACAAATTTTTCATGATATAAAAAAGGCCTTACTCGAGACAATTAATATGCCACTACGTGATGATGTGATGACTCGCATAATGAACTACTTTTAGACATAAAAAAGAGACAGTATATGTACCGCTGGAAAGTTATTTATTATATGTTTCTTTATTTACGGATGATCAAGAACAAAAACAACAACATATTTTACAAATATCCCTTTAGCATTACACATTTACTATTATGTATTTAACCCTTTAGCATTTACATTACTCTATATATACTATTGTATTTTCACAGTAAACACTTTATCTTGCATAATTATCTCACATAATATCAAATCTATGAGATTGTGATAACATTTATTTTTAGAATCATGCATTAACATCAGTATGAGCCACCAGTTACAGCCGGTTTGAACAGAAAGAGGTGAGGGGATTCTGGCCGGATATGGCCAGTTTAAATGCTAAAGTGTTAAAAGATGTGTGTGTGTGTGTGTGTGTGACTGTGACAAAAAGGTTCAACATAAACAATTTATTGATAATATTAAAGTAAGTTGAAGTAAGATAATATTAAAGTAAGTTAAATATGTCCATGAAAATAATTTGTAATTTCTCAATAAGTGATGGGGAGAGCGAGATAGACGGGAGAAGTGTCAGTGGGAATTTGGTTCCTTTGTGTTTCGACCTGGTGTATATGAATATATTTAACGGACACTCACGCATAAACCACACTTCAAATTTCTCAATTATAATGGTTTGTTATATAGTCACAGGGCCATCAACAAGTCGATTAAATTGACACCAGTGCGTGACTGGTACATTATTTTATCGACTCTGTAAGGAGGAAAAAAGGCAAAGTTAATCGCGGCGGAATGTGAACTCAGATCATAAAGGGCCGTAACTCTATACTGCATGGCATCCGACCCTCTACCGATACTGCCAATCCACCGCCCTAAATCTCTCAATTATAATAATAATGATAATGGTTCCCAAAATTGGGCTCGTGACCACAAAATATGAGGGAGATGATAATCGATTAGATAGGCGGTCCCAGTATTTGACTGCCAATTATTTTATCGATCCTTAATAGATGAAAGACAAACCGACATCTGGTGGATTTGATCTTAGAATGTAAAGAAATGTGACCCAGTACCCCAGGCACTTCCGCTCATATCTTACTGATTCTCTCATTCGCATACAATAATTATAATTATTATATGAGTGGGCACATCATAAGAAGTTCATTTCGCAATCATTAGGCCCCGGGTTCGGTCCCACTGCCTGCCTCAAAAAGAAAACATACTTCTCTTCATTTGTATTAAGAGAGAGAGGGGGGGGTGGAGAGAGAAAGGTAGACAGACTGAGAGTTAAACTCTATTTGATATCCAGTATCTAGAGATGTAGAATATATGGAAAAAGACAATATTAGTTTCGAATTCATGCACAAGGCTAGCAATTGTTAGGAGGTGAAAGTCGATAATGTTGACACTCAGTACTTGACTGTTACTTTATTTTATCAAACATCGACAGCATTTGAACTAAGAACGTAAAGAGCAGGAATAAATGCTGGAAAACCATTATTCCGAAGCTCTAACGATTCTGCTAATAACCCCCAACCTCACAAAGAATCAATAATGCCCTATATTTTAGATATAGTGCACGGGTGTATATATTTAAAAAAACGAGTTTGATTTGTATCAGCCGAATTCTAATTCATTGTACTCAAGGGGATTCAACTTTGCAATCTTCCCTGTAATTACAACCAGTGATTTTTTCGTTAATCACCAGAATAGCAAATTAGATATACAGTGACAAAATGTAGATACTACCAAATACTCATTTTCTAGGCATGATAATGCAGAGAAATATTTATTATTAAATATACGGGTAGAAAGGATTTAACTAAATGCAAGGGCTTTCCTTAAATTGATTTGCAAATAATTCACTTATGCAATTTAGAAATAACATAATCAGGAAGTGATGAAGGAATCGGGTTTATGAAATTGCGACATATCTGGTTCTGTACAGTCAATAAATTAGAAAATAATGTTGTTATATCAAAGGGTTATTATGTAAAGGTTAGGAATATAGTGTATTAGATGAACTAAGCGATATATAAGAGAGAAAAAAATGCTGCGGTATAGATAATACAGAGCATAACATATAAAGATTCATAGCGCCGATTAAAAGAAAGAAATGGAATCAAACGCTACGTTTTATATGCTTGCAAGGATCTTTCTTCCCCCCCCCCCCATCTCTCTCT
>OZ024747.1:71118102-71120602 GCA_964016885.1 Eledone cirrhosa
TTTCTTGACTGTCATATGAAAAGCACACCAAAACCCTAATGTATCTACACCTTAAACGATAATTAATATTGTTGAAATATTACACTAAAAACCTCAATCCATTGCAAACACAACAGAACTGATATAACTCTATAGAATAGGGAAAATTCATACACTGTTATAGATATCAGCTGCCCAGCTGATGTAAACGTCTCGTTGAATAAAGGGCAGATCGATAGTGAACTAATGAGGAACTTACAGCGGGTTATAGACTCCCATGTGTACTTATTTTAAGTGCAGTGAACTACTTAACAATAGATATGTACAAAAGCATCGAAAAGATTGGGGTTTCCAAGAAAGAACAAAAGCAACTGAGCTGAACCCTCTAAATATAATCGATTCATGGCACAGTGAGATCTTTAAATATTTTTCATTTTAGTTTCTTCGAATGAATATATGCATATAGTCACATATGTGTGTATAGCATATGCACGAAATATATGTATAAGGAGTAATTAATTAAACACACAGTCATGCAATAATGAAATATATGCACCCATTACGTAAATGCATACCGTATTTCCCGGCGCCGAAGTCGCTTTGTCCTCGAGAACACACCCTAATTTTGACAACCAAAAATTAGAAGAAAAAAATAATAATGAAAAATGCTACCTTCGTTCTCCAGGATGCATGGTAGATTTTTTAGACTTATTTTTAAAAAAAAATAGCTCTTCGACGCAAGGAAATACGGTATATATCCATATATTAACACATTAACATTCACAAATCCCTAAAGGCATCATGTCTTTAAAAAGACAGTGTTGTTATCGGTTCCATTTCCACGACGAACTTAAATATATCTCAAAGATAATCAACACACATAAGCACACATACATACATAAATTCATGCACACATACATACATGCACTCACATACAGAAACATACATAAATGCATACATACACATATACAAGCACACATACATGCATACATACATGATGGCTGCCAACTTATCTAAGAGTATTGCAATCGCTTGTCAGATTATAGAGTTTGGTGCACTTTTAGGCTACGGCCAGCTACACGAAGCCGCAGGGTTTTTTTTTCAGAGTTTCCCTCTCCTAGAAAGGTGTTGTGACAACAACTGGTGGACTTTCACTCCCAGGTGAGAGAAAAATAGTATTATTTGGATGGCCATTGACATTACTGAGTTCCTCTGCCCTTTGCATACATACATACATACATGGTGGCTGCCAACTCGTTTTCGAGTACGGCCACTACTTTATATCCATTTTGGAGAACCCCTACCGATGCCCTGAACAAGTGTGACTTTTTAGTCCAGCCAGCGACTTGAAAACTTTGGTACAAACACTACACTTGTGACAATTACTGACACATAGTGCTGGGGCCATGGTACCATGTGACGACAAGTGCAGAGAGATCTCCAGATATAAAGCAATGCCTGTGCCGTGAAGCTTTTATAGTGAGCAAAGGCACTGCACAAAGCCAGTCCCACTCTCTTAACCAAGATGATATTTACCAAAAAGAAGAACAAGTCAACATCATTGGATACCATCAGGGTTGCAGGTGTTATATCAGAGTTTTCCTTCTCCTAGAATTCTGCCTTGACAAAGGCTAAGGGGTCATCCTACATACATGCATGCATCCATACATACATACATACATACATACATACATACATACATACATACATACATATTACATACATACATACATACATACATACATACATACATACATACATACATACATACATACATATTACATACATACATATTACATACATATTACATACATACTCACATACATAACAATCTTGTTGATGTCTAACAGGACTCTTTCTCTAATGGGAAAATTTGAGAAGGAAAACCAGAAGAACATAGGTATTTTTTAAGGCATGAGAAGGTAACAGCCTGAAACCAACACACAGACAAGTTTCTGTTGTCTAAACAATGAAACGTTGCACACACGCACTTGCTGACTGACTACAGAAGATAAATAACACATGATCACACAGTGAGTGGCATATACATACCGCAATATACAATCACAGAAGACAAATAGCACATGATCACACAGTGAGTGACATATACACACAAACAGGACAAATGACACATGATGTCAGTGAGTGGCGCATACATACACTACATACACATACATATGTACACACACGTTACTGTGGCGTACATATTTAAACGCAGATACAGAGATACCCACAAAGACACACGAACACACAGATATGCATACACATGTACACACAAATATACACAAACACACACACACATACATCCAGAAACTACACACAAACACACGCACATATATACTCACACACACACATTTATGTCTTTGTGTATGCGTATGCAGTAGCTCATAAAAATGATATTTATGTGTACGAGTGTAGGTGAGTCGTTGCTGTTGTCATTTAGACTCAGGTCAACTGCGATTTTAAAAACCTGTGCTCGAAAACGCTCCAACAATGACCACCCAGTTGTATTTTTTTCAAT
>OZ024747.1:71128102-71135602 GCA_964016885.1 Eledone cirrhosa
CAGTGTTTAGGTTTGGTCGGTGGATTGGCAGTATCAGTGGAGGGTTGGACGCCATGCTTTTCAGCATAGAGTTACGTCCTTTTACAGCCTGAGTTCAAATCCCGCCGAGGTTAACTTTGCCTTTCATCCTTACGGGGTCGATAAAATAAAGTACCAGTAATGCACTGGGTAATTGCTGGCCATGTACCAAAAGTAGAAACAATATTACATAACTTAGCAATTCGACTAGGATCGATATGATCAATATAAATACTTGAAATCGGTGTCCTAGCATATCAGTAATCTAATGATGGAACCAGCAAAAGCATTCTATAATATATATAGATGTATATATATAGATGTATATATATATATAGATGTATATATATAGATGTATATATATATATATAGATGTATATATATAGATGTATATATACACACACGTGAAATCATTCAAACTACAGAGCATACAAACATGCATATTATATATATGTAAAGTCTAGACAAGTTATGCTTAGACTTACAGTTGAACCTATCTACAATTATACATACTAACATTCACAAAGACTTACAGAAACTTCAACACACGCACACACACTCTCACATACACACATACATACGCACGCGCACATGTACGCACACAAAGCGTTCTTTCAAACACTAGCGATGGCGGTAGGTTAATGTGGTCATTCATGCACAGACACTCATTCGAACAGTTATACGCACTTAAAGGCATTCAAATATACATGCACACACTTACACACACTTACACACTAAAATACTTACCACATTTATTTCAATAGAATATCAAACGATTCTAAATTGAAATTGTTATGTAAATGTGAATCACTGTCGCCATGTAATTATATATATATATATATATATATATATATATATATATATATATATATATATATATATATATATATATATATATATATATATATATATATGTATGTAAGTGCCGTAATAAGAGTGAGAAATGAAATTTCGTTTCATTCTATTCCATTTATATATATATATATATATATATATATATATATATATATATATATATATATATATATATATATATATATATATATGGTTTTTGGCTTGGGTGGTTAATGCTTTCTTGACCACCTTTTCAGTTGTGTATGGCTTCGTAACACATTGTTTAGCTCTGGTTTTTAACTATTGAGCACTTTGCCAGTATCATTTCTGATTTTTGTGTTTCGCTTCGCCTTTCCTGCCCGCCGAAAATACGATTCTCGCTGAATCTTTATTTGTATATATATATATATATATATATATATATATATAAATTTGTATGTTTATATATATATATATATGTGTGTGTCTGTGTATCACAACTGCATATATTAATATCCAACTTTTATGTTTATATATGCTTATATATATATATACATACATATATATAACACGCTTGTATATGTATCATTTGACATTTCATTAAACATTAACTTAACCGTTATATCACATTATATAAACGCACAAACACACACACACGCACACACACATATATATATATATATGTGTGTGTGTGTGTGGTGTATATATATATATATATATACATTTATATATATATGCATATATGCCTACACCTTCAAACTCATAAACACACACACACAAAACTCAGTTGGTTTTCTGGTATTGTATATATAGTGTGTGAAGTACGAATAACAAGGGCGCAGCTGGAATATTGGCGACGAGGGCAACACTGAGTTGTTTTCCTTTAAAACCCATTTATTTGGACAGGGGGAAATGAAATGGACGCTTTAGTGGAGGCTGCGCCTCAGCTGTACTAACTGCTAAATTGAAATGGGCGATTATGGAAATTGACAGTCGGACTACTGCAAGGGAACAAAGACTGTGTGACATGCAGGCAGATTAATTGATGGACAGTAACAAACTATGGACAAGTAGATGACTGATCACGGACAGAGATTAGACGAGTAAGCACCTAACAAATGTACTGGTCACTCACTCACTCACTCACTCACTCACACTCACACTCACTTATTCACTCATTCTCTTATAGACTCACTCTCCTTCTCACTTCTTCATTCCGCCTCTCTTGTCATTTTTGTGAAAGGCAATTCTGTTTGACTATCCCCAGCAAATTGTACAACTGGACATTAAGGGAAAAAAATAATAAAATAAAAATTGCGGGGTGCAGGAGATATTGTTATATGAAGTGAATGGTAAGGGAAGAGTAATGTATAAAGGTGTTACTTGGTCAGATTGTCACTGACCATTTGGGAAGTGAACGTTTTGAGGGTGGTTGGTTGGTGAAGTAAGATAGCTCATGTGTGGGGAGACACAAACTGATGACATCCACTACTGGTGTTTGGCCAGACGAAAGCAGACTGGACTGAATCGACCAAAGCTCTGACAGTGAAATGAAACGGACAAATGAAGAAGACATGGACGGACAATCGAGTAAAACGATGGACGACAGGGCAGTCTGTCTGTTGTCTGACTGACTGACTGAACAGTATGTCGATTCTTTCCCTAATCTGAAGGGTTAAGAAATTAAGAAAAATGAATGTCGCTGACTGACAAAATGATAATAGCTGCGACCAAAATAATGTTACTTATGTAGGTCTGTAGAAAATGTTAGATGAAATGATAAAGTGATGTAATTTTGAGTTGAAAAGTTATATATGTATATATATACACACACACACACACACACACACATATATATATATATATGTGTGTGTGTGTGTGTGTGTGTGTGTGTGTACTTACATATATATATGTATACTTTATACATGTATATATATATATATACTTACATTTGTTTTGTTATTTCTGTTTACCTTTTACATACATAGTACACACACACACATACATATATATATATATATGCCCGAAACGTCGTCCTCCACCTACCCCCCACTCTCCTGAGCGTGAAGCTAATAAACATTTGTCGTACTGCCTCTCTGTTCTGTCCCTGTTCAATTTTTTATTATATATATATATATATATATATATATATATATCTATATATACAGAGAGAGAATTGAATTAGAATTTAGTTTCGAGCATAGCTGTATACAGATATGTATTGGAATTTCGTATTTCTAAAGAAATACGGTATGTTCATAAATAAACATTTAGAAAGCCGTAGCTATGCAAAAATACCGGCGGTGTCCAGCAAGGGGTACGTACAATCGTCGATGCATTTCGAACGAAACTGGTTGTCATCAGGACAACCCCTCCTGAGCTCGTAACTGCTGGACTTGAAAACAGGTGAGAATATATAGTTTTCTCGTCTGTGTAAATGAGGTGATTAATCTCATTTGCATATGAAGCTGCATAAGTTGGCTTCACTTAGAATAGAATAGAATTGTAATTTAGATTCGGACATAGCTGTATACAGATATGTATTGGAATTTCGTGTTTCTAATGAAATAAGGTATGTTTATAAATAAACATTTAGAGAGCCGTAGCTATATATATATATATATCTTTCTCTTTCTCTCTCTCCCCCTCCCTATGTCTCTCTCTCTCTCTATATATATATATATGAGTGTATGTATTGTTATCTGGCGTTTTACCTACTCACTCACATGGTCCTCAAACAAGAGCCATGTGTGTGACCAGGTGACACTCCACAGTAACAAAACTCATTATTTAAGCAATGGGTGGTGGATTGGCAGTATCGGTAGAGGGTCGGACCTCATGATTTGCAACATAAAGTTACGGCCCGTTACGGTCTGAGTTTAAATCCCGCCGAGGTTAACTTTGCCTTTCATACTTACGGGATCGATAAAATAAAGTACCAGTAATGCACTGGGTGATTGGTGGCCTTGTGCCAAATATAGAAACAATTATTTAACCAAAATAAATGAATATTTACAATCTATGAATATTTTGATATTGAGTACTCCTTTCTCTCGTCCGTCATCTTCATACGGATATATATATATATATATATATATATATATATATATATATATATATATATATATATAAACGGAAAAAATGAAACGAAATTTCATTTCCCACTCTTAGTACGGCTGTTACTTAAATATAAGTATGTACACGTACATACTTATATATATACAGACGTACAGTAGTATGTATATATATATATATATATACACACATATATATATATGTACGTATGGATTCACCGAACATTTATTATTCACCGAACATATATTATCTATATATATATATATATATATATATATATATATATATATATACATATGGAGAGAGAGGGGGGAGGGGCATTTACATATGTTGTGGGATAAGGTAGTAGTGGTGGTGATGGTGTTGCTGGAAGTAGGTAGTGATAGTGGTGGTGGTGATGGTGGTGGTGGTGGTGGTATGATGGTGATGATAGTGGTGGTGATAGCTTATGTGGATATGGTGATCATAGTGTGTGGGGGGGGGGTGATAGTGGTGGTGATGGTGGTGGCAGTGGTGGTGCTGGACGTGGTGATAGTGGTTGTTGTGGCGGTGGTGGAGGTAGTGGAGGCGGCGGTGGTGATGGTGGTGGCAGTGGTGGTGCTGGACGTGGTGATAGTAGTTGTTGTGGCGGTGGTGGAGGTAGTGGAGGCGGCGGTGGTGGTGGTGGTGGTGGTGGTGGTGGTAGTGGTGGTGGTGTTGGTGGTGATGGTGTCGGTGGCTAAAGTTACAACTTATTATGTCATTAGAACTGCTAATTAAAGGATTCTCGTTTCTCTGGCCAGTCTCCAAAGCAGAAGCTATACTACATGCAAGCTTATGCCTGCTCCCCAAACGCGAACACATATTGACAACGTCTCTTATATATTGTCTTGGTATGTGTGTACGTATATGTATCTCTACATGTATTGTCGTATATGTATCTCTATATATTGTCTTGGTATGTGTGTACGTATATGTATCTCTACATGTATTGTCGTATATGTATCTCTATATATTGTCTTGGTATGTGTGTACGTATATGTATCTCTACATGTATTGTCGTATATGTATCTCTATATATTGTCTTGGTATGTGTGTACGTATATGTATCTCTACATGTATTGTCGTATATGTATCTCTATATATTGTCTTGGTATGTGTGTACGTATATGTATGATTTGGATAAACGTCGCTTTTCTGTCAATCTCTACATGTGTGTATGTGTTCTGTGTATTGTGTATGTACGTATGTATATATGATTACGGTGTACTTCCAGTCGTGTTGTGCATGTCGTAATCATACGTACGTGTCTGCGTGTCTGTACGTGTATATGTGGATACATGCGTCAAATTTGTGTATGTGTGGGTATGTACGCTGATCTGTGTGCGTAGGTATGCAAGCATGTTTCTGTCACGTGTGTGTGTGTGTGTGTGTATGCGTGTCGCTTCGTAATAGAAATAATAACAATAATGATTTCTAAACATTGGCACAAAATAACACCTTATACGTACACACACACACACGCATACAGACACACACACACACACACACACACACACACACACACACACACACACACACACACACACACACACACACATACATATGCATGTATGTATGTATGTATATGTGTATGTATGTTCGTATGCATGTACGTTTGTATGAATGTATGTATGCTTGTATGTATATATATGTATGAATGTATGTTTGTATATATGTATGATTCTATGTATGTATGTATGTATGTATGTTCGTATGCATGTACGCTTGCATGAATGTATGTATGTTTGTATGTATATATATATATGTATGAATGTATATTTGTATATATGTATATATGTATGTACGTATGTTTGTATGTATGTATGTACAATATGTACCACTGTTATTTCTGTAGTGGCTTCAGCTATGTGAAGGAGGGTTAATAATCTCCGCCCATACATACAGCAGTTGAAACTACTACTAGACATTGTAGAAGACTGGAGTTTCGCTCTCCTATCCCAGCACCGCATTCATTCTGTTCGAGCTACCTGCTTTGTAAGCAGTAACGCCTTCATCGTCAAACCACCTATCTACTCCCTCACAATATCTATGTAGGTAGGTTGTTCACTATCAAGGCAGGCATTTCTATAGCCACACATTTCTCTACACTCTCTTATCTCTTATTTTCATACATATTATATTTTATTGATTCAGTATATTATGCCACATATTTTTATATATAGATATATATATATATACATATACATATACATATATACATATATATATATATATATATATATATATATATGTATATATATATATATATATATATATATATATATATATATATATATATACATATACATATATACATATATATATATATATATATATATATATATATATATATATATATATATAAAATAAATTATTATTATGATAAAAGAAAACATCATCATCATCATCATCATCATCATCATCATCATCGTATTTTTTCATCATTATCATTGTCTTTATAATCATTATCATTAACATTATTATTGTTATTATTATTATTAAAGGGCGGTGGATTGGCAGTATCGGTAGAGGGTCGGACGTCATGCTTTGACGCATAGAGTTACGGCCCTTTCCATTCTGAGTTCAAATCGCGCCGAGGTCAACTTTGCCTTTCATCCTTATGGGGTCGATAAAATAAAGTACCAGTAATGTACTGGTTAATTGCTGGCCTTGTGCCAAAAGTAGAAACAATTATTATTATTATTGGCGGATTGACAGAATTGTTTAAACGTCGAATAAAATGCTTTGTAGCATTTAGTTACGACCCTTTACGTTCTGAGTTCAAATCCCGCCGGGCTCAACTTTGCCTTTCATCTTTCCGACTTTTCCCCTCCCTACATATTGCTGGTCTTGTGCCTAAATCAGAAACAATTAGCATTATCAGTAGTAGTAGTAGTAGTAGTGGTGGTGGTAGTGTTCCTATTATATAAGATAGTGGGATGGCGGATTACTGGTGCGTCGATCAAAATGCCTTACGGTAGGTATTTAGTTACGGCTTCTTACTTTCTGAGTTCAAATCCCAGCAAGATCAACTCGGACTTTCATTCTTCCGAGGTCGATAAAATAAAGTACTATTGTAAACTATTGCTATCGATACAACCGAATGCCCCACCCGTCACACGCAATTGCTGGCCTTGTGCCAAATTTAGAAACCATACTTGTCGTTTTGTGAATGTGTGTGTATGTGTGGGAATGTGTGTCTATGTGTGAGTGCGTGTGTATGCGTGTGTCTGTGTTGCTTTTGGTTTGTTTGTCACAAAATGCTGAAAGATAAACAAATCAAATGAAGTACTCAAGTGTGTGTGCATGCGTGTCTGTTTGTGCATGCGTGTCTGTTTGTGCATGTGTGTCTGTTTGTGTGTGTGTGTGTGTGTGTCTGTTTGTGTATATGTGTGTGGTTCTGTTTGTGCACGTGTGTCTGTGTGTATGTGTCTGTTTGTGCATGTCTGTCTGTTTGTGTGTGTGTCTGTCTGTTGGTGTGTGCCTGTTTGTGTGTATGTACGCGCGTGCGTGTGGCCACTTATATGAGAGGCAGTGTGCGTATGTATATTCTTTTCTCTGTGTGTGCATTTA
>OZ024747.1:71153102-71163102 GCA_964016885.1 Eledone cirrhosa
ACTAGAACTGTTTATATATATATACTACATATATATATATATATATATATATATATATATATATATATATATAATCAAGGTCTAGCAAATAAGAAAAAGTTTTAAAATAAATTTTAAAAAATTCACTGTCCCTGCTGTAGTTACCCTTACCGTACGGTTTCAAGTCTCAAAAATAAATGGATAGTCCTTACGGACATCCATTGAAAAGAAAGACCCTCGTCAGAAGGTTCTTTTCACTCGGAGAATATAAAATTCCCGAGTTCAAATTACGAACTGGCGCTATTCAAAATTGTACCCGAGATGAGAGTGAATGATATAGAAGCAATTCTGTCCAGTGCCGTGTGCAAAGATAGAAGGCAGAGGCGGAAAGGTCAATCCACTGCCACTAGAAATAGCAGCAGTCAAAACTACCAAAATGTTATCTCGACTAGGAGAGATTAATAATAATAAAGTATATATCCCTACATGCAAATATATATATATATGTGTGTGTGTGTGTGTGTGTGTGTGTGTGTGTGTGTGTGTGTGTGTGTGTGTGTTGTATCTTTGTTTGTTTGTGTGTGTATGTATATATGTATGTATGTATGTATGTATATATGTATGGTGATATGATGAGAACAATTTCCGTCTACTCAAATTCCATTCACAAGTTATTGGTCAATCAGAGAGTAAAATACGACCACACCGTTATGCTTGAGCTTGTGTGTATCTATGTTTTTAATGGTATCTGGATATGCGACCTTGAAGGAATTTATGTTGTTGGAATACTAGCCAAATCTTCCCTAAACCACTGGATACCGTTTTAAAGAAATGCGGGATATATCGTATAATACATAGATACACAAAGGTTTTTAAAAATCGATGCACCAGACATAAGGTGGACGCTTTTGAAAATATGCCTGCTCGATCAAGGCTGATTGGGTCTGAACAATAACAACAAAAATCAATTGAAATTTTGTTAATTGGCAAATTTTATAGCACTAAAATTTAAATGATTTGGCAACTACAACTACAAGGGGGGAGATTCGATGAGAGTGTATAAATCAAAAGCTCCTGATCTACAATCGATTGAAGTATTGTTTCTCATCCCCTCACTCTTTTCTTCTCTATATATATAAATATTTAGCTGTATCACACTTCTCTACTTATCCGATATTTGCATTTGCATTGCTTTATTGTTCTACAATAAAACTCACCTCTTACACACACACACACACACACACACATATATATATATATATATATATATATATATAGCTGTCGAAACGGCCGAAGCTCAGCCGTGGGGTCCTGACTCTTTTCCTATTACCCTTTCTACTACCCTAAGTATCGAATACTCTGGTGCGTTATGGTCTACCTGGTATCTTACCACACAATCTTTCTTATATATATATCATGTATACACGCACAAGCAAGGTGAAAAATCTAAGGTAAGTATGTAAACAAATAGAAGACGAAACAAAAACTTTGTAGTGGTGCTAGAAACTTGAAGTTAAACATTGATGTGTAAATTGGAAATGGTGTTTCCTAGGTATAATACAAAACATCAACACTTTGGTGTCATGGTGTGGTATGACTTGACAAAATTGTTGAATTAATTGTGCCCTGAATTTATTATATTCAGTGGACGCACGAATGTGTTGGACCTTCGTCAGTTCTTGATATTACCTGATAGAATCATTGTTTCAAGGGTACGCGGGATCAGATGGGTTATATTGTCGAATGGAGCTAAGATTTGGTGATCTCAATACGACAACTGATCTACGAATGCACGCAAATATATTTATATTTATTTACTGTCTCCAATTCTCTGGTATTAGTTTGTGTCAAAATAAAAGACGATGTGCCTTGGTTATTATTTCTCTCTCCCTCTCTCTCTCTTTCTATATATATATATGTGTGTGTGTGTGTGTGTGTGTGTGTGTGTGTGTGTGTGTGTGTGTGTGTGTGTGTGTGTGTGTGTGTGTGTGTCTGTCTGTCTGTCTGTCTGTCTGTCTGTCTGTCTGCCTGCCTGTATGCCTGTCTGTCTGTCTGTCTCTCTGTGGGTATATAGGAAATCCGTAGATGACTGTTGAAGGAAAACAATGCTCAATCTGGTCCAAGAGAGCTTATGTTGTGTAATACATGTTAAGTATATTGACACTATATAAGAAGACTGACTGAATACGCACTTGTTTTTTACCCTGATCCTTCCATTCATCACTCTTTACTTTCTAGATATCATCTATTCCTAACTATTTTCTTATGAAGGATTTGTGTACGAAACTTTAAGGCGCTCTTCCTGCTCTATCAAGCGTTAAACTAATATATTTCTTCTATGTACTGTGCCATTTCTTTATATATATAAATATATATATATATACATATATATATACATATATATATATATGGGGGAGGGGCAGTGTGAATTTTCTTTTTGAAGGACTACTGGCTTTTCAAATTTAGCGGTCCATCTAGCACTGACGGAGACCATCACTGATTATTAATATCGATGTAATTTTTTTATATCGATATTGCATGGGCATCCACTGATGAGTTATAAGGGCCCGCTTGTGTGTATATCTATATATTATATACAAGTTTTTACATAACTTGGACATTATTTATCCCAACTTGTAGAAATCTTATACCGAAACGATCGTATGGAAAGAAAGAGAGAATTATTTAATTATGTCTAATATAAAATAATACAACCAGCTATCCACGGAATACTATATAGTTAGCACCCCAAACACTTAATTGGGATTATACTTAGGTATATCCTAATGTTTGTTGAGTGAGATGGAGTTGGTCGGAGTATCGCTATTAGCTTTCTCTGTTAATGTATTAAATATATATATATATATATTAAGTTCATATGTAGATATGTCATTATCTGTAAACCAATTATTGTATTTTATCTGACGATAGCATACCAAAATACTGGTACCCTTGAAATATATATAATAAAATAAATAAGGTTTTAAAAAGATAGTTTCCATTTATTTATATTATTGATATATATATATATATATATATATATATATAGCGGCGATGGATTAGTTTTGCGATTTATGATAAACTATATATATGTGTTTGTGTCTATATTGTATCTGTATTATTTTTGACCGTCGGTCAGTCAATGGCAACATTGAGGACCGAGTAAGTTAGATTACCGATATAAAAGACACAGAAGCGAGAAGCGAAAACCAACCAAACAGTGAGTGTGTTCTGTTATTAATTCTGGCAATATTACACAAATATGACCCTCCCCAAGTATAACAATATATATATATATAATAATAATAATAATAATTGTTTCTATTTTAGGCACAAGGCCAGCAATTATCCAGTACATTACTAGTACTTTATTTTATCGACCCCGTAAGGATGAAAGGCAAAGTTAACCTCGGCAGGATTTGAACTCAGATCATAAAGGGACGTAACTCTATGCTTCAAAGCATGGTGTCCGACTCTCTACCGATACTGCCAATCCACCGCCCTCAATAATAATAATAATAATAAATCAGAAGATCCCGTTAACGGTGAAAGCATCGATTCTTTGCTTAAACTTTAATCTCTTATTTTAATAAATAAATAAATATATATATATATATATATATATATATATATTAGCTTTCTCCGTTTATGTATTTATATATATATATATATATATATATATATATATATATATATATACATATATATAAATATATATATAAATATATATATAAATACATAAACGGAGAAAGCTAATAGCGATACTCCGGCCAAATCTCAACTCAATCAACAAACATTAGGAAATACCTGAGTATATTCCTAATTAAACGTTCGGGGTGCTAACTAATTGTATTGTGTGGAGAATTGGCTGTATCATTTCATATGAGATATATCAAATATATCTCTTCCTAGACAGACGACTCGTTTCATTATAAGATTCCTACAAGTTGGGTGAAATTATACCAATTTATGTAGAAGCTTGTATAAGATCAACAGATACTTATTCAAGTCGGCTCTTATAATTCTTCAGTGGGTCGCCAATAACATTAATATTGATAGTCAAATCAACATCAATATTTAGCGATAATCACCATCAGTGCTTGAGGTAGCTGTTAGGTTGCTAGCCCAGCAGTTCTAAAGAAATTCTCATACTGTCTCAAAAAAGGAGGAAGGAGAATTACCGCCAAAAAACAATACATGCGCAGGACAATGAATTCTAATAGGAATTCAAGCCACGTGCTAGAACTCAATTGGAATTTGAAAAAATACCCATATGTGTACATCATTTGATGACACACACATATATATATATATATATAACGAAGGAAGTGTGGTAAGGAACCAGATGGGCCATAACGCACAAGAGTACTCAATACTTAGGGTAGTAGAGTGGGTAATATGAAATAGCCGTCAAAACGGCTTGAGCTCTGCCGTCGGGGTTTAAAATGTTCATATATATATATATGCATAGGTACATACTTACCTTATGTTGAATTCGATTCGAGTAGTCTAATGTATACCCACTATTAAATCATTTTTAGATGATCGTTGTGGACATTTTCCCATAGAACAACTTTTCTTTTTAGTGGACAGTGCAACATTATCACTATAACCACCACCACCATCATAATCATCATCCTCATGATCACATTTACAAAGAACAACAGCAACAACATCAACAACAGCAAATACAAGAACAGCAATAACAACATCACCAGTCAAAGTCAAATAAATATTCACACAACTACAGCAATATTGCAAATAAATGATAGCGACTGCAATGAAAATCTTAGCTACAACCATTTTTAATCTGCAATATCGACTGACATATTGAATCTCTGTTAATCTTGAGTTTTTCAGAACGAGCGTTTTTGACAGTCATCTCTCTGGCCACGTACATATTAACGAAGACCGTAAATTTTCTTTACTCTGGTTGAATTTTCTGCAGTAGTTGCAGTGCTTCACGGCGACAGAGGTTAGTTTAGTGATATGCTTCTTGCACGACCATGACAACATTACTGCTTACAATCCTTGCTATATGTATTCACAAACATAGATACAGATCTAACGACAGCCCATACACACACGATGTGGATTCATACGTTGAATGCGAATCGCATATGTATGTGTGAGTGGAAGTGAATGTAGATGTGTACTACATTCAACGTGTTGGTTTATGTATTAATGTATATCAATGTGTGCTTATATATATATATATGGGTGGCTATGTACATGTTTCACCTGGAGTTCATAAAAAGTTATTGATGATGCACACTGTCTCACACATACTGTCTCTCTCTCTCTCTTTCCTCTCTCTTTCTCTCTCTCACACACACACATACACACATATACATACATATACATATATATATATATATATATATGGTCTTAAAAATGTTTTTTTTTAAATTAAATATACAGTATATTGCCAAATATACTGTACATACATTCATCGCTACAACTCTATTTCAGAGCACCAATACTAATCTATGTATATATATATATATATATATATATATATATATATATATATATATATATATATATATATATATATATATATATATATATATATATATATATATATATATATATATATATATGAATATATATATATGAATATATGAATATATATATATATATATGAATCCCAACAAATTAAATATATCCTCTGCATATATATATATATATATATATATATATATATATATATATATATATATATATATATATGTGTGTATATATATATATATATATATATATATATATATATATATATATATATATATATATATACATAGATTAGTATTGGTGCTCTGAAATAGAGTTGTAGCGATGAATGTATGTACAGTATATTTGGCAATATACTGTATATTTAATTTAAAAAAAAACATTTTTAAGACCATTCGCTATGAGTTTTAAAGTAGTGACCATGTCACTTATTCTCAGCAAGAACAAAGAAGGGAGATCGACAATCTGTTTCTCGCTCGGCCGAGAATAAGTAAGTGACATAGTCACTACTTTAAAACTCAGAGCGAATGGTGTTCAAAATGTTTTCAATTAAACATACGGTACATTGCCAAATATACGATACATACATTCATATATATATATATATATATATATATATATATATATATATATATATATATATATATCACCATCGTATGTTCGTTTTTGACCGTTTTCCATGTTTGTAAGAGTTTGATGGTTTGTCACCTTCCAGGATTAGGCATATCGGTTGACCACATCCTGGTCATTCGTTCCAGTTTGCCATGGTTTCTATGGCTGGATCTTCTTCCTAATGCCAATCCATTTACTGGGTGTACTAGATGCGTTTTATCGCGGAGTTAGTATCATCGCCTGCAGAGTGCACTGGGTGCATCCCAAGGCGGTTTTCTCAACCGAACAGGAAGCGGGAGTGGTGAGAGGGTGGATGAGAGATGAGAGCATGGTGCATGTGTCCGTGGCATTCAGGTTGAGCAGGTGAGAGACAGGGGGGAGACAGAGAGACAGAGAGAGAGGGGGGAGACAGTGAGACAGAGAGAGATAAAGTGAGAGAGAGAGAGAGAGAGGGGGGGGGGGAGAGAGAGAGTGAGAGAGAGAGAGAGGTGAGAGAGGAAGAGAGAGAAGAGATAGTAAAGGCAGGTACCATATTGGATGGTTTGATACTCCTGTTAGTTGTTTGTATACCGCAAGATATTTACAATGTAATTTTCAAATAAATATCAGCCATTGAATTAAAGAAAAGAAGAGAAGTTTCTAATAATCTCGCATATTCCAATGTTTTCTCTTACTTTGCATTTTGGGTGTATTTTTCTGCTTTCTCTTTTTTCTGACTGCACTGGGAAATTGAAGATTAGTCTTTAAATTATGGGTTTGTGAATGGAGAAAGACATTCTCTCTCTTTCTCTCTTTCTCTCTTTCTCTCTTTCTCTATATATATATCGAGCCCTCTTTGGATTTTAGTCTTCAAATTTATTATTATTACTATATATTATCTTTTACTCTTTTACCTGTTTCAGCCATCCGGCTGAGGCCATGCTGGGGCACCGCCCTTGAAATATATATATATTTAATATAGAAAAGGCTTCTATAAGACTAGAACTGTTTCATTCGGGAGAAATCTTCAGAAAGCCTGATGATTTCTCCCGAATGAAACAATTCTAGTCCTGTAGAAGCCTTTTCTATATTAAATATGTATACCCTGCTTCCTATTGAGTACCTAACTTACTGTGGTTACCTCCGATTGAACCCAGGATAAACTCATCTTATATATATATCCGTCTCTCTTTCTCTCTCACAAACAGACATTATATATATATATATATATATATATATATATATATATATATATATAAGGGACAAGGTGCTGTGTGGTTACTAAAAACGAATATATATATATATTTACAGTATATATATATATATATATATATATATATATATATATATATATATATACATACTGAATATATAAAGTTAGGGAAATCAACAAAGAGAAAACAAGACAACGAACGAAAACAAAGTAAAACGAAAAACAATAAAATATTATTTTTCTAAAATAAAAATAAAAACGAAATACACAATACTCCAGGGTCATTGGCCGTTGAGATGGACTTTAGTGATCTCGACTCCTACCAACGGTACTGCTGGCCCACCCTGGTCACAGTATCTGACACAAGTCGGATACAAGAAGAAGAAGAAGAAGAAGAAGAAGAAGAAGAAGAAGAAGAAGAAGAAGAAGAAGAAGAAGAAGAAGATGATGATGATGATTCTATAGCAACCACCATTTTCTGATGAAATGCTCACTGCCTACCCAACAGTTGAAATCGTCTACTGGTGGTCAATATCACTCCTGTTGGGTAACCCCGATGTAGAGCCTATCGCATTGGATCGAACTACAGTGATTTAACCTAGCGGCAAGTAATTATTAGGAAAATTAGAAATACGATAAATACAAGCTCACTAAGCAAACTCTATTCGGTAACTGGTAGATTGATTGTATCGATAGAGCATAGGACAGCATGCTTCGCAGCATAGAGTTGCGGCCCTTTACTTTCTGAGTTCAAATCCCGCCGCGGTTAGCTTTGCTTTTCATCCTTTCGGGGTTGATTAATTAAAGCATCAGTAAGTACTGGGATCGAATTAATTGAATACCCCACCCTCTTCAAATTGCTGTCCTTGAGCCTAAAGTAGAAACAATTACAGCTAGAAGCAACAGTTGTCAAATCGTCTCGCTCAAATAGCATCATGTGGTCTGAAATAAAACAAAAAATAGATAGAGTGTATTTGATGATGCCTGCTCAATGAATGCCGATCAACCAAATGTATAAACAAACAAATTAAACAAATAAAATAGTTTACTTGTTTCAGTCATTACATTGCGACCGTGATTTAGTCGGTCATATCGACACCAGGAATTATTGTTTCAAGTTTTGTCATTATTTTATCTCTTTCTGTCGAAACGCTAAAGAATACCAACATAAACAATAAACAAAGATGCAAACGTAAACATAAATTCAATCACGCACACACACACACACACACACACACACACACACACACACACACACACACACACACACACACACACACACACATACACACACACACACTCATCACCAAGCGTTAACCTTATATAACTGTGTACAATTACCTCCTGCGTTTTGTTCGTTCATTTCAATTATATATATATATATGTACACACATACGCACACACATACATACACAGAGACACACACACAGAGACACACACAGACACATGAAGTCCACTTTCAGTTTGAGATCACCTCTAAGAAGAATGTGTTCTGGGAGTCAAAAAGACCAACTGAAGTGGCTGTGAAATCTGTTTGAAGACAGATTTTGAGTGGGCCCGATACAGCCCTGGTTTCTGCTCCCTAGATTTATTTCTTTGGGGTTATCTGAAGGATAGAGGACATGTCCACAAGCCCAGGCCCATCACTGAACTAAAGGAAACCATCATAAGGAAACCATAAGCGTCCCTAGGTCTATTTGTAAAGATGTTGTATTAAACTTTACCATGCGTCTCAAAAAATGCATAGGTTCAAATGGGGATTACTTGGTAAATGTGCTGTAACTGAGGAGAGAAACATCACAAGATAGTGAATTTTTGGTGCTGTTTTTAATGGTTCGAACTTAATATATCGGAGCACATCAGTCTGTCGAATAATGAATAACGTAAATAATGACCGAGTCTATATATATAGAGGGAGAGAAGTGTTGGATTTCAACATTTCTGTCGACCAAAGTCCATCTACAAGGCATTGGTCAACCTGGGGTGTGTTGTGTTTTCGAGTCAAATACTTTATTTCACTTTGTTCCTTCTGTGAGGAGTAGCAACCAGCAGATATTACCAGCAAGGGAAAGACCAATGGAAACATTGTTTCCTTTGACCGATCTAATAATCATCTCTTATTCTTTCCCTTTTTTCCTTCATCTGTATCCAACAATAACAAGCAACTGTATGGTAAGGTGTATATTTCCAACAGAGCAATGAGCGACAACAGATCGGACACACGCGCACAAAAGCCAGCTGCTTCTTTCACAGATGATGATTACAGTGTCAGATAAGTTTCCAGCACTCAGTAAGAATGGTCGACATGCCGAGATGATTGGTACACATACACATACGCACACATACGGACACACAAACACACGCAAAAACAGACATACACATGTATTTATAAACACACACACACACACACAAGCGCACACACAGACACACACACACGCACACACATACACACATATATATATATATATGTATATATATTTATATATGTATATATATATATATAGAGAGAGAGAGAGAAAGAGAAAGAAAAAAGGGAAAGAAAGATACACAGCTTATTCACATTACACACACAGGCACGCACAAATATACATATACACACACACTCACACACATAAATATATATATACATACATAATAATTGTTTCTACTTTTGGCACAGGGCCAACAATTTTCCCAGTATATTACTGGTACTTTATTTTATCGACC
>OZ024747.1:71168102-71170602 GCA_964016885.1 Eledone cirrhosa
TGTTGTACTGTTTTACTAGAGCAACGTCTGAGAACTAACGTAAAAGTCCTAATCTCAGCACTAGAATTAATTCAATGAACTGGCATAATTATTAACTTTTCTTTTATTAGTTGTGTGTAGAAATAGTAGTCATATTAACCTCTTATAGTTAACTACAGTCTACCACCCTAATACCATAGTTCTCCATTAAAATTAGGCCTTTATTCTATTGTTTTCTTTTAAATGTCCTGAATTCTCTTGGACGCAAAAATTTTAATAATTTTCTTTGGCCCCGGAAGATTTATTGGCTCCTGATATGGAACCTGTCAGGCAATAAATCACTAGACATAATGACCACGACCTGTAGACTGTCCGAATAAAGAGATAAGATTCTTTGGATGGATGAAGGATAAAAAATAATAACAAAAGAACTATGAAAATACCCAGACAAGATCGACAGGATTTAAAAGGCAGATGTCACATTACCTACAGAGTTTGCCAAAGACCGAATTGATGGTTTACTACACACATATAGGCACATACACACATATAGGCACATACACACATATAGGCACATACACACATATAGGCACACATACACACATATAGGCACATACACACATATAGGCACATACACACATATAGGCACACATACACACATATAGGCACATACACACATATAGGCACACATACACACATATAGGCACATACACACATATAGGCACATACACACATATAGGCATACACACAGACATACACTAACCTTGATCTGGGTTATCAGATGTTTGACGTTAAATCATGTTTTCATTGACTTAATAATATTTCTATTGTACAGTGTTTCTCAAATTTTGCTTCCTTGTGGCCCAATTTTGGTGTCAAGAAATTTCAGTCCCATATAAGCACAAATAGGGATTCCATGTAATAGGAAATTAATTTGAAAATATAATTTATTGTAAAAAGAAAACACCAAAAATGTTATTTATATAATTTCTGAATTATTTACCCCGCAATTAAAATTCTTCCAGCAGTGCTTTTTCTATCTTAGATAAAATTAGTTGAGTTACTATCGAATAATCGATTATATCTTTAGTTACATATCGTATAGGCTTAATAAGAAGAAGCCAAGAGGAAAAATGAAGAGGTTTAACGTGGAAACGTCACAATATTTGGTCTTTTTGCATAAATTCTAAATGCTCCTGGCTGCAACAAGTAGGGTGACTATATTTAGTGGCTAAACGTGCTAGAAATAGCAGTCAAATCTTCTTCAAATCTGAGGAAAAAGGTAGCGTACATTGGATTAAGTGCTCTAATACATATGATATCAGAAAAAATATGAGATGATCATGGCTAATATATCCTTCATCTTATGGCCCGTTCTATCAAGGATGCACTATATTAAACAGTAACATCTATATAAATAACATCTATATTAAACAGTAACATCTATATAAATAACATCTATATTAAACAGTAACATCTATATAAACAATCAATATTTGCAGAGGTAAAACAATTCGTTTCCCTGATGTCAGTAGAGTAAAATGTAACACAATATCTTTTACTTTTCTCACTAAATGCGCTCACTATAAAACCGTTAGCAAACCCGCCAATACCCGAGAGATGTTTTCTCGGACTGTTTCAAGAAAAGTGTGACGAGGCGTAGCTTAGTGGCTAGTGTGTTCAGCCCACAATCATAATATTATGAATTCGATTTTCTTTGGCACGTTGTGTTGTTCAGAAGACAGTTTATTGCACGCTGCTTCGATTTCAGTCCACTCAGCTGGCTAAAATGAGTTGCACCTGTAATTCAAAGGTCAAGCATTTTTTATACACTCTGTTACCACGTATCTCCCTGAGAAATATATTAACGGTACATGTGTTTGGAGAATGCTCAGTCACTTGCATGTTAATTTCTCTAACAGACTGTCTCGTTGATCAAATAAAATGGAATATTCCGCGTCAAAAGCGACGGAGATCCAACACAAAAGGAAAAAGAAAGTGAATTCTCAACTGTTTTTCCTTTGATTTTGTTCAGGCTGTAAAAATTAATTGATTTCTTAAACTTTTTAAATGCCCAATAACTCGAGGCATTTCCTGGTGTATTTATTGACTGAGAGATGTAATGAAAACAGCGTGTGTGGTGTGTAAATTGTGGTTAGACAACGTAAAATAAGCGCTGGCATGATCTGTGATCAGTTGACGTTTGCAAGCTGTCAGTAACAAATCTGTTTTCTTCCGGTTTAAAATGGACCGTTGCCTAGGAGAAAAGGTGCGTGTGTGTGAGTAGAGAGGGGTGAGTGTGTGTGTGTGTGTATATGAGTGTGTGTGAGTGTGTGTGTGAGTGTGTGTATGCGTGCGCGCGAGCGTGTGTGTGTGCGTGTGTGTATGTGTGTGTGTGAGATATTAAACACACGTAAAAACAAACTCACGTATTCATACACATTAAAATGTATATATGTGTATGTATGCATTAGCATGCATGTATGTGTTTATGTATTTGTGTATATGTTTGCGTGCAGAC
>OZ024747.1:71175602-71195602 GCA_964016885.1 Eledone cirrhosa
TCGTTCATTACAATAAATAATGGTTTCTACTATAGGCACAAGGCCAGCAATTTGGGGATAGAGAAAAGTCGATTAAATCGCCCTCAGTGCATTACTGGTGCTTTATTTTATCGACCCCCTAAGGATGATAAGCAATCTAACCTCGGCGAGATTTGAACTCAGAATGTAAAGGGACGTAACTCTATGTCGCAAAACATTGTGTCCGACGCTCTATCGATTCTGCCAATCCACAGCTATTCATCACTATAAATAATAGTTGAATATATCGGGTTAAGTACACCCGTGACGACTATATTTTCATATTTCCAAATGTATCAACCGTATGCATATATGTGTGCGTGATTGTGTGTAAAAGTAGTTAAGTTAGTTAAATTCTGTGCTAAGACGAAGGCTCATCAGACTGGTATGCTGTTAACGGCACCAAACTAAAGTGATGTTTCGTCTGCGTTGTGGATATTCTCAGAAGAAAACTCGACAATACATATTTTACTAACACACACAGTCGCTTCACGCTATGGAAACAAATAAGTACTGGCCTGATGAGCCTTGGGGCTCGAAAGAGACTTTAACTAACCTTGATTTTCCTTGATGCTTTTCATTTGATTTCTTGTTAATGTTTTAGTCGTTGTTATTCGAGGCTTGTAGACTCTCCGCGTCAATAAGTTGTGTTTGGTGTTCAACAGCTGGCATTTTCCGCATGTTTCAAATATCAACATATATGATAGAGACAAGCCATGCATGAAACAATTCTTTGGCGGTGTTCGTTGGCTCCTGTCTATTATATCTTTCATCGTTTTCTGTATATAGTATATAGTATATAGTATGTAGTATATAGTACCAGTAAAATACTGAGACCGATATGATCAACTATATCGCACCACTTTCTGCTATTGTATGATCTCGTGTTAATGACAGAAAATGCTATTACTATTGTTACAGATATAACGAAGGCGATAACGACGTCATATGACCTTTACAAGATATATGTCACATCATTGTACTTTCCAGAATGGCGTTTACTGACAGATAACGGAACGTCATCTATCTTAAACTAAATTCTGTTGAGATGAACGATAAGTCAATTCAAATCAAAATCAAAGCAACTTTCTTGTTATTGCAATCCATCAGATTCATAAATTTCAATGATAATCCACGTTTATAAGCAAATACGTAATCTGAATTCATTCTTGGCTTATCTGACATCAATATGGCTGAAATATAACAAATATGTTACATAACAAATACGCTATAACTGTATATATATATATATATATATATATGCACACACACACACATATGTATATACATATATACATAGATACATATATATACATATATATGCACACACACACACACACACACATATATATTTAAATGTATATAAATACATACATATATATATACATTTACAAGTATATAGTTTTTTTTTTAAGGTTTCACCATAAAAAATTGCTTCTCGTTTTGCCTTGTTTCCGTCCTTTGTCTTGTCCTCTCTTAATTAATTTTCTTAAGTTTATCAATACTAATTTGACGTTCGTGTTATCTCTTCTACTATTTATTTCAATGGCTTACGTTTTTAACGTTCTTGCTTTTTTCTTCCTTTCTTTTTTTTACCTTTTTCCCTTTGTTTTTTTTTTTTCATGACCCTCGTGTTATAAGAGGCACCACACTTTTCCCCTGGCATCATTTGTTTAGCTTAATTTCCTATAAATTAATGTTTTGTCTCATATTTCTTACACCACTGGATAGCGTTTGGCTTGTGGCAGACGCTGTGACCCGATTGGACCAGAAGTACCGTTGGTAGGGGTCGAAACTGCCAAAGTCCATCTCAGCGGACGATGAACATGGAGTTCTGTGTCCTTCGTTTCTATTTTTATTTTTAAATGTCTTTACTTTAAATTCTTCATAAATACTTTGGTAGTGTTAAGGGAATCTATGTAAATGCGAAACCAATTTTATCATAGGATCAATAATACAAACAGGCGTGTGCTATACATATATTTCAGAATGATTAATAAAAACTAATGAGATAATTATTTACATACAAATCATGACCAATGTTTATAGTACAATTTTCATTTTTTTATTTTTTTTTATTTGAATAATTCCTTGTAGCAGTTGTATTCCTTCATTACGGTGGATTGGCAGTATCGGTAGAGGGTCGGACACCATGCTTTGCAGCAAAGAGTTACGGCCCTTTATGGTCTGAGTTCAAATCCCGCCGAGGTTAACTTTGCCTTTCATCCTCCCGGGCTCGATAAAATAAAGCAGCAGTAATACACTGGGATAATTGCTGGCCTTGTTCCAAAAGTAGAAATAATTATTAGTGAAGAACTTCTCGCTCTTTGGTGTTCGTTTTCGGTGAAAATGGCATTAGCTATTAAAATCCATGGTGAATTTACATCCCAACTCTCACCTTCATCTTTTTCAGTACCGTGCTGTTACATCTTAATTTTGAGCCCATTATATATTTTTTATACCACGCGACTCAAGTCACTCCAATATATTTTCATTTGTTTCATTAAATCCAATTTAGTGTACCAAGGCAACAATATTCTGATGAACGTGTTTTGTGTTGTTTTTTTTTTTGTTTTGTTTTTTTTTGGGGGGGGGGGGGGTTACTGAGTTTTCAATACCGAGGAAATTCACAATTGTATCTGGATAGATTTTACTCCAGACAAGTTTCATTTTCGTTGATTTTACTTCTCACTATACCCCTGTCATTATAGTAAATTTAGTTTCACTACAATAGAAATTAATTTCTTAAAGATACATTGTAAGTATTACGCTTTGAATGTAACAATCGGCTCTTTGAATCAAGCTGGTTGTACTTAGAAGCAGAAAAACTACTTGACATCTAGACCATATGGGTAATCTAGAGCTTTGTCCACAAGAATAAAGACTTTATTTTCAAGGTCCTTAGTTTGACAATATTCATTTATAACTAAATATAAACACCAACCAAACATGAACACTGTTCAGGTGAGATAATCTTTATATTTGATGGGCCTATAACAGAAAGATGAGATTCAGAGTAGACTTTTATAGCTATTCGTGTCCCAGAATGATAAAACGCTCATAAAAATGTAAGTTATATTAATGCCATCAATAAATACCAAATTACTTTAAACGAATACGTATCACCTTCAAAAAGTCAAACAATATATATGTAAAAACCGATAAAACTAAAAATGGATGCAAGTCAGTTAGAAATAGATACAGTTGTTTACTGTTAAGCAATATAAAGATGTGTATCGGATTAGCCGATAACACATTTAACTTTAAAAGTATATACTGTACATCCATCGTTTAAATCCAGAAACAAGGGAAAAGCTATATTTTTTAAATATATATACTAGCGGCCTGCTGGGTTTCGCCCCGTTCTGTACTGTACTCAGATCTATTCATAAGGCACTTATTGGCATCTATCGTAATGCCTGTATTCCTTAAGATAAAAGATGCTAAAAGGTATTTAAGTATTGCATAATAATTAAAACAATTATTTAGAATATCTAAATACAGAAAGTAATAAAGATAATAATAGAAAAATGTATTCTACAAAAATTATAAAACATTTACTGAACTTCAGTATATACAATGTCTTAAACTTTTTTTCTTCGAAATATATATGAAGAGTTTGTTGGGACTTCCTACTCTAGAACAGCCTACATACAATTGACCTTGTGAGAAACAGCCCTCTTCTAGATGGAGACAAACAACCTGCAGTGTTTGACCTTTGGGGCTAGTTAATGGTCATTGCGTAACTGACACTCACTGGGAATTGTAATCGTTTGAAACGAAAAGGGACATCTGTTAGTATTAGCGGTATTTTAGGTATATATGCAATGTCTCCCTTTCCACACCCAATGACGAACGGACGGACAGGCAGACACGGCTCTTATTATAGTGTATATTATAGAAAGAGCAGTAAATTCTCCCCACCACGCCCCCATTCTGCTTTTAGAGAAAAGTCGATGCCTAACATGTCGGAGGTCAGATTAGTTGAAAACACGAAAAATCTTAATTATTACTAATTTTGTATAGTGTTATTAGAGGTGAACGTACCAACAGACTTCCTTTTTATAAGTATTATATATAGAGAGATCTAATATATATGTGTGTGTATGTGTGTGTGTGTTTGTATGTGTGTTTGTGTGTGTGTATGTGTGTGTGTCAGGGTGTGCGAGTGTGCGTCTGTATTTGTATGTTTACATGGTAGAAATAAAAAAAAAATCTGATGATAAAACGAAGCCTTATTGTTGCAAAGTTAAGGATTTATAACGAGCCCAGTAGTTACTCCCCTTTATGAACACGCGAAACAAAAGCCACCTAAACCCATATGGTAATATCCTGATAATGAGAGGAGTAACTGGTCACGTTTGGGGATCCAGCCAGATCAGTTGGAGACGGTTGCTTTTGACAGGACCCGCTGCTATGATTGTTTGAGGACTTGTGTGTCCCCCCCCCCCGCCCCCTCAGGAATAAGTGAGCAAAGAAGAAGAAGAAGAAGAAGAAGAAGAAGAAGAAGAAGAAGAAGAAGAAGAAGAAGAAGAATAAGAAACCGTATCTTCGTGATTTACTACAAAACTATAAACTTCTAACTTTCCAACATAGAGTAGTCTATTCATATGAATATATAAATATTCAAGCTAAATATCAACGGTATAACTGTCATTTATATGTGGTGAAGGTGACGCCTGAGAAGCTGTACAACTCTGTTTAACTTATATATAAAATCAGAATATTTTGTTGATGTCTTACAAACGTACAATAATTTAGAAAGACTGGCTACTTAAAACAACATTCGATGGCAAGATAATTAGCTACATTTTTATGTTATTTTCAATTTATTTGAATGGTGTATCCACCAAAGATTACTATATATATATATCCATCAAACTCAATGATAATTTGTGATGCCAGCTAACTTTAGTACGAAATAATTTAAAAAATTTCAACTTCAAAGTGAAGGTTACAAATGGAAATATTTTCATTTGGAGGCAGTAAATATATCGTTTACTGTTTTGTGTTCTAGTTTTATACCTCGCCAATAAAAAATAAATGAAATACCACTAATATATGTTTACGACTGGCAATCTTCTTTAGATATCACGTTTTAAATGAATAGAAACACTTCTAGTTAATGATGGAATTGCTGTGTTCTGATCACATCAAAATCAACAAATAAAAACAGTACAAATATTGCCAACATCAAAAACATATAACTTCACACATTATAAGTGTGTATGTTTATATTTGTATGTATGTATGTAGGTGTGTATGTAGGTATGTATGTAGGTAGGTATGTATATATGTAGATAAGTAGGTAGTTAGGTATGTAAGTATGTATGTATGTGTGTATGTATGTATATGATTGCAGGTAATATATATATATATGTATGTATGTTCGTATGCGTGTAAATCATACGTATTATATAATATGTGTGTGTGTGTGCGCGTCACTGTGCGCATGTGTGTACATACGCGTGTAAAGATATATGTGCCTAAATTCGTATATAAGAATGTACGTCTGTCAGCACTCAAACATTTATACAGACACACACAAACACACATGCATATACGTACATATATATATATATATATATATATATATATATATATATATATATAACATATTTTTTAATTCTTTTATTCTTTTACTGATTTCTGTCATGTATACATACATGCACACACACACACACACACACACACACACACACACACACACACACACACACACACACACACATATATATATATATATATATATATATATATATATATATATATATATATATATATATAAGGGAGAGAATTGGGAGTGTGTAACACTCCACTTATCAAATCTTAATCTTATTCTTATTTTTATGTTTATTTTATTTTACTCCTCTTATTTTACTCCTCTTATTTTACTCCTCTTATTTTGCTCCTTTTACTTTACTCCTTAAACTCCTCCCAACTTATGGTATCCCCACATATATTCTTCTGTTTTGGCTTTGTCAATGCTTGTATACTTTGTATTTACTCTTTATGCTCTGAAGAGTCCCACTTCTAGTGTGGACGAAACACTGTTAGCAAGTAAAGATATACCTATGTTCTAAGCGCTCTTTGTTGTTAATTGTATATATATATATATATATATATTATATATATATATATCCTTGGTGTCACACCTTATTAATTTCTGTGTTTACTCTGGACGATAATATTTAATTTCTCGTTCCATTGATTGCTTTGTGATTGCATCAAACAACTCGTTTAGTACTTGCGGCTACAACTTCGATTCATACCGAATATACATACACACACACATATATATATATATATATATATATATATATATATATATATTTATATATATATTTATATATATATATATATATATATATATATATATATATATATATATATATATATATATATATATATATATATATATATATATTTATATCACTGGAATCTGAGTATTATTATGAACATTCGAAAAACTGAGTTGACATTTATTGTAGAGCGATAAACTATTTGTTATATATATATATATATATATATATATATATATATATATATATATATAATAAATAGTTTATCGCTCTACAATAAATGTCAACTCAGTTTTTCGAATATATATATATATCATAATGGGGGCGGTAAAAACCAGTTAGACCATTACTATCCAGAATACTCCATACTTGGGGTAGTAGATTGGGTAATATGAAAAAATCGGGACCCCAATGTTTGAGCTCCGGCCGTTTCAACAGCTAGATCCGAACATCCAAACTTTTCATCTATATAAATATATATATATATATATATAACATAACCGTAACATATATATATATATATGTGTGTGTGTGTGTGTATGTCTTTATGCGTGTGTGTGTTTTTGTTGAAATGTTTACCTTCCAAAAAAATGACCATTATAATAGGTGACCACTGTACATAATAATTGACAGCAGCACCTCCATTTTTTCATCGGGGGTATTTTATCCAATACAAGTAATTTGTTATACTGGTTATTTACGTTAGGGCGCACACATTTTAAATTACTGTGTTTGCCAATGCTTCTTAAATTAACTGCTTTAAAAATATGTATATGTGTATGTATTTATTTATCTTAATAAAGTTTACATGAGTTGATTTTAGTTCAGTTCGATAACTATCATTTTATATATATTGATATAGAGAGGAGGATTGGAAGCGTGTTCAGTGTAGTAGATTTAGAAAGAGGGAGAGTTTGATGTTAATCGATATAGAGAAGAGATTGGGAGAGAGTGTTGTACGGTTGTTGTAGTGAGCGGGAGAGTTTAGTGGTAATGAATAGAGTGAGAAGATTTATAGAGATAGGTATTGATAAATATAGAGAGGGAGGAGTTTGGTAATATGGATAGAGTTAGAGCAAATAAGAGAGAGTATTACATGATAGATATAGAAGGGGGGGGGATTTGGTGGTAATTAATATAGAGGCGAAGATTGGGAGAGTGTGTTGTATATTAGATATAGAGAGGTGAGAGATTGATATTGATTGATATAGAGATGCGAATTGGAAGAGAGTTCCATGTAGTAGATATAGAGAGGTAGATCTAAATATTGGTGTTACTTGATATAGTGTGGAGGATTGGGAGAGAGTGTTGTATGGTTGATGTAGAGAGTGGGAGAGTTGGTGGTAATGAATAGAGTGAGAGGATTGATAGCGATAGGAGAGAGAGTTTTGCATGGTAGATATAGAGAGGGTGATAGTTGGGTGATAATTGATATGGAGAAGCGAATGGGGAAAAACTTTTGAATAGTAGATATTGAGGCTGAGAGAGTGTAAAGGTGATTTATATAGAGAGATAGAGATTGGGAGAGATACATACAGATATAGAGAGGGAGATACTAATTTATTATGACTAAGTAATGCTCCTTATTATTCTGTAGTTTCACCTGCCTACTCACAGGATCATCAGAGAAGACTAGTGATCCTGTGAGTGCACAGGTGAGACTTGAGAATAACAACACCCACTAATAGCGTCAATTAATTTATGTGTATATATTTTTTTAAGCAGACTGTATTTTGATTTAGATGTCACAGAAACTCTACATCGAATTTTAACAGCAATTCCGGGAGTCCAGGTCTGGTTATCATTTATTTTTTTATCATTTATTTTGTTTTGACCTGTTTAGCTTGATTTGGTTTTTGGCTTGGGTGATTCATGCCACCTTGACCACCTTTTCAGTTTAGCTCTGGCTTTTAACTATTGAGCACTTTGCCAGTATCATTTCTGATTTTTGCGTTTCGCTTCGCCTTTCCTGCCCGCCGAAATGCGATTCTCGCTGAATCTTTATTTGTATTTTTATTTGTATATATATATATATGAGATGAATAAATATATACCAGTTTCTTACTTATTGTGAACAAGCTCCATATATTAACACTCGAGGAAAGGATACAGAGCATAAATGTATTTTTATTATATATATAAGGAGGCGCTGGAGGGAGGGCATGCCCCATCCCCCAATAATTTAATACTTTTTCCCCAAACTACCAAAACACATCTATTAGGATATGCGCTACAATTTATGTACATGTTATGTTTATCGCATATCGAAGTTTTCTGACCATTATAGAGTGCAAAGAGCTAAACTAATCACTACAGCCAAATTGACTAAATTTACATATATATATATATATATACACACACACACACACACACACACACACACACACACACACACATATATATATATATATATATATATATATAGATATATAGATATATATATAATCATAGACATACACACACATATGTATGTACTTATAAATGTATGCATATCTCATGCACATATATATGTTCAAGTATGTGAAAATGTATGTATGTCTATATATGTATGAATGTATGCATTTAAGTATGTATGTATGTATGTATGTATGTATGTATGTATATATATATGTGTGTGTATGTATGTATATATGTGCGTATGTGTCTAGCGTAGCTTGAATAATAGCATATCCGTTAGAGTGATACTTTGACATACCATAGGAGGAAAAAATAAATAAAAGAGCTGCTGTTAAATATGACAAAGCGTATCACGTGACCTGTCACTCAACGGAATTGTTTTGTTACCAATGTTCTTTGGTCATCTTGATTTACTTCCTTGGCTCATACCGCAAAATGCAACAACATGTCAGAAGTTCAAATTATGAAAATGTTGCTGGACACAAGGCGTACACGCACATATACATCTACATCACATTCATATATATTCATATATGTAGAAATACATGCACACACTCATGCAGAAGTATAGAATGGATGCTGATGATGTCTCCTGAGTGGACACATTTGTAATGTTTTAATGTTTTTAGAATGTCAGAAGAAAATGTTCACGTGGTTTGATGGATGATGTCAGTAGCGTGCGAAGTATGTCCGAGAAATTTAACTGGACAACAAATCTAGCATGACCTACATGCTGTAGGTGTATGGCTGAAATTACCCACAATACATAAGTGTGAAACAACTACTACAACACATTTATGTCACCCGGGCTAATAAGGGACCCTTTATGTATTCACTCGATTTGGTAGCTGCCAAATTTCCTTCAAATTTCACCCCACCATCTTTAAAAAAAAGTACACGTTTGCCAATGTAACCCTCGGAACCCTGAACATAGGAAGAAAACGTGAGGGCCTTAAATAGAATACATTTGATTATAGGTTTGCAAGGTCAGGATTTACCTATGTCACCAGTGAAGGAGCTTCTGAATGATTGTTTTATCTACTATAAATAGCACCCAAATTTCCTCTTAAATGTTCATTCTACTATATTAAATAAGGTGCAAAAATAGGTAATGTTGAAATAGCACTTTTAAAACGACGATTTGGCAATCGCTAGAATACCTTTGATCATACGTTTGCACTGCTACATGGTCACACGACCACGTTTGCACTGCTACATGGTCACACGACCACGTTTGCACTGCTACATGGTCACACGACCTGCTAGAAATAGTATCCATATTTGCCTCAAACTACATCCTACCGCCTTAAAAATGAATATAAACTCTCAAAGAATAGACAGAGGTATACTTCCACTTAATTTGCAACATAAATATTGATAATTCACAGTGGAGAAATGTCTGGAATTTATATGGTTGAGGTTCCGTCAGTCGGAGTGAATTTCATATATTACTGATAACCTTTTTCCCTGACCATAAAAGATTTTAAAAATCAAAACTGATTTGAATATCAACTCTGGGAACCCACTATTCTGTCATAACAACACTAATTTCTTCAATATTTCCACTTTTATTGATCAAAACGTTCAGATCGATAGAAATAAGAGCCACTAATTTATCGGCATTTATTCAGGAGAATGTTCATGTACAAGTCAAAATTCTTTGATATTGTCAAAATTCACCACCCAACTTTTTTCCGGATTTATCGAGGAACTTATCTGTATTTTGTTAACTGCATGTTCATCCGGGTAAATTTAGCTTTAATTAACAGCAAGGACACACTTTCAATTTACCGAACAAACGTCCAGTGAGGTAATATAATTACATATCTCCAGCTCGCATTGATTCTAGCAAGGAAGAAATAGATTTATCTAATCAATGATCCGGTTTTGTATGATTGAAGCAGCACACTTCACTTAGGTTGTCCATGTCGTTGAAAAGCTTATGAACGTCGAACTGTTTTATTGTTCAATAAATTTGAAACCTGATCTCTGAAATTAAACTATACACCAATTGTATGTCATTACAGTTTGTTCAATCCCCACCTCTTTACATAAATTTCAGTAACGGTCATGATGAGCAAATATATTGTAGTGCCTTTTCCTTGCCTATTCAAGAGCCACTTAAGGATTTAAATTCAAATCGCTAAACCTCGCGACATACTCGTCGATTATATAGCATTGTTTCATATTTAGTTGTGATACACACCTGAAAAATGTTATCTTGTCAGAAATACATCTGCTAGAAAAAGTGTCAATCTTTCAGTGTGGAATTCTGGAAGTTGTGGTGCTTATATTTATTTACATGGACAACATAACCTCCAGAAAGAAACGTATGATTTTATATACAGTATTTATGCATATTCATTATCCTACAACTTACTCATATCATTTTCTATCAAAATTCCGCTTATAGTAGAATACGAATAAGGATGAGTTATCCTTTTAGTCATCCCAACTCCTCTCTTGAGATCCCTATTAAGTCGATATTCTAAAACCAACAATATGGTGCCTACGATATTGAAGCATAAATACCTATCTTACAAACCCAAATTAATATTTTTGTTAGGAATCAAAATAATATGTATGAAACAATAAAATAATTGTTTAATGTAAGTATGTGTATGTGTGAGTATTTGTTGGTGTCTCTGTGCACATGGGAATGAGTGCTAGGGTTGGTGATTCTGTGTGTCTGTGTTTGTGCATGTATATGGGAATTAGTATTAGTTGCAAATAGACAGGACGTTAAGAAGGTAGGTTGCACGAACAAAACATCATCATCTGTAGTGTTAGTAAAGAGTAATTGAGCTATCTCTTCCAATATATAGGAAATAAATTAGAGCTATTGCTGTTGTTAGAGGCCCTCGCAGATATGTCTGCGAGCCAATGTACAGAGAGCCAATTTCACTAGCTATTCCTACGATGCGAAAGTATCATGAACCCAGATGAACCAATATGACCACAGCAAGACCTAAATGTAATTTACATACGAGATGAAGATGGCATCTTGCAATGTAACGCTAGGAAATATCAAGTCCTACGTGTTTAGTTCACAAACACTAAAATACTGCAACCAAGTTACACAGAAGCAGGTGGAGTTGAAATCCAGACGTCCCAACTTGAGCATGACTTGCAGATCAATATGTGTACTGATGCATTTAATGTGTAAAGACTACGGTGTGCAAACAACAGGACGAAAGAAATCTAATACAAGAAGCGAGAATCCCATAATAGTCCTACGAAGAACATTTGTGTTTAGCCGCCTGAGGTATATCTGAAATCTATAGTCACCTCAATAAATGGAGAATGCGAAGAAGTCCAACTCGAAACAATAGTTGAACAACAAGAAACCGCTGAAAATATTAAATTCCATAGATCGAAGCGAGGATATATATATATATATATATATATATAAACACACACACACACGCACACACGCACACACACACACACACACACACACACACACACACACACACACACACACACACACACACATAAGATAATCCAGCTATGATTAATATATATATATATATACAAAACGAAGGAGTTGTGGTAAGTAACCAGATGGACCATAATGCACCAGAGTACTCAATACTTAGGGTAGTAGAGTGAGAAATAGGAAAAAGTATGACCCCGACGGCAGAGCTCAAGCCGTTTCGACGGCTATTTCGACCACTATTTCAGTCCAGAAATAGCCGTCGAAACGGCTTGAGTTCTGTCGTCGGGGTCATACTTTTTCATATATATATATATATATATATATATATATGTGTGTGTGTGTGTGTGTGTGTGTGTGTGTGTGTGTGTATGTATATGTGTATGTGTGTGTAGTATAAACCAGAATGGATGAATTAAAAACTAATTAGGACGTTACTCACCAGAGTACTCGCTACATGGGTGGGTAATATGAAAAATGTCTAAACCCCGACGGATCTAACTGTTGCAACGGCAGGAGCACAGCCGTCGGCGTCAAGGATTTTCCTATATATATATATATATATATATATATATATATATATATATATATATATATATATATAAACGGAAAAAATGAAACGAAATTTCATTTCCCACTCTTAGTACGGCTGTTACTTAAATATAAGTATGTACACGTACATACATATATGTATACAGACGTACAGTAGTATGTATATATATATACATACATGCACACATATATATATATGTACGTATGGATTCACCGAACATTTATTATAATGCTCGGTGTGTTTGTAAACAAACATCCCGTATTAAGCCGTAGTGTCCAGCAACCATCGTTGCTCGTTTGTTCAACACTGACAAAGGAACGCTGTACTAGTTTCAAGCTTATTAGCTATCGTCATATATATATATCATGTATATATGTGTGTGTCCGCATGTATCTGTGTGTTTCTAAATATATTGTTAATAACTCCCTCTGGTCGAGCAATCTTTGAAGTGTGGATACAACTGGAAAGCTTCCATTACTCATACTTCTCGCCTTCTTCACCACCTCTTCTGCGGCCTCGATATGAATACCCCCTCCGCCTCCGTGGTATTTTCTTCGTGGTTATAGGAGGCTTAGCTCTGTTTCTCGACCGTTATATCGCGTGACTATCTCCCCCGCCGCCTTTTGGGATTCTTTCTCACGTCGTGTAGACGCGTTCTTGAGACTAGTAAAATGAGGTATCCTCTTGATAAGTCGGCAGACCTCGCAAGGACTCTATATCTTTGATATATTGTTTTTGTTTATGCCACGAAACTACGTAGTCGAGGAATTTAGGAGCAGTTTAGGTATGATACATTTTATTACTAATTATATCTAAATGTTTCTTCTCTCTTCATAATGTATTTTTAACTCTGATACTGGTTCAGTCTAGTTCAACTGAATTGGTCTGTCCCAGTCATTCATTGAGCAACATCGGTGAAGTTGGCACCCTTAACTCACAGTTGGGTGCGGATGCATTCATGTATATATGTGTGTGTCCGCATGTATCTGTGTGTTTCTAAATATATTATATATATATATATATATATATATATATATATATATATATATATATATATTTATATATATATATATATATATATATATATATATATATATATATATTCAATCATATCTCATTTTGTTTGACCCGTTTAGCTTGTTCGCTTTTTTGGCTATGGTGGCTATGGCTTCTTAACCATCGTCTCAGCGTGTATGACCATTTTAACTTATGTTTATAGCTCTGCTATCCTCTTCACATGCATGGAGCGCTTGTCTGCACATTATTGAAGTTGCGTTTCGCTAATTTCTACCCGCCGAAATGCGATTCTCGCTAAATTATATCTATATATATATATATATATATTGCATGCCGGAATGTATTGTATAAAATGTATACAGTTTTCTCCAGGATCACTGTAACAATCCCAATATCATAAGAGATAAGCAAGCAGCTAAGACGATAGGAGTTTGGGATGCGCTGAACAATTCTTAATTTAACAAAACTACTATGTCAGAAGTGTGGAAACATAAGACCAACCTGGTTGCGAGTGTTCCAGCAGATTCGATGAACAGGTCAGCCAGCTCGTGAAATCAATGTGCATATAGCTATGCATTCAGGTGTACAGTGCATATAGCTACAGCGTCACGTGTACAGGTTGAAGCTAGCCCCTTTGAATTACAAACGGAATTTGAAGTCCCGGCCTTACGACCGTGAGCCGAACATTGAAAACACTAAACCACACATCGCTATACGTACTGTTAAAAGTTGCGATGCCGATCGGAATAACAGCTGTTATGTACAATGAAAAGCAATAGAGAAAATATATCAAGTGGCTCTTCTAACTAGCTGCAAATATGAAATATATGGTTCAGAAAGAATTAATAATGTATCTCTAGTTAATTTCGTATTATATACAACAAAGAAGCGTAGAGTTTTGTAGTTGTGCATACACAATCACAAAAAAAATGTTACTAGATGCAGAACAGGTATTTTCGTCGAGGAAACATTATATATTATGTATGCACGTATATATATATATATATATATATATATATATATTTCTCTCTCTATTTCTCTCTCTCTCTCTTACTCTCTCTCCTTCTCTCTCCCTCTCTCTCTCTCTCTCCCTCTCCCTCTCTCTCGTTATACACACACACACACACACACACACACACACACATACATACACACACACACATATCTCTGTGTGTCTGATTTGTTTTGTTAGTTTGGTTTTTGTGTTCTGTATGTCTTTATTTTCTCTTTAATTACTAGTTGTGATGTTGCTATTCCACTCAGGTTTTCTGTTTAATTTTGGTTGGAGTTCGTTTATATTTGTCTGAGCATTACATCTTTACTGTGTGTGGATATAATTGTTATCTCTATGTTCTCTAATGTGCCCCTATCTTCTATTTTGGCATGTTTGTGGAGTTCTGATGAGTTTTTCCCATCATGGTTAAATTATAAAGAATCGGGACCCAATGGCTGAGCTCTTGCCTTTTCAACAGCTAGTTCCAGAGTCTGGAAATAGCTGTATATATATATAACCTAACCCTAACCCTAACCCTAACCCTAACCCTAGCACTTACTCCCGCTCTCTACGTATGTTTTTATTGGCAGCATGTATAACAATATATATATATATACATATATATACATATATATACATATAAATATACACACACACACACACATATGTATATACATATATATATATATATATGTGTGTGTGTGTGTGTGTGTGTGTGTGTGTGTGTGTGTGTGTGTGTGTGTGTGTGTGTGTGTGTGTGTGTGTGTGTGTGTGTGTGTGTGTGTGTGTGTGTGTGTGTGTGTGTGTGTGTGTGTGTGTAAAAGAAACCAAAGAACGCTTACATACTCAAACAGTTTTTATTAACCTACAATGTTTCATCCATACTGTTAGGTAGTATCATCAGAGCTTAATAAACACAGTGCTGAGTATAAGCTCTATCAAGCTTAGTCACACGAACAATAGGAATACAATAGAGGGTAAAGATAGGGAGATCGGAGATGGCGAATAAGGAGGGAGTACATGCTGGGGTTGTTAAGCACCACAGCTAAATGCTAGGGCACAAGCAGATCACACAAGATGCAGATACAATTGATGGCACACAAAATTAAAAAATACAAACTATGGCTAAAACATAATAAAAAAGTAAAAGGAAGATAATATAAAGAGATAAAAAGTTAATAAAAAGGTTGAAGAATATATATATATCATAAATTATGTCCATAGAATCATTTGCTAAAAAATATACACTATTTCCTCTCCAAATTAGCATAATTAACCATATAAAACATCAATTAGACCAGGCTATAAGAATAAAGGCTCCTATGAAGAAATATTTGTTAAATAAACGAAAGCAGCCTCTTCGCGGCCGCCGACCGCAATAGAATATTTACCCAACATTTCAACAGCATGTAGAAATCGACTAAATATACAGTCAACCATACACAATTAGGTATAAATTTAAAGTTAGAAGAAATGCGTACTCTCTTACCGTGATCATATCCCTACCCTGGGGTTTCGTTCGCATTTTGAGATATCCTATTAAGGATATTATATGGACATAATTTATGATATATTGCTCTGATTATTTAATTTATTAATTCTTCATTGAGCCACATCGTGAATGGTTGCCACATATATATATCTGTGACTTTGTTTATATGTAAATCTTTATATACATATATATATATATATATATATATATATATATATATATATATATATATATATATATATATATATATATATATATATATATATTTTCGTGGGTTCCTGACTCTTTATAATATAACCATTCTCTAGTACCCCGAATATCGTACTCGGTTGAGTATTGGTCTGGCCAGTTTCAAACTGAATCCATCCTGTATGTGCGTATATATATATATATATACGCACATATATATATATATATACATATATACATACATGCACACATACATACGTACGTACATACATACATACATACATACATACATACATACATACATACATACATACATACATACATGCACACATACATACGTACGTACATACATACATACATACATACATACATACATACATACATACATACATATGTGTCTGTGCATATGTATGTATGATAAAGTTATTTTTATCAAATACTAAATTAAGATTATTCTCTCTTTACCTCTCCACCTCTGTCCCCGCTCTCTCCTCCCTCTCTCTCTCTCTCTCTCTCGCACTACATACACTCGTTTATTGTCCTTCAATAATTTAATAGCCGCTATACTGTCCTTGTGACTCATCCACATCATAGTTGTGATGTCCAGTGGCTAGACACGGACATGTCTTCTTCCCCTTCTGTGCATAATCTTATCAAGTGTAAGGGTGAGGTGAAACCTGATAGACAATGTGGATAGTAGTAGTAGCAGCAGCAGCAGTAGTAGTAGTAGTAGTAGTAGTAGTAGTAGTAGTAGTAGTAGTAGTAGTAGTAGTAAAAGCAGCAGCAGCAGCAGCAGTAGTAGTAGTAGTAGTAGTAGTTGTGGTGGTGGTAGTGGTGACAGGAGAAAGAATTGGTAGTGAAGTTGGGGGAAAGGAAGTAGATATTTCTCATTACTTGCAGCTATTTTTTATGGATTAGCAGCATGTCTCATTTTTATCAAGCCACCGTAGTATTTCCACACTGCACAATATATTTAAATTAGTCAAGGCTGGTGGATTAATGGTTAGTGTACTTAGTGGTTATGACATTGGGTATAGCATTTTTATTTATTTATTTATTTAATCTGTTTAAACGTCCGTATAGAGCTAGTAAGCCAAGAAAAACTAGTGGACTTATCTTACAGTTGAGAATAAAGAAATATGATATTCCCAACCCCATCAAACAGACAAACTGAACATGGCATACACTAGTATAAATAACAAATAACGCATACAAAATATTAAAAAAATATCTTTATTATCAACAAACCAACGCCCAACTATTGATTTCAACGATAAGCATTCTATTGTTAGTCCTAATCATTAAATTAACCTTTAATGAATTTGGGGTAATGACCGAAAGAATACGATACAAGCGGCCGAAATGGGGTTCGTCCGAAGGGTCTTTGGAGTAATGTTACTCGATAGAGTGCATAGCTCTGAGATCAGAGAGTCACTACTCCTCCGAATTGAGAGATCACAGCTCCGATACTATGGATATGGGATTAGAATGTCTCAGGACAGATTTTACGGGTAAAACCAACCGACAGTAGATCCAGGGGTAGACCCTGAGCAAGATAGTTGGATAACATCCATGAGTTTGGCTGGTCTCGCTTGAGGATAAAACCGGATCTGTTGCGGACTTTTCCCCCACGACATCTCAGGAATTAGTGGGCGAAGAAAAACAACATATTCCTGAGACATAATATAGAGACTTAAATATATGATTCATTCAAGTGATTCTATAGTGTTCCTGACTACCAAATTTCAGGTTATGATTAGAGATGTAACGAAGTGGAATTGAACTCAGAACCTCCTGATAGTGTGGCGAACTTATTAACTATACAGCACTGAATAACCTTCAGATGGCTTATTCGAAAATGTGTATGCAGACGTGAAAATGTTAAACTTCCTATCTCTAAATATTGCAGTGGACACACATGGAGAAATTTTGTAATCCCTCTTGTCGCATTTACAAGAAATCATTGCAAACATTACATAACAACAAAGATATAGATGGATAAAAACAAGACATAGCCTCTTT
The DNA here is from genome assembly GCA_964016885.1 of Eledone cirrhosa. Classification (NCBI taxonomy): domain Eukaryota; kingdom Metazoa; phylum Mollusca; class Cephalopoda; order Octopoda; family Eledonidae; genus Eledone; species Eledone cirrhosa. The sequence goes on from OZ024747.1 coordinate 71,194,023, forward strand.
CAACGAAAATTATTTAGAAATATTCACAACTTTATATGTCTGTGAGTCTTGGGGAGATGAGTGTAATGATCTTCTGAGAATGATCTTCATTAAAGTTAAAACGAAATTATTCTTCACTCAAAGTGTTTCTTGCTTCATTGCTTGAATGCTCCCTATTATCTCTATTCGGCAGCGTATATTCTTTAAACTTATATGATCCATATTCTCTTCAACAAACATCTTCGCTCAGACTATTAATACTCTTTCCTTTCCATGTAATACGAATTTACCACAAATATGCAAACTAGAACGAAAATAAGTGTTGAGAAAATAACTAACAAATATAGAATTCTTTAATAAATTAGATTTGTTATAGAAACAACAATAATAGCAAAAGATAGAACTTAATGCATGGTTAATGCACCCGAACAAAAATAACACTCACAAAAAAAATAGTTGATAGCATTTTGATAACATAAAAATCTGATATTAGCGGTAAAAAAATGTATTGGTAACGACAATACCGTTAAGATGATATCATTCACATTATTCCTTCTTACAATAAAATGGCAATAATAAATGCTACTCATAACTACTTGATCCAGGAGATAGCCTAGAGCCATTATTGTTTAAAATAAAATATAGAAGCACTATACGAACGAAATATGATATATATATATATATATATATATATATATATATATATATATATATATATATATATATATATATATATATATATATATATATATATACATACATACATACATATATATGTATATATATATATATATATATATATATATATATATATATATATATATATATATATATATATATACATACATATATATATATATATATATATGTGTGTGTGTGTGTGTGTGTGTGTGTACACAAAAAAAGGTATAGACTAATGGAACACAAATTGCATTTTGAAAAGTATGCTTGAAAGAAATCTATTTTCCATATCCGCAAATCTAATATTGCGTGGGTTACTGAGGTGTGTGTGTGTATGTGTTCATACATACATATACATAAAATGTATGCATAAAATGTATATGTGTGTTTTGTGTGTTTCAGTTGTGTGAGCATATCTTCAATTTTAAGACAGAAGGTGTATATGAACAGTAAAATTCTGTTTGTTAGTTTGCTGATTAGATATCACGTATCCATATATTTGTATAAAAGCTTAAGTAAGAGAAACACTTCGTATTCTGAAAAATATAGAAAATATACGAGGTTATATATAAATGTAATTTACTGCATGTATGTAACCGCTGTTCTATGTTTGTCCAACGCCAAAAATGTTCTTTCTGTATGAAATCAGATATACCATATATATATATATATATATATATATATATATATATATATATATATATATATATATATATATATACATATGTATATATATATATATATATATATATATATATAATATATTATATATATATATATGAGAGAGAGAGAGAGAGAGAGAGAGAGAGAGAGAGAGAGAGAGAGAGAGAGTGAGAGAGAGAGAGAAAAAGACGAAAGAGAGAGAGAGGGGGGGATTTGAAACAAGGAAAAGAATGACTTCACTTATAGTTCTAAACAAT
>OZ024747.1:71203102-71218102 GCA_964016885.1 Eledone cirrhosa
ATACATACAACTGCAATTCTCGTACTATAAACTGTGTCATATTGTATTTCCCATACATTCTCTTCTATCAGTGATTAGAAAACTTAAATGAATTCTGCATGAAAAAATAATATAAACGTAAGGTATTAAATAATGTTCAAGATAATAAGTCGCAAAAATATTTTTACAACCGTATAATGTATTTTTACTTTGAATGTTAGTTACACCTAAGACATCCCTGGTGCTTTATTTCTCCCCATGGGAAAGAATGAGAGCCATGTTTTTTACGGGCTGTAGCCAAATCAATGTTGTTGCACCATTATTATTGAATAGAATACGGGTCATGTACTGGGGTCGATTTAATCGACTTTCCCTCCCAAAAAATTGCTGGCCTTGTGCCTATAGTAGAAATCATTATTATTGAAAAAGGGCGGTAGATTGGCAGTATTGGTAGAGTTAATTTCCTTTACTTTCTGAATTCAAATCCCGCCGAGGTTAGCTTTGCCTTTCATCCTTACGGAGTCGATGAAATAAAGCTCCGGTAATACACTGGTGTCTATTTAATTGACTTTCCCCCTCCACAAAAATTGTTGGCCTTGTGCCTAAATCAGAAACTATTTATGAAAACGTTTCGCCATTAAATTCACCAAGAACATCCGAATAAATTTGTGATCTCTATGCATCTGCAAAGTATCTGCAATGCGTGTCGAAGGATTTTTCTTCCCTCCATAACTAACGTTTTGTCAGCAACGACATCCCTCATTACTCGATACGTTTCTTACATTATTATTTTTTATGTTTAAAACCAACTAACTGCGACTAATACCAACAATTCCCAGTAAAACATGCATACAACTAGGAAAATGTTGCTATCTTCAATTATGTATATTTCATCCACATGTTGTTTAGTTACCTCATGTTAGGTATGTACATTAGGGAGATAGCAAACTTGATTCATATGAATATACAATCACTACATTATCAAAGCCATAAATTAGCAGAATCCTTAGCGATTCGTATAAAAAATGTTTGACGCTATTCAGTACACCCATTTACCTTCTGAGTCGGAGAGAATGAGTTGTTGGATTCGTTTTGGCTCTCTGATCTCTGAACCAAAACCCACCGAGACCGACTTTAACTTCCATTCTTTCGCAGTTGATAAACAAGTACCAGTACGGTACTAATAAGGGCAATTATTTCTCTAAATCCCTTTCCTACATTCTCTATATTATTCTCTCTCTCTCCTTCTCTGGGGGAATTCCGCGGTGTTCAGGCCTGTAGAATGGATGAGCTCCACCAGAGATAAATTCCCATGATACACTGTACGTTACTACAGCACCTTTACGAATCCATCAAGAGTTACGGGTCGATATATATATATTTCGTCTTTTGAGTATTCTGTCAAACACAGTGACCCCAAATAAAACAACAGTACCATTGATGGGATTCGCAAGTGTCTACGTCCATTTCGCCAGCCGCTGACCACGGAATGTTATACGTGTTGCCAATATTGCAACGAATATATATATATATATATATATATATATATATATATATATATATATATATATATATATATATATATATATATATATATATATATATATAGCGGCGATGAATTATTAATTCTGGCAATATTACGCAAATATGACCCTCCCCAAATATAACAATATATATATATATATATATATATATATAACGAAGGAATTGTGGTAAGGAACCAGATGGACCATAACGCACCAGAGTACTCAATAATTTGGGTAGTAGAGTGGGTAATAGGGGGTCATACTTTTTCCTATATATATATATATATATGTGTGTGTGTGTGTGTGTGTGTGTGTGTGTGTGTGTGTGTGTGTGTGTGTGTGCGCGTGTGTGTGTATGTGTGTGTATGTGTGTGTGTGTGTATGTGTGTGTGTGTGTGCGCGCGCGTGTGTGTGTGTGTGTGCGTGTGTGTGTGTGTGTATTAGGTTCTGAGATCAAATTCAGCTGAGGTTCACTTTGATTTTCAGTTTTCCAGAATCGATAAAATAATGCCACAATGCAACAATCAAGTTTATATAAACTGTTCTCTCACGTCAGAATTGCTGGCCTTGTGCCTATCATAGTAATCGCTATCAAGAAAATATATTGAAAATTCCTAGCTCTTTGCTCTATTTGTACAACACAAATTAAAATATCCTCCAAACCGATGCAAATGCATGGTCATCAAACCTGCCCTAATTTTTCACAAAGACCATATAGATTACGACCTAATCGCCTAAACTAAGCTTTTTCCCCTAGTCCAGAAAATACTTTATATCTAAGTACTTAGAAATCCCCGTCTAAATTCAAATGAAACACAAATATCTTATATTGCTTATCAGATGTTCTGGTGATTTCACTCAAATCGCTACACCAACATGATACAACCATTAGCCCACTTTCAAACATTGTGTGAACTCTCTCTCTCTCTTTTACTCCCTCTCCCCCTCGTTGTCTCATACATATATGTAACTATGTTAGAAACCGACTCTCTCTATTGGCAAAGATTTGTGAAATTATAAAACCAGAAGAACATACATACATATTCTTCCACTGCTTCTCAATCTCTACACTCTACTATTTTTACTACAACAGTTACAGGTGCTCTAGACAATAAAGCCATGTACCACTTTCACCCTGGTTCATGCACTATATTAATTCATCATAACCCTGTACTAAATATTTACTACCAGCCCTGCCTACCCATTGTATTTGAAACTACCTACATACAATCTATTTATAAACAAAACTGGACATCGTTCACATCAGTGGTATAGGATGGTCTGGTAGAACTATGTAAACTATACTTTTTACTTGGAATAAAGAAAATAAATAATTCTTATCTATATTCAATAGTCTTTACAACCTTTCTGCAAAAATTAGTAATTTCCCTTGTCGTAATGACTATTGATGGCTGGAGGATATGAGTTATTTATAATTTTGTCCATAGTATCGCCGCCGCCACCAAAACAAAGATTCTTCTTCTCTACATAGGAATACTGTATCTGTGTGAATTTACATCCTCATTCGCCCTAAAATGCAAATAGCACAAGAAAGCCTCACTTGGGAGTTTAATGCTATTTTATTTCGAATTACGTGTAAAGTACTAGTTTGAAATACTCGTTTACGCTATTTTTCAATTTACTTACGGAGGTGTTCGATTTTTTTTATGGAGAACTAAATAGAATATTGTGATTACCATCGTTTTCCCAATAGCATTTGCGTCGAAAATAAAGTAAGTGGGGTTTTAATGAGGAATCTAATAGATTTAGCAAAAGTGATTCACAAACTTGCTACACTTTTCATAACCGTTTAAAATACGAGCCAATGTGGAAGGCGCATCTACATACTATATAACCTGCTTGAAGTAAAATATCACTCAAATTATACTCGGCAATCTTAAAAAAAAATAAGATACACTAGATAATCTAAGAATAAAGAGACTATGCCACACAAACAATAATGATTTCTAGTATAGGCAGAAGGCCAGTAATTTGGGGGAAGGAGAAAGTCGATTAAATCGACCTCAGTACGTTGCTGGTGCTTTATTTTATCGACCACGTAAGGATGAAAGGCAAAGTTAACCTCGACGGGATTTGAACCCAGACCGTAAAGGACCGTAATTAAATGCTGTAAAGTATGGTGCCTGACTCTCTACCGATACTGTCAATCCATCGCCCTCTACATAAACAATAATAAGAAAAGGATAGAAAGCATTTGATTTTAGGTCTGCTGGAGCAGCGTTGATCAGATTTAAACAATAACAACAAAGCAAATTCTAATGTTAGGGTGATAAATTGGCAGAATTGGTAGAGCATCGGATAATTTATCATAGCGGTATTTGTTCTTGCTCTTTGCTTTCTGAGTTCAAATCCCGCCAAGGTCACCTTTGCTTTTGCTACTGCTGGTTTGATAAAGTAGAATAGCAGTTGATTTAATCATTTCTGCTTTTTTCTCCGAAAGACTTTACGGGCCTTTGCGTGAATTTGAAATTATTGGTACAAAGCCACACATCATTGAGAAGGGGTTTAACCGATTAAATCTATGCTTATATTATTGGGACTATTTTTTTATCATCCCTGGAATTTTGAAAGGAAAAGTTGGTCCCGAAGAAATTTGAAATATAATCGTTTGGAATATTGAAAAAGTATTTTGAAAGTAAATATTTCAAATTTGTTTTTGTCTTCATCGATATTGATTTGTGTTTCATTAGGGAATATTAGGACGTTAAGATAGATTCTCAAATATGTCAAAGAGTCAGTTGAACAACTTCTATCAATCACCATTGTTTCAGAGGAAATTCCCTTCAGTGGTGTTTAAAAGCTAAAAACATGTTTCGAAAACATTTCTAATAATATGTGTTAATAGATATTTTTCGATACTTAAACGAAATGTTTCCGAAAGTTTCAACCAATTCATTTATTTCTCTTGCTTGTGGTTTTTATATTTTGAACATCCCAGAGAGAGTAGCTTCATGGATTATTTCAATTAAAGAAGGTTTTCAAATTTTAAGATGGCATGGTATGTTGTTTAGGTGGTTTGGCTGTTGCTTCCAGCACATTTAGTGACCACGCGGAGACGCCTTTCAGAGTAATCCTACTTGGTGATAGAAAAAATACACAAACTTGTTTATATAATGCAAACTTCCAATCTTTCAACCGTCTTTAAGATATTCTATGAATTCAGTCCACTACGATTCACATTATAGCAACTACCTATGAATAAATCATATACTTTTCTTAGCAATAGCATGTTTGTGAAAGGAGGAATAATCACATCAATAATTCTGAACGTAACTGTTTTCATTTAAAGACCAAAATGTCAAGAGAATATTGCAATTATTGACAATAAAAAAAGGGCAAGAATTTGAATTTCATTTACTACTATAAAAACGTAGAGTGTACACTGTTGGAAAACGAGTTAAATTGTCGCCAAAATATAATAAGGAAAGTCAATGGAAAAGCAGATGCATGAAGACAATCGACATAATAGACAATTGACGCAATGCTTAGAACTTCAGTTCACGTCTGTATCTGTAGTCATCAATGTATCTGATTACGTAATGAAAGGCCTACCTGCTAACTACGTGAAGTTAGATTTCTAAATAAGTGAACAAAGAAGAATAGATTTATTTTTAAAATTCGATCGAGCAAGCTAAAACTTCTGAAGATGTGGGAGGCATTTAAGAAGTACAGTATTCCATTAAAGCTCTGATTTGATTGTTGTATAAATTCTAATAAAAGAAATTTTGTCACAGCCTTTATCTCTGAGGTTCTTGTGGAAAAATAAATATTAATGAGATCATCGTGCTTATATTTAAATGTCTTTGACAGCAGAAGAGATATTGAGTGGAAGCAAGATTAGTACGTGTGCTCGTCCGTACAGGTTCTGGTGACTGTTATAATGAATATAAAATTTCCCTTCAATGAGATGCAGTCAGCACACATACACACGCACAAACTGCATAACATCAACTGAAAGACAAAATTCTGCACAATTTGAATACATATTTACACACTCCGAAAATGCCGCGCACCGAATCATACAAAATATATATATACATGGATACATAAATATAAAACAACGCGCGCGCTGACATACATTCGCGTACACACACAAACACACACACACATATACACTTACACACAAACACATACACACACACACACACACACATACAAACACACACACACACACACACACACACACACACATATATATATATATATATATATATATATATGCGTTGCGTTAATATTTTATCATTTATCTATTCCAGCCGGCAGACTGAGGCCATGCTGGACTACCGCTATTCTTGCTACATTTTCTATAGCCATCATTCCTTAAGTGACCATTGATCCATGAGTGAAGTTGACACTGGCACCCTCATTTGTGCTTCTTGGCATGATGTGGACGAATCTGCGATCTTAGCAGAATGTTGAGATGCTTCTTGAAAGTATCTGTAATTTATTCCATGTAGATATCTCGTGTTTTATTGGCACCATATTCAAGAACTAGGAATTCTTGAAACCCAATCTATTGCAATATCTAGGCCTTAAATTAGATGTGAAGAATGGTACCTTTGGCACTACACAGTAACGTCATGTTCGTGGGTTGGTCCAAACCAATGCCAAAGTTTGGTACTAGCCTTTCCCTGATCTTCCATATGTCTATCACTGCCTATCTCTCTCAACCTTACTTCAGGGAATAGAGTTTTTGATTCTTTCAGCTTCTCCCAGTAACTCATCTCTTTTATTGCGGCAATATTTTTTTGTTCTACCCTCATTGGATTGCTTCAAATTCGGCAGTTAATTTGACATTGTGAGGTAACCATAGCTCGGAGCAATAATCCAGGCAGTTGAAGATAAATATCCCCCAGAGGTCTAATATAATTTCATCTCATTTTATTTTATGTTGATCGTAGGTACGCCGTAGTCAAAAACAGTGCTGCTTATCCATTTATAACCTAGCGAAGAACATTACCTACCCAGGTTTGAAAAGGAAATGGGAAAGAGTTATAGACGAATCGTCCCCTGTACTGGGCTGGTATTTTTATTGACCTCGAAAAGATGAAAGGCAAAGTTGACCTTTGCAGCATTTGAACTCAGAGGACAAAAAGCCATGAATTCTATTCGCAGCCTTATATATACCATAGCAATCGTTAACACGAATGAGAAAAATAATTAAATGAAACTTAATTTATAAGGAAAGTAAAAGTCTTTTGTTATGGAATTTAATTCAACTGATATCTAATATTTTCAAGCTTTTATTTTTGTTTTTCCTCACACCATGATCGATAAAATATATAACAGTAATATAATGGGGGAAAAATCAAATGGTTATGAATAAGCTTCTTGAAAAAGGTTCTCCAAAAATTACATTTTTTTTTCGTGTTGAATTTAAGAATATTTTTATGAGTTTCACATCTAACAATCTTACTTTAGTTTCTCCCTTTTAAATCATATCTTTAAACATATTCAGATAATCTTTTAATCTCTTGAAACAAGATATTTTTGTGCTTTTACGAACACAAATTCATGATAAAGTGAGGATTGAGAATATTTTGTTTTGGATCATTTTTCTCACCTACATATGCACCAGTGCACAAAGAAGAGATACGTTTAAATGGGTGTTTGAAATTTGGAGTGGGTTTAGAGCATTTTCAACATTTTAAACTTAATAACAATAACAGAACTTTATATTTAAAAAAAAAGATTTAAAATACCAAAGTCACAAACCTGTCAATTCTTTTTAAAAAAACTAGAATTATCTTTCGAGGTAATTTGCCTGGTATTTCTAGCTGGTCTAGTGACCGTATAGAGAATCCACCGGAATGGAAATATTTTAACTATAGATAGCAAGATGAGAAGGAGAGAAAATATGATGCTGTAAGAAATATAGTGTGGTAGAGATATAGTATGATAAAAAGTTTAGAGAACAGCAGAAGGATGAGAGAAACTGAAAAAGAAGAAAGTGGATTAAGTATAAAGGAGAAAGACAGAAATAAATATACTCATTAAAGCCATCTTGTTCTTGTTGCTGCTAATTTATATTGGCCTATCTATAATTGTTTGAATAGAAGTATATGGATGGTATGTGGTATACGTTTATTCACAAGATGGGCATTAAGAATTAACTTGAAATGTTGAAATGATAAAGAAACTAGATGCAAGCATCACAACAAGAAAATTATTGAAACTAATTTAATTTTCCCGTTGCTGTGTGTCTATTAGTACTTGATAAACCATTGCTCATTTAGTTACTGATAGATATTATGTGGTTCAACTAAGCTGGAAATTAGCTCATAAAACTAACTTGCAAGCCTTGCCTTCTTGAATTAAATCATTATAAAATTAGCAAACGATCATTTCAGAGGAATGCATATTTAAAAGAATTGTGGTGGCGTCAGTGTGCCACACCCCAGCTTTCTTGGCTACACCAACAGCGTTAGAAGCTAGCAGCTATTCTCGGTTGACTGATTCGGAAATGTTTCCAGCATACGCTTCACAGTACTACTAGTCGAGAATTAAAAATTCTGCAGGAAGCTCTCCCTCTTTCTCTCTCCAACACACTCTTAATCTGTGTATTGCTCTGAATTTCCCTCTCCTTGTCTTTCACATCTCACTCTTACATTTTCATCAGTAATTTCTCTCTGTTGGAATAAGATAAGTGGAACTGACTGAGAAACATTATCTGAGAAGTAAATTCAGCAAATGAATCGTGTGTTTCTTGTCAACAAACACGCCGTAAAACTTCATGCTATGTAATCTTATGACAGTGAATTCACTGACTTAAGAAATGTGCTCAATACATATGGATGTGCCAGAGTTATTCTTCCATCACTCTTCTTTCCATGTACGATACCTTTGAATTCAGCGTTGTCATCTGATTTATGGTTCCTGCAGATTCAAACCGATAGCCCGTTTCAAAACCAACCGGCAACTATATACAGATTCAACAAAATATTTCACAGACCGAAGAATTACAAGTATAATAGAAAATTTATAATTCGATTAGAGTGAAATTTATTTGGACATAGCTTGTTTCCGGTATTAGGCTGTTAGTTTCGTGCTTGAACTTCTTGTGAGTTCAATGGTTTAATTGTCTGTTAACAGATAAAGGAATGTAACTGAGGAATACTAACAGATCCTCTTTAAACGAAATGTTTTCATTTTTAACTGATGCACACAGATGAGGATAGGAAGGAGGTAGTGGTAAGGTGGGGGTTCGGGTTGTAGAGACAACCTTACGATCGATGTAAACTGGAGATGATTACAAATGCAGAAGTTTGTAGCTTGTTCAAAGGCATTAAAGGATAGTAAAACATAGTAAGAAGCATCGTGTATAGTTAGTGCGTATGTATGTAATGTTTTTGCACGTATGTATGTGTGTGCATGTGTTTGCGGGTATGTATGTGTGTGTATGTACATAAGTATGTACATATGTATGTACGTATGTACGTACGTATGTATGTGTGTATGTACGTACGTATATACATGTGTGTACGTACGTATGTATGTATATATGTATATATGTACGTATGTATGTATGTACGTACGTATATGCGTATGTATGTACGTATGTATGTATGTACGTATGTAGGTAGGTAGGTATGTAGGTAGGTAGGTTGGTAGGTAGGTAAGTATAAGCGTGGGAAAAGAATTTTCAGACAACTAGAACTATGTATACAGTTTCTCACATGTATCAACTTGAGAGCACATCACCAGTGATGTTAGCTGGGTTATATTATGTTTCGAGTCTTTCAACAATCAGACATCCTTACATTGGTCATGGCACCAGTGATAGTACTCCTCACTCCAGGCCGTTGTAGACCCTGCAGGAAAACTGGCCTGAAAACTCTCTCCACACCCCCATCAAATGGCTCATCGCTCACTACCAGTATGTTAAAGCATAATTCATCCAGTTCAAAATATTTGTCCAAATATTTTCTCAAATCTTCTCTTTACTTCTCGGTTCCGTCTTCATATGGAGTTCTAATAAAATTACCTTATTTTAGACTTCTGATATCAGTAAGGTGTCTAACACTAAAAACATTTTGGCAACACTTTTTGAAAAGTTCAGCTCCCAATTCTGTGCCGCTGCTATCATATCTGAACCTTGTAGTTGATCTTAGCTTCTTCACTAGCTTGCAAGTGAAGGTTTTAAGTAGTGTAACACAGTGTCTAAATAATGGTTTCTGATTTAGGCACAAGCCCAACAAGGGGGAAAGTCAATTAAATTTACTCTGGTGCATTACTGGTACTTTATTTCATTGACCCCATAAGGATGAAAGGCAAAGCTAACCTCGGAGTGATTTGAACTCAGAAATTGAAGGGATGTAACTCTATGCCAGGAAGCATTGTGTCCGACGCTCTAACGATACTACAGTTTCAATAATAAAAAAAACAGTTTCATACTGAAATTACAACAATATTGTTAGTATGTATAATATTGGTATTACATGTGATATTAAGCCTCTATTATATGAGAATAGTGGATGAGTAATAAAAACGAGTATATATAAAGTAGCCATTACATATAAACTGATTATATGTCTAATATACAGTGGCAATGATACAGTCATTGATCGATCGGGTTAGGGTTATTGGGTCAGATCTATCCGAGTTTCAACAGGCTCCTCCCTCCCCCCTCCTCCTCCTCCTCCTCCTCATCATCATCATCATCTTCCTCCTTTACTTGTTTCAATGTATTCTTTGTCAGTAGTAGTATCCACATCTCCTCCTTTTACCACGGGCCTTAAAAGGAATCAAATAGACTTAATGGAATATGTCTAGATAAGAATAGTTAATATAATAATTTTCTTTCGTGCTTCTAAGATCTAGAAGTTAAATGCAATTACTAATTTTGGGTCTTAAATATATTTATAATTATTTCATTCGGTATACAATCTAGGGTTTGAACATTCGTATTACCTTTCCAACAGTTCCTGGTGAAGTAGTTTGTATGTTATTATTTTTTTTTGTCGTTGTTTGTTTTATATATTTTCCTAAGGAAGTTGGTTTTCAAATATTCTGTCGCAATTTTGATTCTTCTTTTAATAAATCCCATTTTATGAAAGACTTTACATAGTTATCGTATATAATTCATGGATCATTTTTCATTTGTATTTTTCACGTAAATTCTAGTGAACTTTCCATGGAAACTTGATATGCATTATTTTGTAATTTACCTACGTTAACTTACTGCATTTACTTTCATTAATTTTTTCACATTCGACTGGACATTTAGTATAAACAGTTCTACTCCTATAATGGAATAAATCAGTGTGCTGTGACAGAATTTATGTAGATTTTGTCAATGCCTTTTCTTGAGTTACAAAATTTAATGCTTCTTAAGGCTGATTATATTTTCTTTCGTTACCATAATTTATTCACTTTCACTCATTCTTCTAAACCCATGAAGGAGACTATGTGACCGCTCGCCCTGCTACAAATAACAGTCAAATTTTTAAAAAATGAAGGACTACATTAGACAATGTAGTCCTTAATATGCAGCAGAAAATAAGATAGTCATGGCTGGAGCTCATTTGTTCCCAACAAGCCTACTTGATTAAAGCTGAGATGGGCCCAAGCAACAACACCAACTACTATTATTATTAGTGAATTGGCAGTATCGTTAGAGGGTCGGACGCCATGTTTTCCAGCATAGTTACGTCCCTTTACGATCTGAGTTCAAATCCCGCCGAAGTTAACTTTGCCTTTCATCCTTACGGGGTCGATAAAATAAAATACCAGTAATGCACTCTGGGTAATTGCTGGCCTTGTGCCTAAAGTAGAAACAATTATTATTACTACTGTTCATAATTCGAGCAAACGAGGTGGTTTCTACATGCTGGTCCGACTTGCTAAAAATAGCATCCAAATCTTCAACAAATCACACTCTGCCATCTTAAAAAATAAAGGAGAAAAACACATGACAATGTAGTTTTATATATACTAAAAAGACGACATAGACACAACTGGACCATAGTTCTTCTGATTCAGAGTCGATTTCTATTTTAGATTCCTTATGCTCTCTCTCTCAAAGCAGCAAAGTTGTTTGGAAATCGAATAGATAAATTTGCAATATTTGTTCTGGCTCTCCCTACCCTGAATTCGGCTTCCACCAGGTCAATATATATATTTCCATAATGTTTACCCTGTTATATCTGCATATATACATCGTTTTGATTAATAGGGAACAATCAGAAAAATTGTGATTGATTCTCTTTCTGTACAGACTTCGTACGTTCTGAATTTACTTTCTCTACTCTTTGTTGTGTGTTTTTAATAATTTCTTTAATAGTAGAGTTAGTAATTTCGGATTGAATTTATATATTTTGCACAATGTTGAAAAGATACTGAAGAAAAAGTGAATTAAATCTGTTGCTTAGCCGCAATTAAATTGCTTTGGCAATAACCCGAACTCTCAGTCTTGTTACTTGCAAACATATATTGAGGTAGCTGTGTAGAACTAGAATATTTCATATTTACCCTGCTTTTTTATATCATTGGTTTGTAGTGGGTGGTTAATCAGCGACTAATTTAATCAGTTTGATCAGAATTTATTGATCATAATATATTGATCACTTTGGATATAAGATGAAATTTAAATCTGTCTAAATACAAAAGTGATTGGCATAAAGACGAGGAAAACCTCGAAAATCCGTGTGTTAATCGGCTAACTGTATGTCTTGGTGGCAGCCCAGTTTCTCTGAACCGTCTGTTGAGTGACAAAGGTCATTTATATCGGTAGAAATTGAAGAAGCCATATTAGCTTACTTTCATACGAACTGCTTCAGATTGTAAGTTTTCTGATGATTCATTGCAGTAGAAAAGTTGTACGACAAATCTGTGCTGGAACTTTAATAAACTGCTTTACTATCATTCTCAATCATTCACCGTTTTCTTTATTTCGGTTCATTTTTCATTTTACTTCAGCTAAAACAATGCAAAAATATCTCTCGGAAAATCAATGTTTAGCCTCAATCTTGCTACCATAGAATATGGTTTTAGAGATTAAGAATGAATTCTTTTCAGATTTAAGAAATATACACGATATTAACTGATAACCTAGGTTAGCTAAGCATAGATAATCGTTTTAGCTGTCTTTATATGAAGTCATTTTTAATCCTTTCCATACTAAAATTGTCGCTGAAAGAGATATTCTCTCAATATACATGGATTATATTAGTGACATTGAGAAAGTTGATAGTGACGTGCGATAGATATATAGAGATAAATAGATAGATATATAGATAGATATATTGAGAGAGAAAGAGAGAGGGGTGGAGTAAATGAGAGCTAGAGCAAAAGAATTCAAAATAAGAGAAATAAGAATAAGTAAGATGGTGAGATAAACTGGACAATGTATGCTTTTGAAGAGAATCTATAAATTAATAGAATAAGTTGGAGTGAAAATAAGAATAGTGAGTGGGACTACTTTCAGTTTGTGTCTGTAGATCGAACAACGATAGTGGTAAGAAGGCATTCACCCCTGGTGGTCAAGGCGATTGTGGATCTATAGGGTGCCATGTATACCCAACGTTTATGCTATGTATACTATGTCTCCATTTTTGAGGAGAGTTTTCCAATTTCTATGTAAACCCCACCTTAATATTGTAACCTGTCTTTATATTATCGCCTCCATCTGATGCCCATGTGGTAAATAAAGGGACATCATCATTATTATATATATTAGGTCGGTGGATTGGCAGAATCGGTAGAGGGTCGGACAAAATGCTTCGCGGCATAGGGTTACGGCTCTTTACGTTCTGAGTTCAAATCCTGAGAAGGTTAGCTTTGCCTTTCATCCTTATGGTGTCGATGAAATAAAGTACCAGTAATGCACTGGGATCGATTTAATCGACTTTCTTCCCCCCCCCCCCATTACTGGCCCTGTCATTATTATTATTATTATTATTATTATTATTATTATTATTAACAGCAGAAAGAAAAACAACAGACATAGGGAAAAACATCCTGGAGTTCTTCCAACAAACCGTTCCCTCTCATTTTCTCTTTCCATCAAAAACACACATAGACACTAACACAAGCAGAAATATACTCCCACCCGTATCCCAGATGATTCTGCAGACATCGATATATTCTCACCCAGAAGTGAAGATGAGAGGGACACCAAAAACTAAAGAAAACACAAAACAAAACCATCTTCCTTACACCAAGACACGGCGGATAAAACAGAACACATTCTCAGTAATTGCAGACCCACTAAGATGAAGATAATTCCAAATATCATTAGAACTTCGAACTCGATACCACTCAAATTGATAGGGTATCTTGAGTAAATAAACCTCGAATCAGAAATTGCCCTCCTTCAAAAATTTGACACTGCACATATGCTGAGGAAAATGATATCTGTATAAAGTCCTTGTTGAGACAACTCAGAATTTAAAAGGTTTTGGAATTGTCATATTTACTGTGCAAACCATCAATAACAGTTATTATTTCATCATTTATGATTTATATTAAAATTATATCTTTAATCACAAGGCGCGGCTTTATTAATAAATTTTTCCTTTCACCACCTGTAAGCCATGTACTAGAAACACTCTCATACGACCCCCACCCCCCTTGCTCTCTCACTCACTTGATCTGGCATATACAAAAGAACACCAAATAAGTTACAGCTCTCTGTGTTTTAGATCCCATTATAATGTTGAAGCTATTTTAAAGTTAATTACTTTAAATTTGTGAAATTAATTTGCTGGGTGAAACTCAATAATCATAATATATTTATTTACATGAGCCCAAATAGCTCTTTCTATCTCATACTATATTTTAAATATAATTTATGGACTAGCATTTATATATTTTAAACAATGTCTTCTTTTGAATTTTCCCCCCCAACATGTCTTCCACCATTCTGATGTCTTAACATATCTCTCGCAGTCATATTTCTCTTTAGGTTTAAACCTGATCTTTGGCTTACTTCAGAGACACATTATAATTCCCAGTTTGCCGCAGATGTTGTTTTTTTTGTGTGTGTGTGTATGTGTGTATAGAAAGGTCCTCATTGTTCATCCGTAAAATATGCCCTAACCAACACATTTGACTGGTGGTGATCTGTGATCCAATAATGTCAATTGTTTAGTGTCACTCCGTGTACACTCTGGTGTTAAGTTCTGACGTTTCATAATGAGTGCGCGTCATATTCTCAAGCAGCTTGAGCCGTCGTCTATAGATGGACCGCTATAATACATGTCTGATACACATTGAACGTAGTTCGAATGGTAATGCCATCCTATCTTCCAGCTTGCTAAAGGCAATCGATGTCTTTTGAATAGGTGAGTGAAATTCAGGATACTCCCAAATTATAAAAATGTATCATTCACGTAGACGTTTGATTCGTTACACGATTCAAAGAACATTACATTTGTCTTCTTCAAGCATAATATGCGTATAAATAGAGCTCGAGTGGTTGAAAATTGAGCCGTTTTACTTCGTGTGAGCAACAAACTTAGTGTTAAATTATGGT
>OZ024747.1:71223102-71268102 GCA_964016885.1 Eledone cirrhosa
TCTAAAGTGGTACTTGAAAAAAAAGACCAGTTGTTGGCGGGAGAGAAAGGTGTCTGACCTCAGCCCTTTCAACCTTGTCCACCATACAACTTCTTTCGCCATGGCTATCACACAGAGGAAAACCGCCTCTCCTTCGTTTTTGAAAGGGGGAGGCGGTTTGATCGTGACAATGTTCTCGGTGGTCAACCGGATTGGTCCCACCCGTGACAGTAGTCGTTCTACATAGCCCCACAGGTCAGCAACGCCCGGGCAGTGTACGAATGCGTGTGCGACGGTTTCCTCGTCACGCACGCATCTTGGACAGATCTTCTTCGAGGGGTCCCTACCCGGGCGCCCGTGTCTTTAGAGCTTGTCCCGAACGGGTAGAGCTCCTCGGTACCATTGCCAAGCCAGGGACTTTTGGAAGTTGTCCATCGGTCCCAGGCCAAACGTCCTACCGAACAGGTTTGCCAGTTCGTCTTCCTCCATGACCAGAGCCTCTCCGAGAGCGTCGTCGCACTTACTGCGCACCAACCCTCTATAGAATGTTGAGGTTGAGTCTCCACTGATTGCCGGATCCGCTTGCCAGAGGGCCGTGAGCGCCTGGGCACATTCAATTTGCCAGTTGCCCACTTTTCTCGGTCTTTGCTTGACCCAGGATTGCAGCTCGGTGAGTGAGACGAGTCTCTGAAAGGCTCGCCTCACAAACAGGGCCCAATCCGGCTGACCGGTGAGGAATACCTGGAGGTGCCGTAGCCTTAATGCGTGTCTACGCATCGTCAGCCACGGCATCCCCAGCCCTCCGTTCGAAGGGTGTTGACAGCAGATGGATCTTCTCACCAAAGGAGCCCGCTTCTTCCAAAGAAATCGGAAGAGCGCGCGCTCCAGTTTGGCGAGTGTTTTCTCTGGGCAAGGGACGACGGTAAAGCGGTAGTAGATGACGGACGCTATATAAGCGTTCGCCACCTCCGCTCGACCTTTCAGGGATAGTTTGCACTCGGCCCACTTCTGGGCGAGTGCAAACACCTTGCCCGTTACCTCGTCCCAGTTTTTCTCCACCTGGAGGTCCGGTCCGAACCAGACCCCGAGCAGCTTCACCGGTCCCTCCGTCCAGCGTCCGACGATGCCGTCGGAGCGCATCGTTTTGCCCTTCCACGTCCCGAGTTGCAAACCGACGGACTTGTCCCGGTTCAGCTTGGCTCCTGTGAACCTTTCATATTCCTCCAGTAAGGTGCGGATCTGCCCGATTTCCGAGGCGCACGACACCATTACTGTCACGTCATCGGCGTAGGCCGACACCCCTTTCCGCAATCCCGGTTCTAAGGGGATGCCCTGCAACAGCTCCAGCTTCCGCAGTAGTGGCTCGAGAGCCAGCACATACAGGAGGGAGGAGAGAGGGCATCCCTGTCGAATGGATCGCGTGATTTGGAACGGCTCCGAGAGGTAGCCGTTCACCTTGACCCTCGAGCAGGTGTTGCTGCTGTGCATTGCAGCAATCCAGCCCCTGAAAACGGGTCCGGAGCCTGCCGTCACGAGCACCGCATCCAGGTACCGATGGTGAACCCTATCGAACGCCTTAGATTGATCCAAGTTGATCAGGGTCCCACCAAAGCCGGGTTCGTTCCCTACCCTCTCTACGATGTATCGCATGAGGTGGAGGTTGTCGTGTATGGACCTGGACGGGATTGCGCATGTCTGCGCATCTCCCACCTGGTTCCCGACGACAAGCGCCAACCTCTTCGCTAACACCTTGGCCAAAATCTTTAACTCTGTGTTTAGCAGAGTTATGGGCCTGACGTTATCTATGTCATCCCCCTTGTTCTCGTCCTTCCTCACCAGCGTGACTACGACCTTGGTCACAGAACTGGGAATTCTCCCGTTCTGTTGCCAGTTGCAGTAGACCGCCTCGAGGAAACCGGAGAACAAGCCCGGCATCGCTACATAAAGTTCGTATAGTAGACCATCGAGACCTGGAGATTTGCGTTTGCCGCATTGGCTCAGCGCTTCCCCTATTTCAGCGGCTGAAATCGGCCTCTCGTAGGACTTCGCCTCCCCGTCCGAGAGCCGCGCCAGACCGTCGAGGTATCGACCGAAATCCATGGCCCCACCCGGCCTGCCGCCTCTCCCGAACAGTCGTGCAAAGCGCCGTTGAAAGGCCGCGCTCATCCGCTCAGGTTCAAGGATCACGCGTCCATCCTGGTCCTTCAAAGACCGAATCGTGGACTTGTTTCCACTGTTTGCCTCTGTCACTCGGGCACAGCTAACAGCTTTGGCTCCCTCGTTACCCAGAGCACGTATTTTACTCCTGACAACGAAGCCCTCGTGCTTCGCATCAAAGAACTGGTCTAGGGCCGTTCTTGACGCCAGCACGCCGGCCACGTTGCCATTTCTAATCGCCTCTTCTACTCTATTTGTTAATTCCCCTTCAGTTCTATTCCTATCTGATGCTAATTCCCGACTAAAACCTATCGATTCTATTCTAATTTCTCTCTTGAGAGAGCCCCACCACCTGTTGACAATTGCCCCGTCAAACGCTGCTTAACTAGTGTGCTAATCCGCTTACTGTAAGCATTGTTTGTCGGTAAAGACAAGTTTAGCTTCCAGTAACCGGGTCCCTGTCTATGAGTTCTATCAAGGTTGACCACTCCGGTCACCAACTTGTGATCCGAATAGTCAACCATGAACATTCGTGGACAGCTTAATATGTCCCTATCCTTATTTCTAACTAGGAACCTATCTAGGTACGACCTAGATGTTCCGCTGCAATTACTCCACGTCCACCGTGGCAAAGTCGGAAAATCTAGTCGATATCTATCGGCCAGATCAAATCGGCCGATTAATCGTTTGAGGCTGTTACACACCCCTCTATCGGGACATGCCCCTACATAGTCCCAACGTGCATCCAGGATACCATTCCAGTCCCTCACTAAAAAGCAAGGAGCGAGACGTTCCCAGGAAATTCTCCAGGCGTCGGAAGAAGTCCGGTCGCGGTGTCCCAGGTGGGGCATACGCTGCCACCAGCCTGAAAGCTCCACCTTCACCACTGCCGACGTCTAGAACCACCAGTCGACCCTCCGCGTCCAGGTGTACCTTCTGTGTGGCAAGACCCAGGTATTTTCGCAGCAGAACGACAACCCCACCCCCCACCTCTCGGCTGACAGAGAGATACGTAGATCTCAAAGTCGTCGAAGATGGGGGCCAGTTGGCGCTCGCTGCTGATCCTGGACTCGCAAATAACTATTACATCCAGTCTGTGCGACCTGGGGTCATTTAAGAGTTTGCCCTGTTTCCAGGACATCCCCAAGCCGCGTGCATTCACACATCCAACTCTTATATTGGCCATGTTGGTGCTGAAGAGTTAAAAAGGAAGAGGAAAGGAAATTACTTACCTCTTCGTCTCCTGGGGACCAGGCTGCACAATTTCCATGGGGGTGTTGGAAGGGTTGTTTGGTGGGGTGGTGGTTTGTGGTGGGGTGAGGACATCAGTATGTGGTGGGATTAGAGTGTTTGGTGGGGTGTGGGTGTCTGGTGTGGGGGTGGGGAAACATCTCAATAGGACGCTGTTATGTGGTTTGGTGCAGTTGGTCCCCACATGCATTGGATGGTTCTTTTTCAAAGTTACATAGGTTTCCATTGGGACCCTAATCATCATTAGGTGCGGTTTGTTCGCTGCGTAGGTGAAAGTGATCCCTTCGGTTTACACCGAAGGGTTATTTTCTATCGCTTTCATCGACGTTTTATTGTTCTTGTTAATGTATGTATAGAGTTTTTGTTGTGTTGTGTTTGTTTTTGTTTGTTGTTCTTGTGCGTGTTTGCGTTTTGTACGTGTTATGTTTTGGGGAGGGGTGCGTTTTTTTTTCCTTTTCACCTGTTGAAAGGGTTCTCCCTCGTCGTCACTGGGTGACGTTGATACAAAGTCCTCTTCCGTGTTGTTGGGGAGGGGTATATTTTGGGGTTTTGTTGTGGTTGCTTTTGTATTTGTTTTAGGTGGGGAGGGGTTGGGTGGACAGTGTTTTGTGTTGTTATTTTTCCGTGTTGTTGTGGTTGTTGTTGTGGTGTTGGCGGTGGTGGTGGTGGTGGTTGTGTTGTTGTGTTCGGGGTTGGCAGAAGAGCCATTTTTTTACTCGTTAATTGAGGACAGGCAGCCCTCAGGTGACCCCTTTATTAAGCAGTAGTAACATGACGGCCGCCTTCCCTCCACTGAAATGTTTATATAAGTTAGCCCGTCCAGAGGCATGCGTTGTGGGATATTCGCTATTCGTTCTGGGCTCATTTGCACCAGAACTTCTACGGTGGTCCCACCAAATACACCTCCGGAGGACTTTCCTATTGACATTATCTTGTCTTCGTCAAAGTTTATTATTCCACATAGTATCCACCAAATATTTACATTTGGTGTGATACTCATTATTTTTATTCTTTGTGTCCTTTTTCCCCTGTATGTGGAGAAAAAGGTGAAGCGGGGGGACACAATGGGTGCTATCGAGTACTTTTGAGCTGTTGACTGGTTGTTCATTAGCACCGAAATGCTACCAAACAGTTTACCTTTTTGTATGAGGGTTAAGTCCTTCATTGCATCTTTTAGAACCAATCAATTTCATTTTGTGATAATTGAGCTGGTTTTCTTGTTTCGTTCGATATTGTCCTGAAAACCACAGTTTTCAGGACAGCCTCTCTACGTAATTCCTGTGGAGAATTGATGCTAAAAGCACCGTTTTCGCCAAAAGTCACGAATTGTTTTGCGTCTTGTAACAGTTGTTTAGCATTTGTTATGTCTATTGGCGTGTATAGTTCGTTTTTTTTTACAGTCTGTGCGAATGTTGTTTTGGTGTTGTTGTCTTTTTTGTTGCTGTCACTGTTGGTAATATTGTTTATGTTTTCCTTGGTGTTGCTATTGTTGCAGCTGTTGGTTGTGGTGTTATTGTCATTGTTCTTGTTGTTGGTGCTGGTATTATTTACCGGGTTTGGTTTCGTGGTTTCAATATTTTCAACGTTTTTCGATAATGCGAGGGGGGAAGGCTGCAAGCTTTGTACCTTCCCTCCACCACTTTTCTTAGTGAACGTGGCACACACGACAGTGTGCGAGGTTGAAATGGCATCCATTGCTGACTACCAAGTCTACACAGTTTTAAGATGAAAATGAAAATTTCGCCCCAGAAAGGGGCGAAAATTAGTTGACTCAACGTCTGACGGCCCAGGCAAGGGGTTAAACTAAACAATGCTATTAAATTGAGCAATGAACTCACAGTTTTTTTGACAATAATCCGTAAAAGTCCGGAGCGAAGTAATTCACGTCTATATCAAGTGATAATTGATATAGACAGGGATATTGGAAGAAACTTCTGTGCAGTAGATATAGAGAGGGAGAGAGTTTGGTGGTAAATGATATAGAGAGGGGTATTGGAAGAGAGTTCTGTGTAGTAGATATAGAGAGGGAGAGAGTTTGGTGTTAATCGATATAGAGAGGGGGAGAGTTTTTTTAGTAATGGATAGAGTGAGAGGTAATGAAAGAGAGTGTTGTATGATAGATAAAGAGATGGTGAGATGTCGGTGCTAATTGTTATAGTGAGGTGGGGTGTGAAGAGGGTTCCGTGTAGTAGATATAGAGAGGGGTACAATTTTGTGCTAGTTGATATAGAGAGGGGGATTGGGAGAGAGTGTTGTATGGTTGATGTAAAGAAGAAGAGAGTTTTGTGTTAATGAATAGAGTGAGTGGATTGATAGATATAGGTATTGGTAGTTATTGAGAGATGGGGGTGTAGTGACAGATTGAATGAAAGGGAAGGCGGATGTTGTATGGTAGATATAGAGAGGGGCATAGTTTGGTAGTAATTGATATATAGAGGGGGATTGCAAGGGAGTGTCGTGTAGTAGATATAGAGAGGGAGTATATTTCAATGCTTGTAGATATAATGAGCAAGTTGGGAGAGATAAATATTGCTAGATATAGAGAGGGTGACTTGGAGAGGCAGTGTCGTAAAAGATATCCAGGTGGGAGTCCGTATTGGATACAGAGATAACGATTACGAGAGTGCTGTCTAATAGATATAGAGAGGGGAAGAGTGTAGTCCTGATTGATAAAGAGAGGGGATGTGTTTGCGGGTGATGGTTAGAGTGAGTGTGGTAATGAGAGATTACTGTGTGATATAGATGGTGAAGGGGAGAGTTTCAGGATGATTGATATAAAGAGAGCGATTGGGAGAGTTTTTTGTATGTTAGATATAGAGAGGGGGAGAGTTTAGGTGTGCTTGGTATAGAGAAGCAGATTGGGAGTGATAAGTGTATATATTTTTAGAGAGGGGGAGAGTATGTTAGTGTTAGATATAGAGAGGGGTATAAGAGAGGCGGTGTCGTGCTAGATATAGAGAAGGGGAAAGGTTGGTGGTAGTAGATATAGAGAGGGGTATTAAAATAGAGTTTTATGTGATAGACATAGAGAGGAAGAGAGTTTGGTAGTACTCTCGGGTCCCAAATAATATGAGTTGTTGGAATAAGTTGGTTTGGACATTTGCTTAAATTCTGATAAGCGGGGTAGGGCAAACAGTAATGTAGTGTACGTTCGTAAATATGGCATTTCTAGTAATGTTCTTTTTTTGTTAAATATAATGGGTTTTTTTGTGTAAAATAAAATTATTATTAGATTCTCTAGCTGCTGTATTAATATGAATTGCTCACATCAATTCCCAATAATTATATTTTTCTCCCAAACTATCAAAACACACATCTATTTGGATATGCGCAACAATTTATGTACATGTTATGTTTATCGCATATCGAAGTTTTCTGACCATTTTAGAGTACAAAGAACTAAACTAATCACTACAACTAACTTGACCAGATTTTCACACACACACACACACATATCCATAAATACTTCCACCACCCCTGTATTTAAAGAGACAAAGTCTCACGAAATGAAACCTGATATAACTACCTTTTCCAGAGATTATGACCGTTATTCATCAAATTATGACGTAAAGAAATAGCTATGTTAATTTTATAATTTGGTTATTGTATATTGTCTTCGAAACTTTTCATCACATTCTTTTTATTCTATTGAGGTTGTAATCAACATCAATATATATTGGGGAAGAACAAATACTAAGACATTCCTCACGTTGTACCGGAGCACTTCAGGAATCTAAATTTAGTTCGTAGGAAGATAAAACAACGTTGATTATCATCCGAGTTGTTTTGTCTTTGCTTGTGATTAAACAAATAAAGAGTCATTGGAAGAAACTGTCTCAAATTCCAACACTGTTAAGTATAAGATGGAAACCAAAAAGCTAATGTTTTTCAAACTGTCTAACCGTTTATCAGTCTAATAATCTAGCTTTCAACAATCAATAATTGTACGCAATAATTAACATAAAATGCAATCTTCAGCACCAATCAGCAAGAAGATAAAATCCTTTGATCATAGAGAAAGATTTCCCTTCCGCTATATATAATCCGTTTGATAATTTTCAAACCGTGATTAATCAGATACCAAAATGTTAATGTATTTCTTTTTTACTCTCTTACATCAAACTAAGTCAAATCTTTATTTTGATACATATATATATGTTATAGTCAAATATATGGTGCCATAAAACCATTGCACATGATTTGAGGAATGTTTCAGAAAACAAGTTAACATTTTAGTTCCCGCTAACGAAACGATTATTGGAAGAATATTCGTTGCTATCCACCATAAACAGTTGCCAGCCATCAATGAAATCTTGTAACATTATATATGTCATTTAACAAGAGTGTATTTTTATGGGATAAAATATTTGAATGTATCTAAAAGGAATTATATATTTCGTCCATAACATTTCTGATTGCGTCATTTATAGTATAACAGATGTCCGCTAAGGCTAACAACAATACCCTTTTAAAAGTATTTAACTTCGATACCCTTTTAAAAGTGTCTAACTTGAATACCTATATACTTATATACTGAGGGAGTAATGTTCTCGTTTTAATCAGTTTGTCTTCTTTTCCAAAATATATAGGCTTTTGAATCTAAAGCTTAGTAAGGGGATCAATTTCTAACCAAACAGTTCAGAAAAAGATTTATTTTAGAAAACTAGAATTAATAATGATAAAAATGGGCAATAGGGGGGGGGGGGCAGAACGGTAAAATGTAATAAATGCATATAGTTACATCCCTGATTCCAAATGTCATATAACTCCCCTTTCGCTTTCATAGTAGAGAAAAAGAGAGATGAGTTCATCAATATTGCTATCTTCCCTCATTAAAATATTCTACTTCTCATATATCCCTGCCCAAACTATTATTACTTTTTAATCTTTCTCATTTGACTAAACAAATCTCTTTATGGAGATATTAATTTCTCTGGAATAAAATGTTGTTTTTATAGATCACATACAGAAGAAAGTAAATCCGATTCTGAAGAAGTTTGAACTCAGATCTTCAGATGCAGAAACTACCGCAAAGCATTTAAAGCGTTGTAGATATTTTGCTATCAGATTTTCTTCTAATCCATATCATTTCCATCTATAGTCTCATATAAATAATAATGTGTCTCTTACTTATGAACGGATTCTGAGTATCATTGTGTAGCGAACGAATGGGTGATATGTTTTCTATTAAATGATACGCAAATTTATCACAGATATCATTCCCTGATTATCAGATACTTAACAAAAATATCAAAGTTATCTGAGACTGTAAAGTTGAGTTTTCTGTCCAGAAATATAATGCTTGTTATACAGTGAATTTGAACTTACAAGTTAGTTTTCCGATAGTTTTATCTACTCAGCCATTCCGTCTCTAAATTTGGTTCCATTCATAATAGAGCTCAATTAATCTAAGAGCTTTTAAAACCTTTTAAAAAGCTGATTCGGCAGTTAAATACGAAAACTAGAAAATGTTTCACAAATATGCTATTTTTCTATTTAATGATTATTCGAAATTCTGTGAGATCTTTGCCAACAAAGCAAATCTGTCTATCGGAGCATTTCGTTTCTTTATCACAGTCATATATGCCATGAAAGAATTCGCCTATTTGAATTAGGATTAATATAGTGTCGCTATGAAATTGTTTAAAGCTATGAGATTATTGTCTCTCATGGTTACTTAAGGAATTCCTTTTGCATGAACATTTTATGTGATACTTCGAATGGCTTATTGCCCAAGGTGACGATAGATAACTGTAACTAGAAGAAAATGATAAGAAATATCTAAAGCCAATGCCACTATCATCTGAATTAATTCTTTCGTTTCTGGCTGTAGAAAAGAAAAGTTGAAATATTCTAATCTTAATTTGTACAATTGAGAAAGAATGCATAACTTTCAACAGAAATATATAATTTATTTCTTGGAATTTTCGAGTAATGATCCATTATAAAATTCCTTTTCTTCGTTCATAATGTTTTAATTTGTGTTTGTATTATTAGAGTGAGAACAGAGATGGCTATATCTCTATGATTTCTACTTTCTCCGAAATGAGGATCTACTAATCTGTTGTTTGATTTCATTACTTTGCACCCCTGACTACACACTTTGCCATATTGAAGATATAGATCTCTGTCGACGTTCGTTTTAGACTGGATTATCTAAGAAGAGTTATATAACCTCCTTGATTCATATTTAGTTAGTATATCATCTAAGGGAATGGGCCTATAATGGATTGTGTAATGAGAAGAGATATCTGTTAAGAGTGATTAAACATATGGAGCATCTTCGTGATGAAGGAAAAATTAGCGTTATATGATCATTTCTAGGTTTTGAGTAAGACGTAGTTAATAATTACTTTATCAAATCCTTGGGAATAAGATCTAAGATCTAAGATACTAGATGAAGAACTGCTACCAGATGAAAATAGCAACATAACCGTAAGATAAATGACTTGAATCGTGATTCCTGTTGAGACAACGTCGTAATATTTTGATTCATAGGTCACTATAATAATTGCTATATTTTAACATTAGATAGTCAAATTCTTGTCCTGTTTAACTAGCAATAAAGGAACTATTATTCTATGTTAGCTTTTTCTGAGTATTTCCTTCCATTTCTCAGTACATAAGAAACGTTAAGTTGACTTTAGCGGTATTGGAATTCAGAATAAAAATATATCAGAGTAGATGGTGTATCAATTTCTTATGTAGATAAAAAAAAATTACACAAGATTTTAAATAGATAATTGTGCCATTTATACCTTCAGAAGAATTACATTAGTAATGGATATTCGGTGTACTGGGTACAGCCAAGAATTAGAACGATCGTAAACACGGAAACGCAGAACTTAATTCTCGAAGTGTGACAGGGTGACTGTTTTTAGAAACTAAAAATGAAGAGTATTTTTGATTGCATTAAACTCAATACATGACAAATGCTTCTTTCATTGACCGCCGAAGAAGTCGCACCTGGATTAATTTGAACTGACAATGGAAACCTATGAAATCTCCTTAGTTGTTGCCTCGACAATCTCTATTAGCTTTCATGATAAACGTCATTATCGTGACCAAATGAGGGCGTCCTCAATGTGATCACTCGATCTGCTAAAGACAACAGTCAAATCACCATCAGACCGCACTCTACTATTCGATTTCAACTTTATTAAATATTTTCCGCGGAATTATAAACGTCTCCTAACTCTAACTCTCCGTGGCGTACTACATCAGAAGAGCATGATTACTGCCAAAAATACATTTGAATATAATCTTTAGCTTATTCTACATCAAGGCCATGCTGGATCATCGCTTTTATAAAGATAAATTACAGATATCTCTGACAAGACTCAAACCCACCCTACTCGACGTTAGAAATCCGTGAGAAAAATGGAAAAGGAAAACAGAAACAATGCAGTATTTAAAAACAGTACACTCTAGTATCAATGAGTGAAGAGAAATTGAAGGCAACTCTGGTGGACAATCCAGTATTCTGTCTACCAGACAACCTAAACTATATACCTATACTTACCTTCATATACACATGTTCACAGAAATAGCTAATATTAATATTTACGGTTTCAACTCCACCAACCGTCATATACATAATCATCTACTCAACTACTCACACAACGACATCAGTTTAATGCATTACTCCCATATAACTATAAACAGGGGATGGTGGTAAAACACCTGCAGAGAAGCAATGATGGGCGAATTACGACGTGACCCTAAATCGAAATGTGAATCTGGAGTCTGTCTGACACAAGTCCGGGTTGGTAATAACCTGGTAAATAGTAGCTTAGTATTCATCAATGTATGTGCAGCATAGTGTGAGAGAGAGGTGTTTTTATACAAACGCTAAAACCTCAGAACAATGAGAAGAACGGAACAACACAAAGCTATAAGATTTTTCAAATTCCTCTATTTGTCCAGTATGTCAGCACCATCTGCTTTAGCCAAAGGCCCAATTGCCTTGTTTTATAGCACTTCGAACTATTAGCTATATTGCACTTAGGTTGTTTTCACAATGGATAATTCACAATCTTTTTATGCACGTTAACTACATACACAGAAATTCAAATTAATGGCAACGCTATGCTAGACAGCGAATACATAAATAAAATATATAAATAAACGATGACGACGACAGCAATGGTGATGAGGGTGTTGATTGTGTAGGTAATGTTGGTGGGGAGGAGAAGGAAGGTAAATCTGTTTTGACATATGCAAAATGGTTTGTGAATAGTTAGTGTTTTTACTACTACTACTTGTAGTAGTAGTAGTAGTAAAAACACTTGTAGTAGTAGTAGTAGTAGTAGTGATAAGGATAAGGAAAGGGGTGTGAAGGAAGAGGAGGGGATATATCCCATTGTTACTAGTATCTTTAAATATTATCCACACAGAGAGTGAGAAACGGCCTATATATTTGTTCTACGCATCCCTCCTCCCCCGCCACACACACTCACTCACTCTCTCTCTCACACACACACACTCTTTCTCTCTTACACACACACTGTCTCTCTCTCTCTCGGTATCACTCACACACATAGGAACACGCATTCCGGGACACCAATAAACATTTATATAAATGCATACACATAATAAGCAATTAAATATTTTTGTAGGCATTATATCATAATACATAACATTGGTTATGTCTCTGTGTTTGAGAAAGAGGTAGAGAGTGTGATAGCGAGTAGCTGACAGACAGACAGACAGACGGACAGATGAGAAGCGATGCATATATTGTGTATAACTGATGTGTGAATAGGTGTTCAGAAAGCATGCAAAGAGTATGAGATGAATAAAGTAAAAACGTAAAGGTATGTTGTTGGAACTTAGTTGGTTCCGACGACAAGTGACCCAGTTGTTCGAGCAACGGAACTGCGTGCTCGTGAAATTAACATGCAAATGGTTGAGTATTCCACAGGCACGTGCACACTTAGTGTCTATCACAGGGATATTCAGCGTGTCAAAGACTCGCCATTTGAATTACTAGTACAAGTCTTTCCCAACTGAATTGACTGGAACAAATGGAGATAAAGTATCTTGTTCAAGGGTATAATGTGCCATCAGTAATCGAAATCACGACCTTGTGACGTGCAGAATACCATGCGTATACCATCTAATTGTCCCAGTACACAGAATATAGAATGCATTATCACGGAAGATAGAGAGGGAAACGCGCTGAAAACACCATTACAACTCACGTTGATCATTCCTGCTGGTGACCATTTCTGTCCCGATAGCGGGAACTAAAGACGTAGTTCGAGGACCAACAAGAAACCTATCGGAAACCTCCGAAACTACGAGAGCAGTACATTCCTTCTCTAACCTTCTTTAACAACTCTTTCGTGTGTCTGTTATCCCCTATCTGAACTTTCCTGAAAAGGGACCTCTGTCCGAAACATCGTAACCTCATCCACTTCCACTAAGCGTGAACCTAATATAACTGTGTAAAAATTGCCTCCTGTGTGTTGTTTGTTCCATTTATCAACTAAAGTATCTGTAGTTTTCTTCACGGTCTATATTTTTTATAACTGAATTCTATATATATTATGTCTGGAAGTTTGTTTTGCTTTTTATAATAATTCACTCGGGGTGTTGAATTGGTAGAATCGTCAGATCGTCGGACAAAACGCTTTGCGGTATTTGTTCGAGTTCTGAATAGAAATTCTGCCGAGGTCGATTATGCCTTTCATCCTTCCCAGGTCTAAGTACCAATTATGTACTGGGGTCAACGTGATGAAATTTCCCTCCTCCAAAATTACTGACCTTGTGCCTGAATTGGAAACCATTATATAATTCGTTCAACGTATGTAATCAGTACATTACATTTGTTCATGTAATCATTCTTCATACTATAATATATTATATCGTATAATATTATTATCATTAAACTCTACTCGATCACGAAGCCGGCGTCGACACAAGAATGAATCCTAGTTTGTAGCCTATCCACGTAATACCATCAAGTGTTTAAACTAGTGAACAATCGGTAACTCAACATTACACACCATATATATATATATATATATATATATATGTGTGTGTGTATTTGTGTGGCATATATATATATACTCTCAGGCATGCACGTGCGTAAGATGGACAGATAGGCAGAGAAACATATGTATATAGATATAGATATATATATATATAAAGGAAAAGTATAGAAATTGTTGTAGCGAGAAGCTAACAGTATTCCATAATATATAAGTGACTATAGCGTCAAAATGGGAAAATAGTTAACATAAGATATGGGAAAAATAATTCAAACTCAATCAAAAAGAATCAGGATATAGATTTATCCAACAGAATTTAGAGAAATCCAGGGAAAAATCAATAGAGCCTTAACTCATGATAAAACAAAGTCTAAAGTACTCATCCTTCAATTTGGGACAACTTCAAATGCTCTGTATAGTCTTGAAAAGACTATTTCACGAAAACTTTCAGTGGGGATGGTCACGGTTGGATTTCATTCATCAGCAGAGTAACCAAGGTCTCACTGGTTAATATGCCAAAAAGGGAATTTAAAAGCAGGCTAGTTTAACATCATGCGTGATTATGAAAATAAAACGCACATGTGGAAAAACAGGGCTGGTGACGTCAGAATGAGACGAATGTTTGTTTACATGAAACAACAGTAAAAAACATTCCGAAATTCCGAAATATATATATATATATATATATATATATATATATAAGTAGTTCCACAACTGTCAGTTCACCATTACCGAGAACAATTGTTTCACCATATTCGGATCATCAGCTCGGTTTTAAACCGGTTTAAGCCGAGCTGATGATCCGAATAAGGTGAAACAATTGTTCTCGGTAATGGTGACCTAACTGTTGTGGAACTACTTCTACCAAACTCGTCCCATGGACTAAGTGCTCTACTACTACGGATATAACCCACCAGTGTTCTACTTATATATATATATATATATATATATATATATATATATATAAATGAGCGGAGCAGCAATTATCAAACAATCTTTTAAATAAATTAAAAAACGATTTAAATATTCGCCTGTTCTATTGCCGTTACCGACGGTTTCACTAAACAAAAGATTGGAAATCCAGAGAATTTCCAATGGAAAGAATTAAATCTTCAGACAGCTATTTCCATACTATAAGGGTACAAAACCTCACAGTAAGTCAATATTTCGCTTACTGCCGACGCATGCGGTCAAGCCGTTGAAGTGACGCACACGCAAAAATAGGCCATTTTTATAGTTCTGGTATCTCAAATTAGTACCATCGAACCACAACTATTATAAGCACCATGCATATTTCTGTAGGTACCTAGTGCCTGTTGGAATATCCATATCCTTTTATATATATATATATATATATATATATATATATATATATATATATATAATATATATATATATTCCTGAGTTCAGTCTTTTTCGTCGCTATGGTCACTGCGGCCCTTCTATCGGTCGCTGTCTTCATTTTGCAAAGCTGTCTAAACGTAATGTTATAATTCTAGGGTTATATACCAAAACTGCACTCGTTAGCTTGGCTGCAACCATCGCTTGGTTGATGCTGTACTAAATTTTGTGTATATATATATATATATATATATATATATAGAGAGAGAGAGAGAGAGAGAGAGAGAGAGAGAGAGAGAGAGAGAGAGAGAGAGAAATAGATAGATAGATAGATAGATAGATAGATAGATAGATAGATAGATAGATAGGTAGATAGATAGATAGATAGATAGATAGATAGATAGATAGATAGATAGATAGTAGATAGATAGATAGATAGATAGATAGATAGATAGATAGATAGATAGATAGATAGATAGATAGATAGATAGATAGATAGATAGATAGATAGATAGATGTGCCGAAGTGTTTGTTGTATGCAAGTTTGATTGGAAGTATAACTTATATTTGTGCTATATAAAGAAGCCGTATTTCAATGTCTGAATTGAAATGAAGTTGAATCAAAGAAGATATTTACTAAACTGCCCTATGTTTGACATGGATAGTGACCTAGGAAATGACCTAAGCACTTTCTAAGAAAGTTCACTAAAGGGGTTCCTTCCCTATTAAACTGATTGCTACAATGAAACTATTTCTTAATTAATTATGCTCAATGCCAACATTTGTTTCTGAAAACTTCAATTACGGTGTTAAGCAACAAGAATTTGCAGCCAATATTTCAATGAAAAAATACCTAATATTTAAGTCATTTTTTGATATCAGCAACGACTACTATTAGTATTATGATTATTATTATTGGTTCTTCAAATAATCGTCACACCAACTTTTGCTTCGTAAGTTTTGGTGATTTTTCACTTGTTTGCATAACGTTTCTTGTTTATATTTTTTTAGAAACTCTAAATAGAGTGCCATACTTTGCTCTCAGAAAGGATGACTCCATAATATTTGAGTGGGAGTAATATTCGAGTATATTAGACCTACTTCTTGACTTGTACTCTATTCTATTGACTACATAGGGATGGACAACAATAAGGTCTCAGTGAGATTTAAACTCCAAGACGGAATAGATATAACTAGTCACACGTAGCCTTTCGCTCTAACGATTCCTTCAAGTTCAACGAGAGAGCATTTGTGTATTTGTTCGACTTACTAGAAATAGCAAATAAAATAAGCCTAAAAATACACACTAACATTTGAAGTAACATTGCACATAATTAACAAGACTGTTAGTGTGTGTGTGTGTGTGTGTGTGTGTGTGTGTGTGTGTGTGTGTACATACATACACACATACATACATACATACATACATACATACATACATACATACATACATACATACATACATACATACATATGCAAAAGGCAAACAGAAATAACAAATGACACAGTGCAATGAAGTATTATATTATTAGTTTTAAGCTTGATATAGTAGGAAAGAGTCATAACGTTTTGGATGCTAGTCGTTCATCAGAAGATAAAATGAGAAATTAAAGAAGAAATAGAAAAATTGAGGAAACGGGCAGAGTGAAAACGAAATTTTTTTTTTTTTTAAATAACAGGTCCATTCATTTTGCCATCACTTGGAAAACTGTTGATGCTGGCGTTTTGTGTATGATATAGTTGTTTTGAAAATGTGATGATGCAGCGTGTCTATCTGAAAGGAGAAAGACCATTTTGTATATGTAAAGCAAATGGTCCATTCTATCAGAACTTACAACAAACTTCCCGAACAAGCAAATTGCTTGTAACACAGATACATTCCCACAGCACCAAAAATCAATACTGCATTATATTATACAACTATTGAAATATTTCAGTCCATCCATTTTTAGAATTTCACTAGTCTCCGGATATTTTTTTTTTTTTTTTAGCAATTCAAAACATTGAGAAATATATGAGGGTATATTTCTTGAATAATAATGTTCTTCTATAAATAGTATTTTCTGGTCTTCTAGTGTTAGTTTTAATATTTTCTACCTACTGATGGACAGTACACATCTAGTTGACCAAACGAGAAACAGTCTATCACAGTGTTCACACGAAGTACTTTAATACACTGATCTTGACATTTGGCAAAACATGAAATTATTGAGGAAGATTAAATAGACGTGTGATCAATACATGTTCCAGGGACCATAAAGTTGATGCTCTCACACAATTTATATTATGGCGAGTAACTCAAACCGTATCTAGATTCTGTATACTTATGCCATTGACAGTAGTATTTAGTCTAGAAGCATTTTGGATTTGAGAAAATAACCGTATATTTCACAAACGTACCACTTTACATGCCAACAGAGAAATCCTATGTTTATAGCAATAGTACTAAAGAATCTGAGTAAAGTTTTGTATAGCTAAGAAGAGATAAAAGTTTGAAAATGAAATACTGTGAAGGTAAAATAATTTCAAACTTAGGAATAAAATTCAAACTAAAGCGTAAGAGAAATATCTGACTAAACTACATATGTATGTCAAAATTTGGCAAACTGAAGAAAATTGGTATTTTAGAAAATGATATAAAGATTATAAAAAAAACAACAGCATAAAGGAAAGTTACAATTTTGTTATAGGCTAAAATTATTTCCCCATGATCAATGTCATAGAAAAGTGAACGAAACTTTTTTTTAAATTAAAGTAGAAAAATGAAAATATATCGCAATGTTAAAAGATTATCTTCTTCTTCTTCTTCTTCTTCTTCTTCTTCTTCTTCTTCTTCTTCTTCTTCTTCTTCTTCTTCTTCTTTCTTCTTCTTCTTCTTGCTTATAGCTATTCCGGTGAATGACTATACATTTGTGTATTCGACTGAATCCTCAACCGAAACCAGTCGAGCTCCTGGATGTTACCCAGCCATTTTACTCGGAGTTGGTTCTGTTCGTAAAATCTGTCCTTCGGCGGAATCCCATTTCGGCTGCTTGTATTCGTGTTCGTATTCTTTCAATCATTCTCCAAGATTTATGACCATAGGAAAGGGTTAGCACGAATACTGAATTGAAGATAGCGAGATTGGCTTTTACACCTACCTCCTTTCTTGTGATTACCGAATACTGAATCTGGTGTATTACTGCACCAGCTACTGCAATTCTTACACATCATCCAGCCTCTTGCCTTTCATCACTCGTGAACACTTCCCGAGATACTTGAACTTCTCTACCCTCTTCAGTGGAACTCCATTCCCCTGTAGAGTGCACTGCGCATGCTTCCTTGAGAGGACGTCTCAGCTTTCGCAGAACTGATTTGAAAGATGTCATGACATAAATATTGATATAATCCCTTTATATACCTAGAGGATTAATTCAAGGGTTCTATAAATTAGAAAATAACTCAAGCAATTGTCTCAGTTTATCATACTAGCAGATAGATAAATGCTTACTTATCCAATATATGTTACTAATGTAATTAATTTGGATAAATAAGCATTACTGAGGCTTTTAAAGTTGAACGAACGTTCATAGGATCCTGGGTTCGATTCCTATATCAGACAATGCCTTGTGTCCTTGAATAAAATACTTTATTTCATGTTGCTCCTTCTGCCGGGAGTTGCAGCCGGCAGATAGTATTAAGAATGGAAAGTCCAATGGAAACAGTGTTTACTTTAATTACTAAATAGCAATTGCGTCTGTGTATTTTTTATTGACGAAGTATATCTAGCCAACAGTCATAAAAATCCAGCCTAGTGACTAAGGGAACTAACTCACCAATAATTTTATTATTTAGTCAAATTGTAGCCGTTAAAATATGAAATAAATTAAGCTGTAATCTTGTTATATTTCTTTTTACGAATGTACCTTGCATAGTGTAAGACGTTTCTTCCGTATTTATGGTAATCAGTGAAGCAAACATTAATTCAATTCTTTTGGAGTAGTAACTTATAGACTGCTTTTATTTGATCAAACAAAACGAAAAAGAATGAAGATGGTGAGTGCAATGGAAAACGGACTGGAGAAAGAATAGTCGCAAGAGGGAAAAGAGTGGAGCCATAGATATATACATATGCATACATACATATGCACATACACACACGTGTTGGGGTGTATAAGAGGTTTTAAGTTAGTTGTGTTATCTAAATAGAAAAAAAATTGTCGAGGGACTCAGTGCCAAAAATACTTTCAGCAAACATATCTCAGCTGATATAGATGGCCACAAACTTACTAACCTCACTGTGCAGCCAAGCGTATTTATTATACAAAGTAAAAGACTTGAAGGCACGAACACAAATGTGCATTCGATCCATTATGTTAATATTCTCAGGTTTATTCGAACACAAAATCTTTGCTCCAAGTTTTGTTTATTTGAAATTGGAATGGACATCCGTCTGTTTCGACGGTGTATCTTCCAGGTGATGATGAATCGAACAGCTTGGTAATGAAATTTACGGGTAAGTGCCTGAGCACTCCTCCATAGACATGTGTACCCTTAATGATATTCTTGGGAAGATTCAGCTGGACACAGTGCGTGATAAGGCTGGTCTTTTATTAATTACAGGTAATCTTTCCAAAGGCCTTCCAAAGAATTTCCGCAAATGTGATTTTTTCGTTGTTGATGTTATTGTTGTTATTGCTGTCGTTACCGTTGCTGTTGCTGCTGTTGTTCTTCTCTTTGCCATTGTTTTGCTGCTGTTGTATTGTCGTTGCTGTTGGTGTTGTTTTGGTTGTTGTCATCGTCGTTGTTCTTGTTATTGTTGCTGTGATTCTCATCGTTAACGTCGTTGCTGCTACTGCTGTTGTTATTGTTGTTGCAATCATTAGGGCGGTGTATTGGCAGTATCGGTAAAGGGTCAGACACCATGCTTTGCAGCATAATGTTACGGCCCTTTATGATCTGAATTCAAATCCCGCCGGGGTTAACTTTGCCTTTCATCCTTACGGATAAAATAAAGTACCAGTCACGCACTGGGTCGATTTAGTCGAAATTTCCCCTTCCCCAAAATTGCTGGCCTTGTGCCTAAATCAGAAAACATTATTGCTGCAGTCATTGCTGATGTTTTTGTCGTCTTCATCATTGTTGCCGTTGTTGTAGTTATTGTTGTTGTTGTTCACTCCCATTTTCTACTAGCTCATTTGCCTCAGCTACTCCACTCTCCATTCCCAACTTAAAATCTCTACTTAGTTCCTCCAATTCCAACTGACTTAAGTGTCCTTTAGCTCTTATTACATGAGCCTGGCCCGCTAATGTTTGTCCCCATAGTTCAAATACAGGAAAAATTCCGTTATAACGAATACCATTTAACGAATTCTTCAGTATAACGATTTTTTTTTCAATCCACGAAGTAATAACAAACAAATACTTGATTCATTTCGGTCGATCTCATTAAAAAGAAATTTTCGTTAGAATGAATTTTTTTATACACCGTGAACGGAATATAACGGAATTTCACTGTAGATCAATATCGTTCAAGATTCGGATCACTTTTCAGATAACATTACTTTACAGTTTTATTATACACACACAGCGTGTGAGTGTGTGTGTGTTTCTGCGTGTGTATGTAATGATAAAGACAATCACACGAGAACAGATATATATACATTGAAATACACATTATATAACATTCCCATACATATACAAATATACATTCTATGGATAATTCTGAACGATAAATCGCCTGGACTTATGAAATTTGAAGATGTATCTTTTCGTCTATAGTATTCTATTCTGTACATTACTTTCTGGGAATTCCATATAGATATAATTTACTGAGAGTTAAATTTTAACGGAACAGCGTCAAGCAATCAAGTTCAAATGTTTAGTTGGTAACATCAATTCTTTTGCATTGAGATTCTATGCGAATAAACCTTACAAATTCTAAAGTTTTCACCAACACGTCACCAATTTATCACTTTGCTGTGTGAAAGCTTTTCAGTAGAGATATACAGAAAAGAATGTTTCAGATGAGAAAATAGATAAAGAATATATTAGTAGAGTATGTTGATCAATACAATTATGAAATATTCCAATATGAGAAGATATTTGTAAATAGCATAACACTAAAGATGGAGAGGCAACAAAATATTGTGAGCTTGCGGCCATCTTTTTTTGTTTGTTTTTTGTTTTTTTTCGTAGTGGTTGTTTACTGCCATTCAAATCTTATTCTCCTTAATATGGTCACTGTATTTGCAGCCATATTCAGGTTTGTCATCTAGATATGAGATTAATCCGCAAAAGTTAAATTGAAACTGATATTCAATATGTCAATGTATACGAATTCAGATTCCTGGGCTTCTTTCATAGAGTGATTGAGAAATTTAAAAGGTTTAGAATCATATAGGCTTCTTCAAGACATATAAGCGAGGGTTTTTATACAAAGAGAGATTTTTAAAAGATGAGAAAATGTGAATTACATCGCTTATGGCTTTCCAAAGCGCATTAACGACATAAGTGTTTTTAAACAACATTAGCTGTCACAATCTTGCAAGTTTACATGCTCATCACATGTTTGTGGATATGAAATATGCAATATCTTTACAAATGTCAAAAACGTGTACAGAAAACTCATTCTATAAACGCTTTTGTAAACGTTTTCATTGCCATAAAGTTCGACCTATACATAAAATAATACTCTAAATAAAGTAATATCGAAACCGGTATGTTGACTTAGAAAATAAATCCAAATGTCAGAAATACTGAACGTAGATATTTTTATCCTTAAGCTGCTTCAAAACAATCGAGCTATCAAAACAATCAATATTATTAAACACCTCTCGAATTTAAATATCATATATAAGATGGTAGTTGTTTACAAACTCCATTCAAAGGAAAAGTCTAAGGAAAACACATTGTAGAATGTTAGTTTTCATTGTTATTTTAAACCCTTGTGGTTAATAAAGAAATCATTGTTATTTTACGATATTAAGTCTGAATGAGAATGTATTGGCACATTTTATCTTGTTTTTCAAATATTTATATTATGCATTACTGGTTGATGTTGTGTTATTTTCGTTGCTATTCTTTTCTGTGTTGTTGTTGTCATCGTTGTTGTTGTAGCTATTGTTTTTCTTGATTTGTTTCTGTTATCGCTGCATATTTTAAGGCGCCCATTGCAGACATATGATCAACAGAATTCTAGCCTTGACTATCATATAGATATTTTTTCTCGAGATATATTATATCAGTATGGCATGATCTAATGCGTACTTCCTTTCTAATATATTTAGTACGATTTAAGACGAATGTAGATACCATTACTAGCAAGGCAGGTAATACATCGAAACTTCCTCTCAGCTAAAAGGCATGTGGGAGTCTTTTCAGGTAAAATAATGGATCTCTCGTTAATGATACGTGTTTATAATTAGTAAATGCAACTATGTGGCGTATTTGCATATTTCGTTGTTATTATTGAAGTAAGTGAAATGAAATGCAACACAATCATGCAAAGGATTTGCCTTTTAGATATATATATATATATATAAGTTGTAATAAAATGAAAACGAAATTTCATTTCTCAATGTTAAAACGGCACTTAGTTAAATGTAGGGTATACGGTGCTGATGATAGCTAACAAGCTTGAAACTAGTACATCGTTCCTGTGTCAGTGTTGAACAAAAAGGTGACGTGGTTGCCTTAACACCGTACGGCATAAATTCAGGCTGTTCAGTTTGTTTACAAACGAACAAAGCGGGCGTTATAATAAGCGTCCGCTAAACTGATACGTACATATATGTATGTGTACCTGTATGTATGTATATATATATATATATATATATATATATATATATATATATATATATATATATATGTGTGTGTGCATGCTACTGTACGTCTGTATACATATATGTATGTACGTATACATACATACTTACATTTAAGTTTATATATATATATATATACATATATATAAATATATATATATTTTTTTTTATTTGTTGACCCGAATTACTTGATCCTTTTTGGGGGGGGCTATGCGAATGATTGTTTAACCATCGTCTCAGTGTGTTTGGCCTTTAACGTTTGTTATAGCTCTGGTTCATCTGAATCATTGAGCACTTGCCACACATCTCGGTGGTGGTTTTTCGTTATTTCGTGGGCCGAAATGCGAATCTCGATAATTTATGTTTATATATATATATATATATATATATATATATATATATATATATATATATATATATATATATATATATATATATATATATATATATATATATATGTATATATATATATATATGCATATAAACATAGATAGATATGTTTCTTTTATTTGCCACCAGGGCATCAAAAGCGGGACAAGTACAATGGGGGGAGTTTACAAAACAAGGCGTCCTCAATAAGGAGGAGGCAATAACAATATATAAAAATAAAATAAAATATAACAAAAAATAAAATTGATAACAAAGTCCTCAATAGAGAGGAGGCGCCTTGGGGGGTCGCACACACCCCCCAAAAAAGTGTGCAACCCTTTTCCTCAGGACCACAGAGAAGGGGTGCTCCCTTGGTCTTTCATCTTCCTCACCTATAGTCTGATGTAGAGTGAAGGCCCATTCACACGGGCCATTCTCGCCACTTTCACCCATCTTTCATAAAAACGGCTGGGGTGCAACACCTCTCTCTCCATCCTGATCCTTCTTCCGAAATGATATCGGAAGAAACGGACCAGTTGTTGGCCAGAGAGAAAGGTGTTTGACCTCAGTCCTTTCAGACGCGTCCACCATACAATCTCTTTTGCCATGGCTATTACGCACAGAAACACCGCCTCTTCTTCGTTTTTGAAGAGGGGAGGCGGCTTGATCGTTACAATAGACTCGGTGGTCAACCGGATCGGTCCCACCCTTGACAGCAGTTGTTCGACATAGCCCCACAGATCGGCAATGCCCGAGCAGTGTACCAATGCGTGTGCAACGGTTTCCTCGTCGCACACGCATCTGGGACAGATCTTTTTCGAGGGGTCCCTACCCGGGCGCCCGTGTCTGTAGAGCCTTTCTGGAACGGGCAGAGCCCTTCTGTAGCATTGCCAGGCCAGGGACCTCTGGAAGTTATCCATGGGTCCCGGGCTGAATGTCCTACCGAACAGGTTTGCCAGTTCGTCTTCCTCCATGCCTAGGGCTTCTCCGAGGGCGTCGTCGCACCTGCTAACCACCAGCCCTCTATAGAATGACGAGGTGGATTCTCCACTGACAGCCGGGTCCGCCTGCCAGAGAGCCGTGAGCGCCTGGGCACACTCGGTGTGCCAGGCGCCCAGTTTTCTCGGTCTTTGCTTGACCCAGGATTGCAGCTCGGTGAGTGAGATGAGTCTGGGAAAGGCTCACCTCACAAACGGGGCCCACACCGGTTGTCCGGAGAGGAATACCTGAAGGTGCCGTAGCCTTAATGCGTGTTTACGTATCATTAGCCACGGCATCCCCAGCCCTCCTTTTGAAGGGTGTTGACAGCAGATGGATCTTCTCACCATAGGAGCCCGTTTCTTCCAAAGATCTGGTCAGTCTCTCAAAATATTCTACGCCTTTAGGCGAAATAAACATAGATAGATAGATAGATAGATAGATAGATAGATAGATAGATAGATAGATAGATGTTTCTTTATTAGCCACAGAGGCACAAAAAAAGGGGATAAATACAAAGGGGGAAGTTTACATACAATAAAAACGTGTAAAATATTATCACAAATGCAATTTAAAAATTAGTCGATATTCCCCAATAGGGGGTGACATTACATATGGGTAACACATACCCCCGAAAAAATGTGCAACCCTCATCTCCGGGAGTACGAAGAGTTTGTACCCCTTTCTTCTCCTCCTCTTTTTCTTCTCAACCTATAGGCTGATATAGAGAGAAGGCCCATTCACTCGGGTCATTCTCACCACTTTCACCCACCTTTCATAAAACTTGCTGGGGTACAGCACCTCCTCCCCATCCTGATTCTTCTTCCAAAGTGGTATTTGAAAAAAAGAATCAGTTGTTGGCCGGAGAGAAAGGTGTCTGACCTCAGCCCTTTCAACCTTGTCCACCATACAACCTCTTTCGCCATAGCTATCACACAAAGGAAAACCGCCTCTCCTTCGTTTTTGAAGGAGGGTGGCGGTTTGATCATGACAATGGACTCGGTGGTCAACCGCATTGGTCCCACCCGCGACAATAGTCGTTCTACATAGCCCCACAGGTCGGTAACGCCCGGGCAGTGTATGGATGCGTGCGCGACGGTTTCTTCGTCTCGCACGCACCTCGGACAGATCTTTTTCGAAGGGTCCCTTCCCGGGCGCCCATGTCTTTAGAGCTTGTTTCGAACTGGTAAAGCTCTTCGGTAGCACTGCCAGGCCAGGGACCTTTGGAAATGTCCATCGGTCCCGAGCGGAAGGTCCTACCGAACAGACTGGCCATTTCGTCTTCCTCTACGCCTAGAGTTTCACCGAGCGCGTCATCGCACTTGCTGCGGATCAACCCTCTATAGAATGACGAAGTGGAGTCTCCACTGATCGCCGGGTCCGCCTGCCAGAGGGCTGTGAGCGCCTGAGAACATTCGATGTGCCAGTCGCCCATTTTCCTCGGTCTTTGCTTGACCCAGGACTGCAGCTCGGTCAGCGAGACGAGTCGTGGGAAGGCTCGCTTCACGAACGGGGCCCACACCGGTTGTCCGGTGAGGAATACGTAGAGATGCCGCAGCCTGAGCGCGTGTTTGCGCATAGTCAGCCACGGCATCCCCAGCACTCCGTTGGAAGGGTGTTGGCAGCAGATGGATCTTCTCACCAAAGGAAACGGCCTCCTCCAAATGAATTGAAAGAGCGCGCGCTCAATTTTGGTGAGCGTTTTGGCTGGATAAGGCACGACGGTCAAGCGGTAGTAGATGGTGGACGCTATAAAAGTGTTCGCCACCTCCGCTCGACATTTCAAGGATAGTTTGCACTCGGCCCACTTCTGGGTGAGTGCAAACAACTTGGCCGTCACCTCGTTCCAGTTCTTCTCCACCTGGAGGTCCGGACCAAACCAGACCCCGAGCAGCTTTACCGGTCCTTCCGTCCAGCGTCCGACAACGCCATCGGAAGGCATCGGTTTACCTCTCCAACATCCGAGTTGCAAACCGATGGACTTGTCCCGGTTCAGCTTCGCTCCTGTGAACCTTTCGTATTCCTTCAATAAGGTGCCGACTTCCTCGATTTGCGAGGCACTCGACACCATTACTGTCACGTCGTCGGCGTAGGCCGACGCCGCTTTCCGCAGTCCCGGTTCCAGGGGGATGCCCTGCAATAGCTCCAACTTCCGCAGTAGTGGCTCGAGAGTCAGTACGTACAGAAGGAAGGAGAGAGGGCATCCCTGTCGAATGGATCGCGTTATATGGAACGTTCACCATAACCCTTGAGCAGATGTTGATGTTGTGCATTGCAGCAATCCAGCCCCTGAACACGATTCCGAAGCCTGCCGCCTCGAGTACCGCATCCAGGTAACGATGGTCAACCCTATCGAAAGCCTTAGACTGATCCAAGTTGATCAGGGCCCCACCGAAGCCGGGCTTACACCCTACCCTCTCTATGATGTATCTTATGAGGTGTAGGTTGTCGTGTATGGACCTGGTCGGGATTGCGCATGTCTGCGCTTCTCCCATCGGGTTCTCGACGACAAGCGCCAGCCTCTTTGCCAACACCTTGGCCAAAATCTGTAACTCTGTGTTTAGCAGAGTTATGAGCCGGAAGTTGCCTATGTCATCCCCTTATTCTCGTCCTTCCTGACTAGTGTAACTACGCCCCCGGTCACAGAACTGGGAATTCTCCCGTTCTGCTGCCAGTTGCAGTAGAACGCTTCCAGGAGACCGGAGAATAAGTCCGGCATTGCTATGTAAAATTCGTAGGGTAGACCGTCGAGACCAGGAGATCTGCGTTTGCCACATTGGCTCAGCACGTCCCTTATCTCAGCGGCTGAAATCGGCTTTTCGCAGAATTCGCTTCGCTGTCCGAGAGTCGTGGTAGGCCGTCGAGGTATGGACCGAAATCCATAGCCCCTCCCGGCGCGCCACCCTGCCTAAACAGTTGAGAAAAGTGCCGCTGAAAGGCCGCACACATCTGCTTCGGCTCACGTATCACGCGTCCGTCTTGGTCCTTCAAAGACCGAATCGTGGACTTGTTGCCACTTTTTGCCTCCGTCACTCGTGCCTAGCTAATAGCTTTGGCTCCCTCGTTTCACAGAGCACTATTTTGCTTCTGACAACGCAGCCCTCGTGCTCTGCGTCGAAGAACTGGTCAAAGGCCGTTCTCGTTGCTAGCACGCTGGCTACGTTGCCACTTCTAATTGACTCTTCTACTTTATCTACCAGTTCCTTCTCGGTCCTATTTCTATCTAACGCTAATTCTTTACTAAAAACTAACGAGTCTAATCTAACTGCCCTCTTGAGAGTGTACCACCATCTGTTGTTGACAATGGCCCCTGTCAAGTGCTGTTTAACTAAATTGCTAATCCGTCTACTGTAGGCTTTGCATGTCGGTAACGACAAGTTCAGCTTCCAGTAGCCGGGTCCTTGTCTATGGGTTCTATCAAGGTTGACAATGCAGGTCACTAGTTTGTGATCTGAATAGGCAACCATGAACATTTGTGGACAGCTTAACATGTGCCTATCCATATTTCTAACTAGAACCCTATCTAGGTACGATCTAGATGTTCCGCTACGATTAGTCCACATCCACAGTGGCACAGTCGGAAAATCTAGTCGATATTTATCGGCCAGGTCAAATTGACCGATTAACTGTTTGAGGCTGTTACACCCCCCTTTATCGGGCCATGCTCCCACATAGTCCCAACGTGCCTCTAGGATTCCATTCCAGTCCCCCACTAAAAGCAAGGAGCGGGACGTTCCCAGAAAAGTCTCTAGACGTTTGAAGAAGTCTGGCCGCGGTGTCCCGGATGGGGCATATGCGGCCACCAGCCTGAATGCTCCACCTTCACTACCGTCAACGTCTAGGACCACCAGTCGACCCTCCGGATCCAGATATACCGTCTGTTTTACGAGGCCGAG
Source organism: Eledone cirrhosa (assembly GCA_964016885.1). NCBI lineage: Eukaryota > Metazoa > Mollusca > Cephalopoda > Octopoda > Eledonidae > Eledone > Eledone cirrhosa. The sequence continues at coordinate 71,250,871 of OZ024747.1, forward strand.
GTGTTTCCGCAGCAAAACGGCGACCCCGCCCCCACCCCCTGGCTGACAAAGAGATGCGTAGATCTCAAAGTCATCGAAGATGGGGGCCAGCTGTCGCTTGCTGTGGATCCTGGACTCGCAAATGGCTACTACATCCATACTGTGCGACCTGAGGTCATTTAAGAGTTTGCCCTGTTTCCAGGGCATCCCCAGGCCGCGTACATTCACATATCCAACTCTTATATTGGCCATGTTGGTTCTGAAAAGTTAAAAGAAAAGAAGAAAACACACCTCTTCGTCTCCCGGGGATCAGGCCGCACAATTTCCACGGTGGTGTTAGAGGGGTTGTCTGGGTGGGTGGTGGTTTCCGGCGGGGTGGGGACGGAGATGTTTGGTGGTGAGGGGGGTGAGAGGGGGGATTTTTTAAAAGGACGCGGTTAATGGGTTTAACACAAGGATTACCCACGTCCTTAGGAAAGTTTTCCTTTAAAGACTTATAGGTGTCCGTAGGGTCCCTAATCATCTTTAAATTAGGTTTGTCTACACAGTTCGAATAGATAGATAGACAGATATGCGTTATTGATTTCGGAATTTGAAAATTTATTTTAATGGGCTTTGAGAGAGAGAGAGTGTTTATATATATATGTGTTTATATATATATATATATATATATATATATATATATATATAGTAAGAATATTTTCGAAACAACGAGCGGGTTTGAAATTATTATAAATGTAAGCTATCGCCGTATTTTGACTAAAGAAATTAAAGAAATTATTTAGCCTGATAGGGGGGTTAAGGACCCTCGGAGAAATGGGAAAAGATGAGTATTGACGTACATGTACGTCAATACTCATCTTTTTCCATTTCTCCGAGGGTCCTTAACCTCACTATCAGGCTAAATAATTTCTTTAATTTCTTTAGTCAAAATACGGCGATAGCTTACATTTATAATAATAATAATATATATATATATATATATATATATATATATATATATATATATATATATATATATATATATATATTAAAAATACTAATAAATGAGAAATAAGTTAACATATTATTTGTGGTATATAAATGTTGAGTGTTGAGGAAGTAATTTACTGCCACTTGAAGGATCATGACCATAGGGTTATGTCGAATAACCAATTTCTTGTGTTTTATCTGATGAAAGCGTACTCAAAAACCACTGTACCCTTGAAATATATGTAATAAAATATATACTTTGGTTATGTGAAAGTATTTCTCATTTATTAATATTTTGAATATTAAGGATACTCCAGATAAATCTTGTCGAGTTGTTCTAATCTGTTGTAAAAATAAATTCGTTGAATAACACCGTGTAACAAAAAAAAATTTCTTCTCTGTTTCTGGCTGTAATCAGTTTTTTGTGTTACTTAAGTCCCAAATAAATAAAAAAAAGTGCTATTAAACAGTTCAAAGTTTGGGTTTGTAAAAATTCTAAGCTATTTACTAGAATTATTTGTATGCTGGATTTTACGTTGTATGTAAGTTTAATTTGCTTATGTTAAATGGGTTTTTTTATATATGTTTCAGGTTAAATTAAAATTATAAAATAAAGAGTAATACCTAAAGAAAATTATACAAGTGCAATAAAGTATAAAATTGTTAAAAAGTGGATTAAAGAGATTTATTGATATGGATTTTCGCACCCTGAATAAAGGGTAAGTTGTGTTTTAAGCATTCGTCTCCAGGATGAAGCAGTGGAACTTGGTCAAGGAGGAAGTGCGGGTGACAAGTCAGAGAAGTCGACACGAACCTTTCTCATGCTTTTACACTCTTAGGGATGGCCTCTGCTTCTGCCATGACGTGCCTGGACTGTTTGCCGTTATTGGGGTGCCGTTTATGCCCAAGGAGTGGCGGCTATTTATAGACAGCTCCACCACAAGTTTGAAGGCTGTCCTCCTCCACAATGGAAACAAGTTCCCGACACTGCTCCTAGCTCATTCAGTTTGCCTGAAGGAAGATTACTACAGTGTGAAAGTCCTCTTGGAAGCTCTGCAATACAACCAGTACAATTGGGAAATCATTGGAGACTTCAAGATGGTGGCTTTCCTGCTTGAACTCCAAGGAGGCTTTATCAAATTCCAATGCTTCCTCTGCCTTTGGGACAGCAGAGCCACCTCTGACCACTACAAAAGAAAGAACTGGGAGCAGCGAACAGAATTTGTAGTTGGGACCCGGAACGTCATGTGGGAGCCACTGGTTGATCCCAGGATTGTGCTCATGCCGCCACTACACATTAAGTTGGGGTTGATGAAGCAGTTTGTGAAGGCTCTCAACCAAGAATCAGCCGCTTTTAAGTACCTTCTTGAGTTCTGCCCCAAGTTATCTGAGGCCAAAATCAAAGGTGGAATTTTTGTTGTACCTCAGATAAAGAAGGTTTGCGTCTACCGAGTTCTCCAATAAGCTCAATAGGATTGAGAGAACAGCATGGAACTGTTTCAAGGCAGATGTTAAGGGCTTCCTGGGCAACTACAGAGCTGAAAACTACCAGCAACTGGTGCAGGATCTGATAAAGGCTTTTGTCGCCATGGGATGCAGGATGTCGCTTAAACTCCATATGCTGGACGCTGACCTGGAAAAATTCAAGGACAATATGGGCGCCTACTCAGAAGAACAAGGCGAACGATTCCACCAAGATGTGAAAGAGATAGAGCGGAGGTACCAGGGCCACTACAATGAAAAAATGATGGGGGACTATATCTGGGGGCTAGTGGGGAATGCCCCCTGGACTACAACCGCAAATCCAGTCATTTCTGACGTGTATAAGTTGCTTTATAAGTGTTATTTGTTTTTACTTGTTTGCTTTTGATAAGCTTGTGTAATAAAATAAATATATACTCTGTTGATTTAATTATATGAACTGATAAATTTTTTTAAAATGTGTTTTTTCTTAAAAAATATGAAAATTTTGAAATATCAAACTTCTGACAACAAACCCAAACTTCTGATTAAATAATAGTGTTTTTTTAATAATAATGGGATATACCAAACCAGGAAATGATACTTAGAAGCGGGAACAAAACATATGTTACACAGTGTAATCGATGAACCATATAAACTTTTGGTTATATATATATATATATATATATATATATATATATATATATATATATATATCCAGCTTCTATAAATCTCGGTAGAAGCGAAGGGATATGCAATCTTGATAACCGCCAACAAGCGATAAACGGCCGTCAGTTGCTTCCGTTTGCTTTTGCCGAGACCAAGTAAGTGAAATAGTCACTAATTTCAAACTCATAGCAAATGGCGTTCTAAAAGTTTTTAAATAAACATACAGTATATTATCAAATATACTATACATACATTCATACATACATCGCTATTTCAAAGCACTGATAGTAATTCCTAATTTTTGCTGGACCGGCAACCGCTCTGTTTAATCAGCTCTTAAACATCACTGGAATTCTATAAGAATCCGGCTTCTATAAATTTCGGCAGAAACGAAGGGATATGCAATCTTGATAACCATCTAACGAACGAGAAACGGCCGTCGGTTGCTTCCCTTTGCTTTTGCCGAGACCAAGTAAGTGACATAGTCACTACTTTAAAACTCATAGTGAATAATCCTCAAAATGTTTTAAAATAAACATACAGTATATTATCAAATATACTATACATACATTCATATATATAATAATAATAATAATAATAATAATAATAATAACAATAATAATAATAATAATAATAATAATAATAATAATAATAATAATAATCCTCGATAAGGGTGTTTAAATATCGAACATAAACAGTTCGAATAACGGTGAAATGGAGACTAGAACGTCATGTGACAGACTCTCACCCAACAGGTGGCCCCTGGCTCAGCAGCAGGAACCTGACTGTCAACCAAATACTGCTGATGTTGGAGGAAGAAGAAGGAAAGGGGCCAGAACCAACTGGACGAAAGAATTGAATAGAACTGTTATGCAATGCTACCTGAAAAGTAACCCCAAGGAGAGGGGCTACAGGAGACGGATGCATAACATCTGGAACGAGATTGGTTTATTTAAATTAGATGAACAAAAAATAACCGGGCAGGCTCGGGTAATAAGAACTAATGGGTAGATAAGCGAGCTGGAACTGGAGGAACTGAGCAGAGAGAATGGCTTGGAGATGGCGGGTGTAGTATGCCAGACAAGCGAGCCGGCGGGAAATGAAGGTGAGGAGGTCCTGAGAACGGAGGAACCACCCGAAGCAGACAATGATCTGAATACTGAGATAAATAATACCTGGAACAGAGATACGGCCACTGAGGAGATGAATGCTGACGGGCTAGGACAAGATTCGGTTGACATCCTAAATTTAGTGGTAGATGAGTTGAACAATGATAGTGGGAGACCTATGAACCTAAGATTTGTAGACAGGAAAAAGTTAAAAGAAACAACAGCTAAGGTAAACAAAGTCATCCCATACCTTGAGGCGAGGAGTCTTCACCAGTGCAACAATATCCTCAAAGCAACAGCAAATACGGTGAGGAAACTACTTGGTATAAAAGCGAGAGGAAACAACAGACAAGAAAGAGCAGAGCCGTGGTGGAAGAAGCGACTGAGTGGGCAAATCGGGGAAATGAGAAATGACATAGGAAAGCTTGAGTCACTACTGAATGGGACACTAAAAAACATAGGCACTAAAAATAGACTGGAAATAATATACAAAACTAGGAGTAAAAAGCTAAATATTATCATAGAGGAATTGAAGCAACGCATTGTAGCAAAGAGTGCCAAAATCAGGCGATACGAGAACAGAGTCAGTCAGTATAAACAGAACCGCATGTTCGACAACAACCAGAAGATGCTGTTTGGACAGCTTGAGGGGAAAGAAAGAGACAACGACTTGATCCCTGGGGCGGAACAAGCTAAAACATTCTGGAGAGGAATATGGGAGCAGGATGTTAGACACAATGCCCAGGCAGGGTGGATTGAGACAGTTCAGAGGGAGATCGGTGAGCAGGCACAGCAACAGACTGATTTGAGTATCACTGTTGAAACTCTTAAGGGGCAAGCCAAAAAACTAACCAACTGGAAATCACCAGGCCCAGATGGTGTGCAGGGGTATTGGATTAAACATTTAACATCCCTCCACCCGAAGCTGACGGCCATGTTCAATGACTGCTTGGTGTCGGGTGAGGTGCCAGAGTGGTTGACAAAAGGTACCACAGTTCTGATAATGAAAGACCGAATCAAGGGTAATGATGTTACCAACTATAGACCTATCACATGTCTGCCCGTAATGTGGAAACTGTTGACGAGCATTGTGTCTGAGGAAATCTACCATCACCTCCACACAAACAACTTGTTGCCGGACGAACAGAAAGGATGCCGAAAGAAGTCACGTGGTACAAAGGACCAGTTGCTTATTGATAAGATGGTAATGGGGAATTGCAGGAGGAGACACACTGATCTTGCCATGGGATGGATAGACTACAGAAAGGCATTTGACATGGTGCCTCATTCCTGGATCACCAAAAGCCTGGAGATCTTCAGGGTGGCAGATAACATCAGACAGTTGCTGGGCAGGAGTATGGGGTCCTGGGAGACAGAGTTGACATCAACTGGAGTATCCTTGGGAAGCGTGAAGATCAAGAGAGGTATCTTCCAGGGAGATAGCCTGTCCCCTCTGTTGTTTGTCCTTGCCCTGATGCCCTTGACCATTATGCTGCGAAAAGTGAGAGCAGGATACAAGTTGGGAAGGGGAGAGCTTACCATCAATCACCTCCTCTTCATGGACGATCTTAAGCTCTTCGGGAAAAGTGAGAAGGAGTTGGATGTGCTTGTTGACACTGTCCGTATTTTCAGCAGTGATATATGTATGCAGTTTGGTATTGGTAAATGTGGAGTCATTGTGATGAGGAGGGGTAGGTTGAGCAGAAGTAACGGGATCCAGATACCAACAGGTGAGATGATAAAGGAAATTGACTCTGAGGAAGGATACAAGTATTTGGGCGTTCTGGAGGCTGATGGCATAAAGAACAAAAAAATGAAGGAATTGTTAAGAACTGAATACATTCGGAGAGTAAGGAGCGTATTGAAGTCACATCTGAACAGCAGAAATGCCATAAGCGCAGTAAATTCCCGAGCTGTGTCTATTATTAGGTACAGTGCGGGAATTCTGAGATGGAATGTTGCTGAACAAAAAGAAATGGATAGGAAGACTAGGAAGCTATTGACTATCTACAACATGTTCCACAAGAGGAGTGATGTCGATAGACTCTACCTAAGGAGATCTAAGGGTGGAAGAGGTCTTATCAGCATAGAGGACTGTGTTCAGATGGAGAAAAACAACCTATACAAATACGTGACCTATAGTAAGGAGCCAATGCTCAGAACTGTACTGAAGGAGGGGACAGTAGGCCAGGGGATGTCCAAGGAGGAAATAACATCAAGGAGGAAGAGCAGCCTTAAGGGAAAATCCCTTCATAGTACCTTCTTTGAGAAAACTGAATTTAGAGATCCACAGACATGGAACTGGTTGAGAAGAGGAGACCTCAAAAAGGCTACAGAAGGAATGCTAATGGCTGCGCAGGAGCAGGCCCTCAAAACGAAGTGGTTGAAGCACCATATCTACAAGGAGGAGGCTAGCCCACTGTGCAGGATCTGTGGAGAGAGAGAGGAGACTGTGGCTCACATTGTGTCCGAGTGTAAACACCTAGCCCAGACCCACTATAAGGGCTGGAGACACGATGTGATGGGCAGGGTGATCCACTGGCACCTGTGCAAAGTAAACAATCTACCACATTCTGAGAAATGGTATGAGCATAGGCCAGAGGCGGTGATGGAGAACAGTCAGGTGAAGGTGCTGTGGGATTTTAGGATACAGACGGACAAAAAACTGGAACACAATAGACCTGACCTGGTGGTTGTGGACAAAGAAAAAAGATCGTGCCTGATTGTGGATGTGGCCTGCCCGTTCGACACGAGAGTGCAAGAGAAGGAGAGGGAGAAAATTAACCGATACCAGGACCTAAAGTGGGAGGTGAAAAGGATTTGGAACTGCCATGAAGTCAAAGTGATCCCGATTGTCATAGGCGCACTGGGGACTATCTCCAAAGGTTTCCAGGGATGGTTAAAGAAAATCGGCCCCTTCACGCTTTTTGGAACGCTTCAAAAGGCATGCTTGCTTGGAACGGCAAGAACCCTCCGATACGTCCTGAATATCTGAGGCTGCAGGTAGTGGCTTGATATTCAATCCAACGGACTTTCCAGTTAACCAACATCAATGACTGAGATTCAAGGAATAACAATAACAATAATAATAATAATAATAATAAAGGGAAGAAGACGCACGAGGTGACGGAGGTCATGAAATCGCTCCCGTAAGTTTTGAATTTTTAACATATTTAAACCATTTGTGAAATAACAACTCTTAGTACAAATGCTACGTAAAGCACCCGGCTTGAGCCCCAAAAAATTCGGACCCAAAATATATTGTTATAAGGCTCAAATATTCAAATATTCAACTTTGTATTGTACACTGTATATCCAAAAAAAAAAAAAAAAAATGGCTATAAATGGAAGAAGAACCCCTCCCCTCCTCTCCTCTGGCTACACTATATAGGACAGCTAAACTCACCAACACCAGAAACTAAATACACCACCCACCCCATCATCTGTGTACACTAAACACAACAGCCAGATAACGACACATTTTCACCTTCACCGCCACCGCTCACTACGGCCATCATTACCACCACTATCCCATCACCGCCGCCACCACCCCTTGACTCCGCTACAGCACCATCACTACAGTAATACGGTCACATCACCGCCACCACTGCCTCGGTATCGACATCACCACCACCACTGTCTCAGTATCGCTAACGCCGCCAGTCTCCCACTTCCCTGCTGGCTGCTACTTCCACATTATAGAATTCCTACTACTAACAAAGAGGAAGGCATCAAAATATATAGATAGACCCAAAAGAAAAAAGAAAAAACAAACAACAAAACCAAAGCAGCACAGCAACAACAGCAAAAAACGAGAAAAACAAACAGAGAAAAACAAAAACAAAAAAAAGAAACCCCAAAAACGTAAAGAAAATAAGAATGAAGAGAGAAGCAGGCGGACGGACAGAGAAGAGGGGGGAAAAAGTAAAACTTAAAAAACTAAAACTAAGTCAGACATTCGAACACTACATTACAATGAAACTTATGCTTATTCATTTTTGGGGCCCTTTCTGCCTGTGTGTTTGTTTGTTTATGTGTGTTCGTATACAGCGTGGTGATAATGCCACACAAGGGCCAAGTGGGATGGCGGATCCACAGATGGCTATGTAAACATACATTCGCCAATCCTCGATAAGAGTGTTTAAATATCGAACATAAACAGTTCGAATAACGGTGAAATGGAGACTAGAACGTCATGTGACAGACTCTCACCCAACAGGTGCCCCCTGGCTCAGCAGCAGGAACCTGACTGTCAACCAAATACTGCTGATGTTGGAGGAAGGAGAAGAAGGAAAGGGGCCAGAACCAACTGGACGAAAGAATTGAATAGAACTGTTATGCAATGCTACCTGAAAAGTAACCCCAAGGAGAGGGGCTACAGGAGACGGATGCATAACATCTGGAACGAGATTGGTTTATTTAAATTAGATGAACAAAAATTGGCCGGGCAGGCTCAGGTAATAAGAACTAATGGGTGGATAAGCGAGCTGGAACTGGAGGAACTGAGCAGAGAGAATGGCTTGGAGATGGCGGGTGTAGTATGCCAGACAAGCGAGCCGGTGGGAAATGAAGGTGAGGAGGTCCTGAGAACGGAGGAACCACCCGAAGCAGACAATGATCTGAATACTGAGATAAATAATACCTGGAACAGAGATACGGCCACTGAGGAGATGAATGCTGACGGGCTAGGACAAGATTCGGTTGACATCCTAAATTTAGTGGTAGATGAATTGAACAATGATAGTGGGAGACCTATGAACCTAAGATTTGTAGACAGGAAAAAGTTAAAAGAAACAACAGCTAAGGTAAACAAAGTCATCCCATACCTTGAGGCGAGGAGCCTTCACCAGTGCAACAATATCCTCAAAGCAACAGCAAATACGGTGAGGAAACTACTTGGTATAAAAGCGAGAGGAAACAACAGACAAGAAAGAGCAGAGCCGTGGTGGAAGAAGCGACTGAGTGGGCAAATCGGGGAAATGAGAAATGACATAGGAAAGCTTGAGTCACTACTGAATGGGACACTAAAAAACATAGGCACTAAAAATAGACTGGAAATAAAATACAAAACTAGGAGTAAAAAGCTAAATATTATCATAGAGGAATTGAAGCAACGCATTGTAGCAAAGAGTGCCAAAATCAGGCGATACGAGAACAGAGTCAGTCAGTATAAACAGAACCGCATGTTCGACAACAACCAGAAGATGCTGTTTGGACAGCTTGAGGGGAAAGAAAGAGGCAACGACTTGATCCCTGGGGCGGAACAAGCTAAAACATTCTGGAGAGGAATATGGGAGCAGGATGTTAGACACAATGCCCAGGCAGGGTGGATTGAGACAGTACAGAGGGAGATCGGTGAGCAGGCACAACAACAGACTGATTTGAGTATCACAGTTGAAACTCTTAAGGGGCAAGCCAAAAAACTAACCAACTGGAAATCACCAGGCCCAGATGGTGTGCAGGGGTATTGGATTAAACATTTAACATCCCTCCACCCGAAGCTGACGGCCATGTTCAATGACTGCTTGGTGTCGGGTGAGGTGCCAGAGTGGTTGACAAAAGGTACCACAGTTCTGATAATGAAAGACCGAATCAAGGGTAATGATGTTACCAACTATAGACCTATCACATGTCTGCCCGTAATGTGGAAACTGTTGACGAGCATTGTGTCTGAGGAAATCTACCATCACCTCCACACAAACAACTTGTTACCGGACGAACAGAAAGGATGCCGAAAGAAGTCACGTGGTACAAAGGACCAGTTGCTTATTGATAAGATGGTAATGGGGAATTGCAGGAAGAGACACACTGATCTTGCCATGGGATGGATAGACTACAGAAAGGCATTTGACATGGTGCCTCATTCCTGGATCACCAAAAGCCTGGAGATCTTCAGGGTGGCAGATAACATCAGACAGTTGCTGGGCAGGAGTATGGGGTCCTGGGAGACAGAGTTGACATCAACTGGAGTATCCTTGGGAAGCGTGAAGATCAAGAGAGGTATCTTCCAGGGAGATAGCCTGTCCCCTCTGTTGTTTGTCCTTGCCCTGATGCCCTTGACCATTATGCTGCGAAAAGTGAGAGCAGGATACAAGTTGGGAAGGGGAGAGCTTACCATCAATCACCTCCTCTTCATGGACGATCTTAAGCTCTTCGGGAAAAGTGAGAAGGAGTTGGATGTGCTTGTTGACACTGTCCGTATTTTCAGCAGTGATATATGTATGCAGTTTGGTATTGGTAAATGTGGAGTCATTGTGATGAAGAGGGGTAGGTTGAGCAGAAGTAACGGGATCCAGATACCAACAGGTGAGATGATAAAGGAAATTGACTCTGAGGAAGGATACAAGTATTTGGGCGTTCTGGAGGCTGATGGCATAAAGAACAAAAAAATGAAGGAATTGTTAAGAACTGAATACATTCGGAGAGTAAGGAGCGTATTGAAGTCACATCTGAACAGCAGAAATGCCATAAGCGCAGTAAATTCCCGAGCTGTGTCTATTATTAGGTACAGTGCGGGAATTCTGAGATGGAATGTTGCTGAACAAAAAGAAATGGATAGGAAGACTAGGAAGCTATTGACTATCTACAACATGTTCCACAAGAGGAGTGATGTCGATAGACTCTACCTAAGGAGATCTGAGGGTGGAAGAGGTCTTATCAGCATAGAGGACTGTGTTCAGATGGAGAAAAACAACCTATACAAATACGTGACCTATAGTAAGGAGCCAATGCTCAGAACTGTACTGAAGGAGGGGACAGTAGGCCAGGGGATGTCCAAGGAGGAAATAACATCAAGGAGGAAGAGCAGCCTTAAGGGAAAATCCCTTCATAGTACCTTCTTTGAGAAAACTGAATTTAGAGATCCGCAGACATGGAACTGGTTGAGAAGAGGAGACCTCAAAAAGGCTACTGAAGGAATGCTAATGGCTGCGCAGGAGCAGGCCCTCAAAACGAAGTGGTTAAAGCACCATATCTACAAGGAGGAGGCTAGCCCACTGTGCAGGATCTGTGGAGAGAGAGAGGAGACTGTGGCTCACATTGTGTCCGAGTGTAAACACCTAGCCCAGACCCACTATAAGGGCTGGAGACACGATGTGATGGGCAGGGTGATCCACTGGCACCTGTGCAAAGTAAACAATCTACCACATTCTGAGAAATGGTATGAGCATAGGCCAGAGGCGGTGATGGAGAACAGTCAGGTGAAGGTGCTGTGGGATTTTAGGATACAGACGGACAAAAAACTGGAACACAATAGACCTGACCTGGTGGTTGTGGACAAAGAAAAAAGATCGTGCCTGATTGTGGATGTGGCCTGCCCGTTCGACACGAGAGTGCAAGAGAAGGAGAGGGAGAAAATTAACCGATACCAGGACTTAAAGTGGGAGGTGAAAAGGATTTGGAACTGCCATGAAGTCAAAGTGATCCCGATTGTCATAGGCGCACTGGGGACTATCTCCAAAGGTTTCCAGGGATGGTTAAAGAAAATCGGCCCCTTCACGCTTTTTGGAACGCTTCAAAAGGCATGCTTGCTTGGAACAGCAAGAACCCTCCGATACGTCCTGAATATCTGAGGCTGCAGGTAGTGGCTTGATATTCAATCCAACGGACTTTCCAGTTAACCAACATCAATGACTGAGATTCAAGGAATAACAATAACAATAATAATAATAATAATAATAATGTGGATGTGGCCTGCCCGTTCGACACGAGAGTGCAAGAGAAGGAGAGGGAGAAAATTAACCGATACCAGGACCTAAAGTGGGAGGTGAAAAGGATTTGGAACTGCCATGAAGTCAAAGTGATCCCGATTGTCATAGGCGCACTGGGGACTATCTCCAAAGGTTTCCAGGGATGGTTAAAGAAAATCGGCCCCTTCACGCTTTTTGGAACGCTTCAAAAGGCATGCTTGCTTGGAACAGCAAGAACCCTCCGATACGTCCTGAATATCTGAGGCTGCAGGTAGTGGCTTGATATTCATTCCAACGGACTTTCCAGTTAACCAACATCAATGACTGAGATTCAAGGAATAACAACAATAATAATAATAATAATAATAATAATAATAATAAACCGCGTATAGGAGAAATACAAAAGATAGTACTAATGGGAACTGCCCATATACTAAGGAAGATTCTGTCAATATAAGTACATCACAAGTCTAAACACTAAAGATGCATGTGTGAGTATGTATGTTCTTTCTTGAACATGGCGGACCTTGTTGTCTCTTGAGGTCACTGGTTGTGACTTGGTGATAACTCGTATGAACATAAAGCAAGATAAATGCAACTGTAATAATAATAATAATAATGATAATAATAATAATTGTTGTAGACAGGAAAAAGTTAAAAGAAACAACAGCTAAGATAAACAAAGTCATCCCATACCTTGAGGCGAGGAGCCTTCACCAGTGCAGCAATATCCTCAAAGCAACAGCAAATACGGTGAGGAAACTACTTGGTATAAAAGCGAGAGGAAACAACAGACAAGAAAGAGCAGAGCCTTGGTGGAAGAAACGACTGAGTGGTCAAATCAGGGAAATGAGAAATGACATTGGAAAGCTTGAGTCCCTACTGAATGGGACACTAAAAAACATAGACACTAAAAATAGACTGGAAATAAAGTACTAAACTCGGAGGAAAAAGCTAAATATTATCATAGAGGAACTGAAGCAACGCATTGTAGCAAAAAGTGCAAAAATCAGGCGATACGAGAACAGAGTCAGCCAGTATAGACAGAACCGCATGTTCGACAACAACCAGAAGATGCTGTTTGGACAGCTTGAAGGGAAAGAAAGAGGCAACGACTTGATCCCTGAGGCGGAACAAACTAAAACATTCTGGAGAAGAATATGGGAGCAGGATGTTAAACATAATGACCAGGCAGTGTGGATTGAGACAGTACAGAAGGAGATCAGTGAAGAGGCACGCCAACAAACTAATTTGAGTATCACAGTTGAAACTCTTAAGGGGCAGGCCAAAAAACTAACCAACTGGAAATCACCTGGCCCAGATGGTGTGCAGGGGTATTGGATTAAAAACATAACATCCCTCCACCCGAAACTGACAACCATGTTCAATGACTGCTTGATGTCAGGTGAGGTACCAGAGTGGTTGACAAAAGGTACCACAGTTCTGATAATGAAAGACCGAATGAAGGGTAATGATGTTACCAACTATAGACCTATCACATGTCTGTCCGTAATGTGGAAACTGTTGACAAGCATTATGTCTGAGGAAATCTACCATCACCTCCACTCAAACAACTTGTTACCGGACGAACAGAAAGGATGCCGAAAGAAGTCACGTGGTACGAAGGACCAGTTATTTATTGATAAGATGGTAATGAGGAATTGCAAGAGGAGACACACTGGTCTTGCCATGGGATGGATAGACGACTACAAAAAGGCATTTGACATGGTGCCTCATTCTTGGATCACCAAAAGCCTGGAGATCTTCAAGGTGGCAGATAACATCAGGCAGTTGTTGGACAAAAGTATGAAGTCCTGTGAAACAGAGTTAACATCAACTGGAGAATCCTTGGGAAGCGTGAAGATCAAGAGAGGTATCTTCCAGGGAGATAGTCTGTCCCCTCTGTTGTTTGTCCTAAGCCTGATGCCCCTGACCAGTGTACTGCGAAAAGTGAGAGCAGGATACAGGTTGGGAAAGGGAGGGCTTACCATCAATCACCTCCTCTTCATGGACGATCTTAAGCTCTTCGGGAAGAGTGAGAAGGAGTTGGATGTGCTTGTTGAAACTGTCCGTATTTTCAGCAGTGATATATGTATGCAATTTGGTATTAGTAAGTGTGGAGTCATTGTGATGAGGATGGGTAAGTTGAGCAGAAGTAACGGAATCCAGATACCAACAGGTGAGATGATAAAAGAAATTGACTCTGAAGAAGGATACAAGTATTTGGGCGTTCTGGAGGCTGATGGCATAAAGAACAAAAAAATGAAGGAATTGAAACTGAATACCTTCGGAGAGTAAGGAGCGTATTAAAGTCACATCTGAACAGTAGGAATGCCATAAGTGCAGTAAATTCCCGAGCTGTGTCTATTATTAGGTACAGTGCGGGAATTCTGAGATGGAATGTTGCTGAACAAAAAGAAATGGATAGGAAGACTAGGAAACTATTGACTATCTACAATATGTTCCACAAGAGGAGTGATGTCGATAGACTCTACTTAAGGAGATCTGAGGGTGGAAGAGGTCTTATCAACATAGAGGACTGTGTTCAGACGGAGAAAAACAACCTACACAAATACATGACCTATAGTAAGGAGCCAATGCTCAGAGCTGCACTGAAGGAGGGGACAATAGGCCAGGAGATGTCCAAGGAGGAAATAACATCAAGGAGAAAGAGCAGCCTTCAGGAAAAATCCCTTCATAGTACCTTCTTTGAGAAAACTGAATTTAGAGATCCACAGACATGGAACTGGTTGAAAGAAAAGAGGAGACCTTAAAAAGGCTACAGAAGGAATGTTAATCGCTGCGCAGGAGCAGGCCCTCAAAACGAAGTGGTTGAAACACCACATTTACAAGGAGGAGGCTAGCCCACTGTGCAGGATCTGTGGAGAGAGAGAGAGTAGACTGTGGCTCACATTGTATCCGAGTGTAAACAACTAGCCCAGACTCACTATAAGGGCTGGAGACATGATGTGATGGGCAGGGTGATCCACTGGCACCTATGCAAAGTAAACAATTTACCACATTCTGAGAAGTGGTATGAGCATAAGCCAGAGGCGGTGATAGAAAATGATCAGGTGAAGGTGCTGTGGGATTTTAGGATACAGACGGACAAAAAACTGGAACACAATAGACCTGACCTGGTGGTTGTGGACAAAGAAAAAAGATCGTGCCTGATTGTGGATGTGGCCTGCCCGTTCGACACGAGAGTGCCAGAGAAGGAGAGGGAGAAAATTAACCGATACCAGGACTTAAAGTGGGAGGTAAAAAGGATTTGGAACTGCCATGAAGTCAAAGTGATCCCGATTGTCATAGGCGCACTAGGGACTATCTCAAAAAGTTTCCAGGGATGGTTAAAGAAAATCGGCCCCTTCACGCTTTTTGGAACGCTTCAAAAGGCATGCTTGCTGGGAACAGCAAGAACCCTCCGATACGTCCTGAATATCTGAGGCTGCAGGTAGTGGCTTGATATTCATCTCAACAAACTTTCCAGTTAACTAACATCAATGACTGAGACTCAAAGAGTAATAACAATAATAATAATAATAATAATAATAATAATAATAATAATAATAATAATAATAATAATAATAATAATAATACACACTGGTCTTGCCATGGGATGGATAGACTACAAAAAGGCATTTGACATGGTGCCTCATTCTTGGATCACCAAAAGCCTAGAGACCTTCAAGGTGGCAGATAACATCAGACAGTTGTTGGGCAAAAGTATGAAGTCCTGAAAAACAGAGTTAGCATCAGCTGGAGAATCCTTGGGAGGCGTGAAGATCAAGAGAGATATCTTCCAGGGAGATAGTCTGTCCCCTCTGTTGTTTGTCCTTGCCCTGATGCCCCTGACCATTATACTGCGAAAAGTGAGAGCAGGATACAAGTTGGGAAAGGGAAAGCTTATCATCAATCACCTCCTCTTCATGGACGATCTTAAGCTCTTCGGGAAGAGTGAGAAGGAGTTGGATGTGCTTGTTGACACTGTCCGTATTTTCAGCAATGATATATGTATGCAATTTGGTATTAGTAAGTGTGGAGTCCTTGTGATGAAGAGGGGTAAATTGAGCAGAAGTAACAGAATCCAGGTGCCAACAGGTTAGATGATAAAGGAAATTGACACTGAAGAAGGATACAAGTATTTGGGTGTTCTGGAGGCTGATGACATCAAGAACAAAAAAATGAAAGAATTGATAAGATCTGAATACATTCAGAGAGTAAGGAGCGTATTAAAGTCACATCTGAACAGTAGGAATGCCATAAGTGCAGTAAATTCCCGAGCTGTGTCTATTATTAGGTACAATTCTGAGATGGAATGTTGCTGAACAAAAAGAAATGGATAGGAAGACTAGGAAGCTATTGACTAACTACAACATGTTCCACAAGAGGAGTGATGTCGATAGACTCTACTTAAGGTGATCTGACGATGGAAGAGGTCTTATCAGCATAGAGGACTGTGTTCAGATGGAGAAAAACAGCCTACACAAATACGTGACTGATAGTAAGGAGCCAATGCTCAGAATTGTACTGAAGGAGAGGACAATAGACCAGGGGATGTCAAAGGAGGAAATAACAACAAGGAGAAAGAGCAGCCTTCAGGAAAAATCCCTTCATAGTACCTTCTTTGAGAAAACTGAATTCAGAGATCCACATACATGGAACTGGTTGAAAAAAGGAGACCTTAAAAAGGCTACAGAAGGAATGCTAATGGCTGCTCAAAAGCAGGCCCTCAAAACGAAGTGGTTGAAACACCACATTTACAAGGAGGAGGCTAGCCCACTGTGCAGGATCTGTGGAGAGAGAGAGGAGACTGTGGCTCACATTGTATCCGAGTGTAAACAACTAGCCCAGACTCACTATAAGGGCTGGAGACATGATGTGATGGGCAGGGTGATCCACTGGCACCTGTGCAAAGTAAACAATTTACCACATTCTGAGAAATGGTATGAGCATAGGCCAGAGGCTGTGGGATTTTAGGATACAGACGGACAAAAAACTGGAACACAATAGACCTGACCTGGTGGTTGTGGACAAAGAAAAAAGATCGTGTCTGATTGTGGATGTGGCCTGCCCATTCGACACGAGAGTGCAAGAGAAGGAGAGGGAGAAAATTAACCGATACCAGGACCTAAAGTGGGAGGTGAAAAGGATTTGGAACTGCCATGAAGTCAAAGTGATCCCGATTGTCATAGGCGCACTGGGGACTATCTCCAAAAGTTTCCAGGGATGGTTAAAGAAAATCGGCCCCTTCACGCTTTTTGGAACGCTTCAAAAGGCATGCTTGCTTGGAACAGCAAGAACCCTCCGATACGTCCTGAATATCTGAGGCTGCAGGTAGTGGCTTGATATTC